>KZ452013.1:8135139-8148906 GCA_002786265.1 Apostasia shenzhenica | reverse complement strand
TAGAGGGCGACGCTGCATCACCTATTGCGGACCTTCACCGGACAGCCAGAGGGGACACCCTCGCCCGACAAGGACCATGCCCAGATCCCAATCTTTTTTGTGCCTTTAAGGCGTAACAATATCTCATGATATACAGAGCTGCCTAATAGAGCGACAGATTTTGTAGCTGTTTTTTTCTTGTTTAGATGATTTTAGAGTGGCGTAGGGCATGTCTCTCCCACTCGATTTTTGTTCTTATTCTCTGACGAGGATTTCCTAACTTTTTTGACCCTAATGTATCTTTTTTTACTTGCTTATAGTATTATAGCTGACGCCCGAATTTCAAAAAAAAAAAATAATAATTAAAGCTAACACTTTGAATTTCTCTTTCTCTACCTGCAATGCTACTTTATATGAATGTATCTTCTATAAAGTTATTTTTGAAATTCCAGGCAACTAATCATCCCAATTTCTTTCCATTGAATTTTTTAATTGGTTCTAAGAATATCATATTAATAAATATATAATATATATTAGTATACTATATTTTAATCTTTCTATTAAGCTGAAATCTTAGTTAGATTTCTGATGGAATTTATGTAAAATAAGACCATCTATCTTTAAGACGTGTTGAAAAATATATTTTACCCTAAGATCTAATAGACAAGAGTTCAAATTGAACGAAACTTTTCATAAAATAGTAATCCAAACTTTTGGGATCCTTCATAAAAAAAATTTAAAATTTATAATCTTACGGTAGGACGAGCCAAGCCAAAACACTAGGATGATATTTATCCTTTTGGCTTCATTTGTTGATCGTTGAAAATTAATTCTGGTTTAATTTTAATCAGGCAATATGACACTCAACACATAAAATTTTTTAAAATTTAAAAATCACTTTCTATATTTCAAATGATGAGCTTGCCAAAGTTAATATGGCGAGAATTACAATACGATACATCGCCAATTTAGTGTAGTCGTTGTATATATAAATATATTTAAAACAAACTTTATATCTAATCTCAAAAAAAAAAACTTGTAAAACTCTTTAATTATGAATTTGCATTTTTGAATAAATAACTTGACCCACTTTTTCGTTAAGTTTTTTTTTATTAGAAGAGGATTCTTTATATATAAATATTATATATATATATATATATATATATATATATATATTATATATATACTAATATAAAACTATCAAAACAAATTCTATATCTAATTCAAAAAAAACTTGGAAAAGCCTGGTTCCATTCACCGTTCGCATTGAGCAGCTGATGAACGGTCAAGGGAGGCAATTCAGTAGTGTTGATAAAGGTAGGCCACCTCATGAAAGGGTTGGGGTCAGCCCATGCGTCCTCCATAACTTTGGTGCTGTCACCACTACCAATTTTCCATAAGGAGTTATGTAAAGCTGTTGTTCCTCCCTGACAAATAAGTTTCCAAGCCCACGAATCGCCCCTCTTGGTGGAGAAGATAGTCTCTCTATTTTCATACTTTGCTTGGAAGCATTTGACCCATAGAGTGTCCGCATTACTCAAAAAGTTGAAGGCATATTTGGCCACGAGAATGGAACGCCACTCCTCTAGACGCATTACTTTATTAATTTTTTTAACTATAAATAAAAATTTACTATGACTTCATTAAATATTTTTATTTATTTTGAATTCTTGAACTCTGCAAATAAATTACTGTAAATTGTGACAAGTAAAATTGTAATATTTTGTGATCTAAATGTAGAAAAATCATTCATTTTAGCTTTAAAAAATTGCATAATTTTAGTATTTTCTAGGTTATTCATTTTAGTATTACTTCTACTTAATTCCAAAAATTTTCATCACTAATTTTACGATTTTTTAAAAAAAAATATTTTTACTATTTGAGAATCACGCTTTACATATATGCCACAAGATTTGTCCCTGGTTTATCTATATAAGACTATTTTACTGTACTTATTCTTATAATATTTGTCTAAAAGTACTCTCGTGATACTCCCTCTTATTCTTAGGAGACTCAGTATTCTCACAATAATTTACTCCTTCACAACTTAAACGCACGTGAACTCGAGTTATATCTCACTTATGACCCACCCACTCTGCCTCAAAGGTAACGTGGCAAAAAAAACATTTCTATTTCTTGGATGGAAACAGTTTACATAAGGATTATATTAGATTTCCATTTAAAATTTTGGGAAGAGCATAAAAAATCCTCTCTTTATAAACTTAGGATGTGAAATTCGTTCTGCCCAGTTATTTAGCTCGACTAAAATCTTAATTCTCAAGTTTGAGTCGAATCAAAAATCTGATCTCGAAATAAAAATATGAAATAGTAAAATAATTGTCGTTTCTATTGATTTTCGTAACATTTTTAGGGTGCTTATAATTAAAATCAACTCATCGAGATGGTCCATTTTGGACTGTACGCACGAATAATAAGGTTGGAATCGAAAATTTTGCCTAAAATAATGAGGTTTCATCTTGGAACTTAATAATTTTGCCTAAAAATATAGTTTTACTTCACACACTTAATAATTTTCAATGAAAATATCAACTTTATTTCACATCCTAAATCAAAATACTTAAATCGAATGTTTTAGTCTAAGATGTGAAATAAAATTGATATTTTTATTAAAAACTATTAAATATGTAAAGTAAAATAGTATTTTTTTTATATTAAAATATGTGTAAAATGATTAAAAAAAATTTATTTATCATTATTATTATTATTTTTTAAACTAGTACTATTTTAGTCTTGATTTTAATCATCGTACAAAACATAGCCTATATATATATATGTACACTTTGTTATATACCTATCATGAGTGCTAGGCATTGTAAGTCGCACTAACTCATCTTAGTTTTTTGTACATCATTGTGGTTAAATATTTATTAGCATGATATGACATGATGTGTCCCTATTACATTGGTGCATAATGGTGTTTCTGAAGGCTTTCATTAGCGCTACATATATAGGATTAGTAAATGTAAATAGGGGTGGCAAAAAATCCGAACTCAACCCAATCCAATTATGTACAACCTGAACTCGATTTATTTAATAAATGAGTCAAATTTCATAACATATATCTAGAATTCTTGGGTCGAGTTAAGGTCGAGTTCATGAGTCGAGTCATATACTGCCACCTCTAAATGCAAGTTAGCACTACCATCTGAAGTTTGGCTAAATGAGAAAGCTTTTGTGTGATCTCCGTTATGGGAAGATGTACTTCTTTGGATTTATAATGCGTACGAAGGAAGTGGTTCAATCATATATACGAGGACCAGCTAAGAGAATATCCCAACTTAATGATGTACGTCTATGTGTGCTGAGGTACATACCAAAAAGCTATCAACTAGATGCTCCTTTGTCATAGGGATGAGTCTCGAGAAGTTGCCACAACATCTATCCCTTTATTGGGACATAAGTATCTAGGTTCCCAAGTCGTTTCTTGGTTGAGACACGAGAAAATTGGTGAGAATGACTGGAGTTCAAGCCCAGCCAAACACGGTTCAAGTTTAGCTCGTTTCAATATGATTCAAGTTTACGCTGGCTTATGTAGACATCGAGCTAGCCCAAGCTTTAATCGAGCTAAATCATGTTCTTTAAAGAATTGAAATCTTTTACAAAATAAAAATAATTGGCCTCATGAACTAAGATTTGAAATATATATTGGGTTAATTTAGATATTTTAATAGCAGCTAACACATACTTATATATAACTAGTAAATTATTTTATTAAATAAATAAATGCATTGTTTATATTTAAAAAATAAAGATTGAACTAAGTTAGATGTCAAGTTCGATTTGATTCGATTATGACTTTTGGCTTGGCTTATCAATTAATAAATTCGAATCAAGCTCGATCCTAACTAAATATATATTAATCCGAGCATCTAAGGACAGTTAATATTCATGGCCTTTGAGCCATACTCTCACACTGAATGGGCCTTGATGAACCATCACAAGGAATTAGTTTCTCGGCCTTCCTTAATATAAAATGATAGGTAAATTACATTCAGATTTTTAAGTTTAAAGTTTGATAATACACAAGTCCACGTTATAACATCAGAGTTCCTGAGTTTTAATAAATTATAAAATGAGTTTTTTTTTTAATTTTTTATTATTTAAATTTTTTAAAATTACCATTATGTCCCTCCCCTCTCTTCTTCCGATCCCCGCGCATATGCAAGACCTCGCAATCGCCGACAGGTCAGGTAACCGCGCGGCGTGTGCGACCGGCCGGCAGCCAAACTTACACGAGGATCGGGGTGGAGAGAGAGGCGGCCTCTCTCTCTCTCTCTCCTCCCGATCCCCACGCACAAGCGAGGCTGTGCGGCCGTCGGTAGGTCTCGCCCTCCCCCTTTCTCTCCTCCCAATCCCCGCACACATGAGAGGCCGCGCGGCCGCAGAGCGTGAGCGACCTGGTGAGGCGACCTCGCAATCCCTCCCCCTCATTCTCCTCTCAATCCCCGCGCACGCCGAAGCCGCATGGTCGCCAGCATTGTCATACTTTATTCTCTTTTTCCTCTTCTACTATTCTTTTTGTAGAGAAATTAAAGCCTAAAATGATCTTGCTATTAATGATTGTTCTAAGTGCTTAATCATAATCCTTAAATGAAGGAGGTTTCTAATGAGTGAATTATCTTAATGGAAGAAGAAGAATTTTGATACCATCATTTAAAAGTTTCCTTCAATTCCCTACTAAAAAAATGATTGATTCTTTTTAATAATAAAATTAACCTTTCAGAAATCTGATTATGAGATAATGGGACGTACGTAAGCATAAAAGATATTAATCATATATACATGTGATCGCCCATTTGTCATTTTCGTGTATGCATGTCTTATATATTTTTTTTCTTATTGTATATATATATATTTATTATTATTATTATATTATTATTATTATTAACATTTTCAAAAAATAACAAAAATTATGTTGAACAATATATATCTATATATATGTGTAATACATGTAAGTATATGAAATTTAAAAAATATAAACAAAGTTAGAAATAATGTGAGGGATTTATTATATGAAAAATTATTTTCTAATTTATTTTAAAATTTTTATTTTAAAAAATGCTTTCCTTGTCAGCGTGGCAGGGACGGCATCTCTATTTATGCGACCGTAGATGGAGGGGGAATCCCGCCTAAAAACAAATTTATATATTTTTTTTATCAAAAAACAAATTTATATTTTTTTTTATCAAAAAACAAAATTATATTTTAGTTTTATAATTTGTAGTGCTAACATTGATGGAAAGTATCGAAAAAAATAAAAATTCTTACAAAATATATTTATACTTAAATTTAATTACGAATGGATATAAATATTTTTCTGATTTGCTTTCATTTTCTTCAGTTTAATTTCAAAAAATAATAATAATAATTTTAATACGTAGCACGAATCTTGAGAAGCAACCAACCGAAGTCCAATATTTAACCACCTCGCCGCTCTTCGATCTCCTTAACCGCTCTGCCCCCAAGATCATGGAGGTCAACCGCCCCCACTACGACCGACTGGCCCCCCCGCCGGAAAAGTCCCAACACGCCGGCGGCGAGGACAGCGGCTTCTGCTGCTTCGTCTTCACCCTTCTCAAGATCGCCGCCTCCATCTTTCTCATCCTCTTCATAATCGCCATCATCCTCTGGTTCGTCGTCAACCCCAAAGACGTAAAAGTCAACGTCGAAGACGCCGCCCTCACCCAGTTCAACCTCGCCGGAAACAACCTCCTTCACTACAATCTCACCGTCGCCGTCAGGCTCCGGAACCCTAACGAAAAGCTCGGAGTTTACTACGACTCCGTCGAGGCTCGTGCCGTCTACAACGGATCGAGGTTCGGTTCGACTAATCTGCCCGTCTTCTTCCAGGGCCACGTGAACACTACGATTCTCCGACCGGCGTTTCAGGGTTCAGGGTTCCCGCTGGGGGAGGCGGCGGCGGAGACCTTTGAGATGGAGAAGGCGACGGGGATTTATAATATAGATGTGCAGCTTCGTGTGAAGATTAGGATAAAGGCGGGATTTTTGAAGATTCCGGCGAAGAAAGAGTTCGACTGCTGGTTGAAGGCGCCGGTGCCTGCCGGCGAGGTGTCGTCTCCGGCACCGGCGAACTTAATCCCGAGGACAGAGTGTGCTGCGGACTACTTATGGTACATGTTTTGGAAATATTGGCGCAAAGATTAATTAAAAGTTAAAACTTTAGGATGAGCATGCATGTGCCGCATAATATGTTAGTGTAGTATATCTCTATTTATGTTTTTATTTGGAAAAAAATTAAATTTTTTTATAAAAAAAAAAAGATCTCCTTTTTATAATAAAATCTCTATTTATGTTTTATTTATTGGTAATTGTATTCCTCATTAATGATACAATTGATTTCAGGATAATTAAATTGCATAACAACATTATAATTTTTCATGAATTGCATTTTTTTAACCTTGATAATTAATAGTAATATTTTAGATTCTCAAATCTACATACACATGCATCTCTTTTCTTTGGATGGTAAATTTATTTACACATTTGTGAAATCAAGAAATTTTATTAAAATGTGGGGAATGAATATGAAACTGTTTACTTAGGCTCTGTTTGGCATTGCTGTGCTGTATAAAAAAGTATTGTACTGTATAGCTGTATAAAAAAGAACTGTTGAATAAAGCTGTTTTATACGTTTGGTAAAATACTGTTAAAAACTGTCATCAAAAGCAGAACTGTTTGGTTAAACTGCTGTGCTGTCTAAAATATTTTTATTTTTGACTAAATTAGACATAATTTAAATACTTTTTATTACATATATTCTATAAATATATAATAATTAACTCATTCTATTAAATAATTAAATTTATGTGCCATTAATTTTATAGTTTATTTGCATATTACTTATAAATTTTTAAAATAAATTTTGTTTATTTTATATTATATGTACATAAATATGTATATTTTTATTTTACTATATTAATACTATCATTGAATACATTTTTATAAAAAAATATGAAAATATGAAAATTACGTTAATTGCATATTTGGTCTAATGACGGGACGTGAAGAAGAAAACAACGGGAAAGATTAGCAAGATGCGTTCGGTTAGAGATAAATAATGTTAAGAGCATTTTTGGCCATAATTAATTAGACCACAATCACTTTTCCAAAAAACTTTTTTTTTAGCTTTTCTCTACAGCTGTTTTTTAGCTTTTTGATAGCTGAAAACAGTTAAATAGCTATTTTACCAAACATAATTTTTATATTTTAGCTATATGAAAAACATTTTTTAATACCAAAAAACTTTCCCAAACGCAGCCTTAGTTTTGTTCTGATAGTGTAGGTGGTGATTGTGAGTTCGGAGAAATTTTTGTGTCTGCATAATTCAAGGCTCGTGCACGTGTGGCGTGCAGTGATTAGACCTAGATTGTTCGGTCCCTGGCCACAAATTTTTTTTGTGCCTTTGGGTTCGTGGGAAGAGCTTTAGAAAACTAAAGAGCTTTAGAAAACCATCAGTTTTTGTGCCTTATTGAGAAAACTAAAGAGGGAGCTAAAGCGAAACTAGAGCTTTGGAGGAATGCTCTAGAATCTAAAGGTTTGCATCTCAGCAGATCAAAAACTGAATATATGGAGTGCACATTTAGTCAAGAAAGATAGTTATATTGGAGATGTGACTATTGGTGATCAAATTGTCAAGAAGAGTGAGCGCTTTAATTACCTTGGATCAATTATACAAATGATGGGCGAAAATAGATAATGACGTAAGAAGATCCAAGCAGGCTGGGTAAAAATGGAGAAAATGCTTCTGGAGTGTTATGCGATAGAAAAACCCATCCAAAATTAAGGGTAAATTTTATAAAACTGTTGTAAGACCCAGCGATGATATATGGTGCTGAATGCTGGCCTACAAAGAAGAAAACATTACAAATAAAATAAATGTTGCGAAATGAGGATTGTTAAGGTGGATGTGTGGATATACACGGAAAGGATAGAATGAAAAATTGAGTATATCGAAAAGAAAGTTGGTGTTGCACCAATTGAGGATAAACTTAGAGGAAAGTCGGCTTCGATGGTTTGGACATCTAAATCGCAGGCCAATTGAAAGCTCCAGTTAGAAAAATTGAGTTACTGGATTTTGCCCATGTACAAAGAGGAAGAGGGAGACCAAAGAAGACATGGCAAGAAACTATAAGGAATGATCTTAGTTACTTAAACTTAGATAAGAATTTGGTAACTGATAGAGCGCAATGGAAACAAAGGATTCATGTAGCCGACCCCACCTAGTGGGATTAAGGCTTGGTTGTTGTTGTTGGGTTCGTGGGAAGAGCTTCAAGTAGAGTTCGAGAGTAAAGGGAAGAGCATGATGAGGGTCGCACAAAAGAACAAAGCCTAAAAATATAAATGTTAAATTTTATTTGCAAGAGGCTCATGCATATTTGCATAGAGTGTATTTTAATTTCTTCCTTATGATCTTAAAAGAATCAAATTAATCATAAAACATTTGTTGATGCTTGGAGCATTCAAAAATTTCTACAATATTGCATGGCCTTCGAATATATGAAGACGCGATCAAATCTGAATTGACTCGGCATAATTGCCAATATGCTTACTAAGTAAATTTGACACGTGTTTCCTAAAATGACCATAAAATTTTATATAGGTGTTCATTTTTAGTGTCCAAAAAAACTCCATTATGGAAAAATTTAATATTAGAGACAAATGCACCATGTTCAATCTATTTTCTTACCCAAATTTCATCTTTTCTTTACTTTAATATATCTTTATAATTTTTTTTATGAAACTAATAATTATTAGCAATATCTTGTCAAAACAAATATGGGCAATTAAGATACAATATTATATTTAATGAATATTACAAAAGTTTTCATTTAATTCTCAAAAATTACAAAACTTATCAAAAATTTTAATTACAAATTACACTGTACATTTTTTGTTTGTTCTCACTGCATTATCTTACCCAAATTTGATTCTCATTTTAACTATAGTTAAAAACTTCAAATTATAGTCATTCATTTAAATAAGTTGAAAATCAAATCATTCAAAAAAATAATGATATCTAGTTATTTATAATAGATTGATGGTGATCCAAAAGCTTACGAGAGCTAAAGTCAATAATTCTTTCTAACAAAAATCCACTTCATTATGAGAGTTAGGGCATCATGCGTCAAAGACAGACTATAATATATAAATAAAATATTCTATTTATGAATAGTAATGAGGTATGTGAAATATAATTGATAATAAAAATTCTTAATAAATTTTATAATTTTAAAGAATTTAAAATATTTATTAAATAGTGTATTGTATATGTAATTTTTTCAAAAAAAGTAATTATTGATGATAACTAGAATTAAATAATTTCAAATCAGACTACCAAGGTCAAATTGTCAGCTAAATTATTCTTCTGAAGAATGAGTAAATTAAACACTACTATATATAATTAATCAATTCTCTAACACTTACAATCTTAAAAAACACAAATTTTCTTTATCAAAAAAAAAAAACAGAAATTTTCTCCCAAATTTTCCTCTTTCAATCCTTATTATTAAAATCAGCCAGAAACCCTACTCTCTCTCTCTCTCTCTCTCTCTCTCTCTATTTCAGCTCTCTCTCTCTCTCTCATATCCACTCGTAAGATCACTTCCTCCAAGTGCTACTTCTTCCATTCCAATGGCAGAACTGAAGCCCGCGGCCCCCGCAGGCGCCAACTACGGCCGGCCGGTGCCCTGTGAAACCCTCCACTGCTGCGGCGGCTTCCGCTGCCTCTTCTGCACCCTTTTCAAGATTGTCGCCATCATCGCCGTCATCCTCGGCACCGCCGCCCTCATCCACTGGCTCATCTTCCGTCACAACCACCTCAAAGTCCACGTGGAAAGCGCCGCGCTAACTCAGTTCAACCTCACCGGCGATAATGTCCTCCGCTACAACCTCAACCTCACCGTCAGCGTCCGAAACCCGAACAGAAAAAACGACGCCTTGTACGACCACGTCGAAGCCCAGGTGACCTACGATGGATCGACAATCGGGTTCAAGGCGCTGCCGGCGTTCTACCAGGGGAACAAGAACACGACGACGCTAATCAGTACTCCCTCGTTCGAGGGACAGAATTTTCTCCTTGGAGATTCGCCGGCGACGTTCCGGCGGGAAAGCCGGGAGGGGTTCTTCAACATAAAGGTGAGGCTCTACGCGAAGATGAGGCTCAAGGCTGGAATCGTCAAGACAAG
Source organism: Apostasia shenzhenica (assembly GCA_002786265.1). Lineage (NCBI taxonomy): Eukaryota > Viridiplantae > Streptophyta > Magnoliopsida > Asparagales > Orchidaceae > Apostasia > Apostasia shenzhenica. Next base: position 8,138,701 of record KZ452013.1, on the reverse strand, counting down.
TCACATAAAACCGAGGATTGACTGCGAGGTGAGGTTGCCGGCGCCAGGGGGCAGCGACGTGAAGACGCCGGCGTTTGAGAGGACGAAGTGCCACGTTGATTATTGAGGATTCTTTTGATTGTTCGTTGGTTTAACTTGTTAATTTCTTCCAATATTTCTGTTTTGCACAAGATTTGTAATTAATTATTTTGCATTGTTCTTCTAATTCAGAAAATAGCTTGCATAGTATTGATGCAAAAAATATACAAAAATAGAATGAAATAAAACTATAATTTTTATGTGGAAAACCGAGTGTCCGGGTGAAAAACCACGACGTCGTCTAGGCGATTTAAATCCACTAATCAAATCCCCTCTCTTACAAAACATGAGGGTCTCTAAATAGAAATCGAATGAGTACAAGAGAGAAAGAAAGTAGAGAGAGAGAAAGAGTTTTTTAGCTTCTCATACTCCTCCTTATTTATAGCTTAGAGAGGAGGGGATATAATAGGTACAATGTCACATCTGACACCTATTCCTGCAAAGGATTATTAGGCAGTAGACTCCCATGCCACCTTAAATGCTGAGTTAACACAGTAGTACGAAGAGTACGATCTGGTGATATCTCTTTGAGAAGCTGTTCGACAAGGGATTGTTGTTGAGCTGCTGTTCGACAAGGGGCTGCTGTTCGACTTGAGCTGCTGTTCGGCAAGGGGTGTTAGAGAAGATTCTAACACATAGGAACCAGAAGATCTCAAATTCAAATCACACTACTCCTACAATTTTTTAAGGGAGTATTTGATTTGTTGTTATCTTAATGTTATGTTATGTTATGTTATGTAATCTAAATATCATCTTTTGACTAATAATTTTATAATTTAATTGAAGATTATTTATAGATATCATTAAACTAAGCAATTGCTTTCTTTAGATAATATAACATAATATCAAAATAACATTGAACCAAACGCCCCCTTCATGTTATTTTGGAGTTATGTCATGTTATCTAGAGAACACAATTGTCATATTATGTCATATTATATTGGTGTCATGTTATGAGCAACACCCTCATTTTAACTTCTATTTGGGGTATCGTTTATAAATATTGGGCTTAGGAGGTGTCGTCTGTAAATATTTGACTTAGAGAATGTCACTTATTAAAAACCTTTTTCAGTGGTAATATATATAAAATAATTATTTTATTGTGTGGATGAGCACATATTTAGTTAAAATATCATAAAAGGTGCCAATTAATAAATAAATTTGAGTAATGTTAGCATGTTAAGCAATGTTTTTCAGCTCAGCTGGTCATGTGGCAACTCGATCATTTCAGAACGAGGCCAATAACTTGATCTTTCTCGAGTTATATATTCAGGCTGGTCAACACATGTAAGATTAATTATAGGAGACTAGTGGGACCTACTATTAATACCTAGTTAATGTTAAGGTTTTTAAAGGTGGTACTTCATCCATGGGTTATCACATTTTTCTCTTCAAAATATGTAGCCACTACCAGCCTCTAACGAATTCAAACGTAATGTGGGACATGTGGTTGTAGGACAAATATATGGCATCATTTAGAGGGGGATAAGCAAAATGTGCACTAGCTATAAAGACGTGTGCCATTGTGTTCAGAAGTTAATCATAGCCATCTAATTTCTTTTCGGATAAGCGAAATGTGAAATTTAAAATAACTATTCACGTGGCTCAATAATTAATGTTAAAAATGACAATCAGAGCAATAGTTGGAAGCGCAATAATTAAATCATTTAGAAAAATACAAGGTCATGTAACATAGTTCAGCTCACTAAGTGCCGACATGCATCTACAATAGGATACTAAAAAGTTCACACTTGAAAATTAACTTTTTTTCACATAAAAAGCAAGGAAATCTTTCAACGTACGCTATTTTCTTCTCTTCTTCTTCTCCTTATAATACAAATGCTTACATAGAGCCTCTTACACTCCTCATACATAAGAACATATGTCCAATCAAAAATTTCGTTCCTTACCCAGAAGGATGACTCACCCAGAGTCTCCAACTCCTTACACAGAAGAGATTGCTCGCATAGGATAACTCGTTCCCACACCTAGAAGTAAAAAAGAGATAAAAGGGAAAAGAATAAAATCGATATAAGAACAATATACAAAAGAACTTGAATCAATCAATCAAAAGTACAAAATAATAATGATTCTTTCTGTACGAGAATAAGCATTGTGACGATCAATACAAGCACTTGAAATCTTTCAAATGATCTTATTTACCTCCTTGAAATCACTATTATTTTATTCAAAAAACAACTTGATTCTTTTTTGGAATCTGATGCAATTTGTGCTGCAATTTGCTGGATTCGAGGAGAAAATAGGCAGACAACAGTCACACAGAATGTGAAAGAAAAAATGTCACACAAATTCAGAATTTCAATTATGTCAAAAAACTCCGTTACAAATTGTTTGTACATAGGGCTTATATACGAAAATGCAAAAAATCGACTAAAAATAAAAATACATAATTTAGTTTTCAACCTGCTAATATCCTAACTCGTGCCTGATTGACAGCTTAAAATTTGGTCTAATTCGAGTTTATTTGGACTATTAAAACTGATTGCCAATCATTACCAAACATAGAAAGAAATTACAAAAATTTCAAGTTTGATGAATTAAATAATAAAAGTTTGGGTCAAAATTGTAATCTATGGTGGGTGACGATGTATCTGTCTCCTTGAGAGCTTTCTTAAATGAGATTGAACGCTGAAAACAGATACCTATAGCAAAACTTATAGTCGTTTTAGTGAATAAGTGTCGAAGTTGGCAATGAGACAGTTTAATTGCATCGAGTTTGGACAACGTTATTTAAGTATTTTAGTTCTATGATGTTTGTATAAGAATCTCAACTAATTCTCTCCAAAAAGGTTATCCAATTTAAGTTTGAATCTCCCTAATATGGATCGAGAAAAAATATAATTAAAAACACATTAATTTAGAATAAAAATATGGAAAATTTACATCTGTCACTTTCAAAGATTCATTATTTTCAGGTGGCACCCCTAAAATTTATTATTTTCAAACAACACCCCTCATTTAATTTGGGATAAATTTACATGCAGCACTCTGTTTATGAAATTAGATTGAAGTATTTTATGAAAATAATAAACTTTAGCGGTACCACCTGATAATTTACAAAACTTTTATCTTAATTAACGCTCTTTATTATATTTTACAAATTCAACTTACTTTTTTCTTCTTATTATCTTTATGTAATTTCTTGAAATCAATAACGCGATATTTTCAACATTAATAATTAATAATTTACATCAAATAGTTTCTCAATTTTTTCAGTAAATTGCTTTTCCCACCCCCCTGACACCACACTTCCCGCGGGCCCAACCCCCCTCCCCTCTAAAGTTACCTTTTTGCCCCTCCTCCCTCCCCCCTCTCTTTAATTAATTAATTTATTTAATTTGATTACTATATTATTTTTATTCATAAAATTTAATTAATTATTTTTCTTATTCATTAAATTATTTTTTTTATTTAATTTGATTATTATATATTTCTTATTCATTAAATATAATTAATTAATAAT
>KZ452013.1:8093321-8115348 GCA_002786265.1 Apostasia shenzhenica | reverse complement strand
ATATATATATATATATATATATATATATATTTGAAAACATATTTTTTAATTTAATTATTTACAAAATTGAATAAAATAATTAAATAAAACGAGGCTTAAGCCTAATTGCTACGAATTCTAGAAAGTTCAAACATATGCTCTAACCAAAAAAGAACAGACATGCCAACAAAAAAAAAATACTTATTCCACGTTTTGGAATAAATTAATTAAATTAGATTAAATAAATACTTCACAGAGTTTTTCCATGGTCACAATTTAGCCATTGTCTCACGTTCAAATATTATATTAAAAATCAATTTTATTATACATTTAATACAAATATAAATACTAAAATTAACTTTATTTATATTTTATATATTTTTAATATAAAAATAAAATTACTTGATATTAAACTTAAAAAATAAAATATTTTTTTTTTGTCCAAAAGAAATTTCGAACCAAATAAAGCATGACGGTAGCCCGGCCCGGACATTGAGCTGGCTTGGTAATAAAAGTAGCCCCTTAAACCGAGTTAGGCTCGACTTTAGCCTGATTTGATCTAGTCGAAGTCCAGTTAAGCCCAGCTCATGCTAAGCCTGCCCCGCCCATTGCCCAAGTCTAGTCGCGTGTGTGGCCTCACACACTAAAGGTCTCCTTCGTGGCTGCTCACGGCAGTGCACGAGGCGGCGTGAGGCCTTACGCGCGGGTTGCCCTGCATGCAAGCGGCTGTGCATGCCGACGCAGCGCAAGCGCCCAGGCTGCCTAGCACGGGGCGGCCTCACGCACAGGTGACCGCCCTCGCAGTTGCCCGCGGCCTAGCGCACAGGGCTGCCTCAGGCTCAGAAGGCCGCCATCGTAGCAAAGGACAATTCTATCCGACAGGCTTGCGCGGGTAAGATTCGACGAGGCTGAAAACAGTGATGATATATTTTGAAAATTGATAGATTAAATTAAAATATTTTGGTAATTTTAAAAATATCTTATTGTGTGATATTTTTTGTGAACTTGAATGGTATATTTTGAGATTCGTGGACTTTTATAACACAGTAAATAAATCTTAGGAACCTAAATGAAATTATCCTAAATAATACGTTGATTAATTGATATTTTATTTTGGTGATCTGATTTATCTGTTTTTGATGTTAATTTGATTTAATAATATTAATAATTTTTAACTAATAAAATCTAAAATAAAATAAAAAATTAACTTAACAATGAAATTATTCTTAGTTTTTATTAGAGTATGTTATGACGAAAAAGTTCTCCAAATATTAGTTAATTTAGAGTTTATTTAGTTGATTAAAAATTTTAAAAATACGATACACAAATATTCGTTGTGATTATTTTTAAAAAAAATATAATTAAGTAAATATTTTTATAAGTATTTGAAGTGGAACCGAAAATCAAATTGGTCAAATTTTTTTTATTATATGCAATAGTATGTTAAATCTTATTTAAATCATGTTCCCTAATTCAATTTAAAAGATTAATTACTTCAAATTTATCATATAAAAGTAAAATAATATACAAAGGTTTATAAAAATTGAGTTTACTTTGAGTTACCTCCATTTTATAAAAATTTTGGTGCTCCTTTTATTAATAATTAGTATATAATAATTAATTAAGTAATTAAATATTAGTATTTTTTAATTAAAAGTTTGTGAAATTTTACTATTTTACGTTCATGCTTATTTTGATGCCACTGTTCAGTTTTTTATTCTATTTTTACATTTAGAGATTTGGGAAATATTAACAGTCAGCAAAAATCTAATTGTTAAAAAAAAAAAAACCCTAGCGAATTAAAATCCTTTTAACTGATTTATTAATCTTAATAATCTCTAGAGTAACTCAAAATTTAATAAATTTTAACCAAATTTGATAACTTTGCTCAATGTTTCATTGAAAATTAAATTAAATTTTTAACTAAATTGAGATTGATCTGATTTAAGTGAATCGATCAGAAAATCTCACACTTCGATATTTTTATTAATTTAATTTTGAGTAGATATAAAATCAAAGCAAACATACTTGAAATAAGATTGATTAAAAATTTAAATATATATATATATATATATTTATATGTATAATTGTCTTCAGCGTAATTTAAATATAGCGTTGACCCGGACGCCATGGCGACCGAGGTCCGCTGCTGCGCTGCGCGTCAGCCCCAAGACGGCGTGCTTCGAGCACGTGTAGGCGTGGGTGCAGAGGCTGCTCAGCAGCGACGCCGAGCTCGTTGTCGAGAGGACGCAGGCGCGCCCCGCTGGAACCATCGCCGGAGCCGCGTGTTTCTTCCCCAGAGACCGGCCGACGACGTTGACCGCCATCACCCGCTGGAAGTCCGCCTTCCGTCGTTCCCTCACACGTGTGCGCGAGGGTGAGGGTTGTCAAATGCCAACAAAATTATTATTATTTTAATAACAAGAGCAGAACTGTTTCATTCAACAAAAAAAATTAAAGTTTCATTTTTTTAAAAATTGAAAAAAAAAGAGAGTTACAGTTGTTTCACATGTTTTTGACATAATTAGAACCAAAAAATCATCAATTTAGAGTTATGCGCATTCTAATTTGACTATGAAACATGTCAACGTCATTTTAATTTAACTACGGAGGCATTTGATTCAATATTATCTTCACGTTATGTTATGTTACCTAGAGAAAGTAATTGTTTGGTTTAATGACATCTATAAATAATTTTTTATAGGATTATAAAATTATTAATAAAAAAATGACATCTATATTACATAATATAACACCAACTCTAAGTCACAACTCGAGAAGCTACGTGAGCGAGAATTTTCAATATAATTCAAAGCATTGGCTTGCAAAGGGTTGAGTGATATCGATAATTAACTAGTTTAGTTAGATCATGGACCATTAAGTAGTGTTGAATCCTACAAAAGCTAATTTATCAATGGATATAAGTTTATTTGTCAAAAATATGGTTCACATTTGAAAACAATGAACAGTAATATGAGTATTCTTTCTCATTAAAAGTATCATTTTGTCTCAGAAGTTTTAAATGACACTTTTAGTGAGAACAAGTACTCAAGAAGTGAATAATTTTATATAATTAAAGTAAAGTTAATTTTCAATTTATAAATATTATTAATGTGTTGATTCTTCTTTTAATGAATTATTCATTTGCAAATATGCCTCGAGGATATGGAAGTAACAAAAGGCACGGTACTATAGGATATTGTACCACTTCTATATTTAAGGATACTAAAATTCTATGTTTATGCAGTGATTAACTTATATAACGATCATGATGAGTATCGTGTTAATAAAGATGATAAAGAGGTTGGAAATGATGATCAGAAGGATGCTCACCCACACTATGGCAGAGAAGTTAATTATAAATTAAAAAAAATCATTGATAATTATATTAAAAATTTAAACTTATTGTGATATTATGTCCTTAGCGAACTAGATGTAATTAACCAAATAAAAATTCCGAATCAAGGCTCTGTTTGGTTGAAGGAAAAAAAGATGATTTGAAAAAATTTTGTAAAAATTTTTAGAAAAATATGTATGATGTGAAATAAAGTGAGTTAGGGGCGTTTGGTTCGATATTATCTTAGTGTCATGTTATGTAATCTAGATGTCATGATATCTAGATGTCATCTTTTATTTAATAATTTTATAATCCAATAGAAGATTTTTTGTAGATGTCATTAAACCAAACAGTTGTTTTCTCTAGATAACATAACATAACATCAAGATAACATTGTACCAAACGCCCCCTTAGTTATATTAAAACTTATGTTAGATGTGAAATAAAGTGACTATTTAATGTTGGAATTTGTGTAGGATGAAATATAAAAAAAAATTTAAATAAATTTAAAATTATAATTATAACTAAAAAAATTAGGAGTTTTTACATACAGGACATGAAATTTACACGAAATTACGTATTTCACCATCAATTCATAAATATTACTACTATCACACCATATTTATTTAAATTTTACGCATTTCACATATTTCACACCATATTCTTTGATGGTGAACTTCACATTTCTAAATTGGCCTTGATCTTAACTATAATATTAATATATTAATTAAATATTATAAATAAATTAATTTATATAAAAATAATTTAAATATTTATGAATTTATGTATTTTAATTTATTTATCCTATTTAAACTTTCCAATTAGGGTGCCGAATTTAAATCCACATGACTATAATTTTTAATTCAAGTAAGAAAATTGATGTGTTTACAGTAAAAAATAAAAATATATATTAGAATTTAAATATTAATAAATTTATGCATTTTAATTTATATATAATATTATAAAGTATATGAAATATGTGAAATATATGAAATGCGTAAAATTTAAATGAATATGGTGTGATAGTGATAATATTTACGAATTAATGATGAATGTGTAATTTTATATAAATTTCATGTCCTGTATGTAAAAATTCTAAAATTATTTTTATTTTTGGGTTGCATATCGAACAAGAACTCGACAAGTTCCTTCTCCATGTCGTCTCTCTCTCACATCATCGTCACCAGCGCTCTGCTCTTTTCCGTCGTCCTTAACCGTCCGTCATGGGCGTCGACAGCGACGGCCATGGAAGCCTCGTTTTCTTCCCAAGCAGTGGAGCTCCTGGATGCGGCGCGTGAGCCGGAGTTCTTCGACTGGATGAGGGGGATACGCCGGAGAATCCACCGGCATCCCGAGCTCGCCTTCAAGGAGTACAAGACAAGCGAACTGATAAGATCGGAGCTTGACGACCTCGGCATCGACTACATTTGGCCAGTGGCGAAGACCGGTGTCGTCGCTTCTGTCGGGTCCGGCCATTCCCCCCGGATCGCTCTCAGAGCTGACATGGACGCTCTTCCCTTGCAGGTAATTGATGCGTTTTTGATTTTTTCTATGCTATAAAGACGCGATTCATATTTCAGGGATTAGGGATTTGGCCCTCTTTCGATTGGGAAAACGTTATGGTTAATTCACAGTTTTTTTTTTTTTTGACAATGATTCACAGATTTCTGTGGTTCCCCAACTACATGTAAAAAAAATTGAAATAAAAACAACGCCGAGAAGCTTGTTGCCATGGAGGCTTGGTCGGATAATTTGTTGGTTCTCGAAAAGCACCTTATTGAAAATTTCTGAACCTTTCTGCATAACACTTCGACCACTGAAGTGTAGAGGAGTAACCGTGGAAAACACTCTTCTATTACTAGATCTTATACTAACTTGAAAGTAGTTACAATACAAGGTTTATGTGGAACTAGAGCTGTGTAACAGACTAGTTTAATAGAGAGCTGATATGCAATGAGTCTGATAAGTGCCGGTCCAATCCAGAACCTCTTTTCAATCTAGAATCGGTTCGGGCTTGTTCTAATTGTATTTGAACCGGTTCGGAATTGTACTGAATTCAGGAATTGGAACTAGTCCACTGTTCTCTTTTTATTTTTTAATTACTTTGGGCATTGACCAGTTGGCTTAGCCTCTACTGGCCTTGGCTCGCTCCAACATGACACAATGAGAGAACAATGGTCCCCTTTGATTTATTTATATTTTTTAAAAGGCTGGTTACAGATGCAGCCAATCCAATGACTGGTAAAATGAAAACAAGTTTAAATCACTAGAAATAGTTGATCATTTGTTTCGATCTTCTTGGGCTTTAACTTACTATAAGTGCTAACTGAAAACCTCTCTTTTCATAGAAAGACCATAATCATGTCTACGACTTTGAATGGCTTCTCCCTGCAATGTGTATCGCTTGCTTCCTTATACTTGGTATTTGACTCAATTAATTTATGTCGAAAGGATGCTTGGATTTCTTCGATTTTTTGGGCAAAATATTCAACAAGAATACTTTATCCAAGAATTTTGGGTAGTGGTATCTGGTCAAGAGTGTGTTGTCGAGCTGTTTGGTACTTGATCTCCAACGGAGTTTTCCCAAGTCCTTGTTCAAATACATATAATAGTAACTGTTGCTTGTTTGAATTGGTTCAATATATGAAAAAAAAAACCATTATCATGATTGACTGAATAAACTGAGATAGAGTTCCCCATTTCTTTGTTATGAAAAATAACTGCTCAAGTGCTGCTTTGTAATTCTTTGTTTAAGGAGCTGGTGGACTGGGAGTATAAGAGCAAGGAAAGTGGGAAGATGCATGCTTGTGGACATGATGTTCATGTGGCAATGTTACTAGGGGCAGCTAAGTTGCTTCAACGCCATCATAATGATCTGAGGGTATGCATCTGTAAGAGCTGCTTAACCATCCATTAAATACAATTTCAATGATCAACATTGTTGTTTAAAGTAAATTCATTTGCTTGTGTTTGTTAAAATACGAGATAACCTTTTTTTTGTTGATCAAGTTCACATGCTTTCTCTTTGCAAGCGTTTAATACGGCCCTTAGTTATGCTTGTGGTTGCAAGTTCTAAGTTAATGCTGGTTATGTTGTTTTTGTTGGTTTAGGGGACTGTCAGGCTTGTATTCCAGCCAGCTGAAGAGGGTTATGCTGGTGCTTATCATGTGCTGCAAGAAGGTGTACTAGATGATGTTCAGGGCATTTTCGGCATGCATGTTGACTCCAGCATTCCAACTGGTACCATTTCTTCAAGACCTGGCCCTATTTTGGCCGCATCTGCTCGCTTTATGGCAACCATAAAAGGCAGAGGTGGACATGCTGCTTCTCCACATAGAAGCGTAGATCCTGTTATTGCTGCCTCCTTCGCAATCCTTAGCCTTCAACAGCTTGTATCTCGAGAATCAGATCCTCTTGAGAGCAAAGTAACTTTTACCTTATTTCCTTTCATCCATGGATTGTTTTTGTTCTGAAAATTGTGCTGTTCCATTTATTTGTGTTCTCTACTTACTAATATCAAGACATGTTTATGTTGACGGCATCTCATAGTTTTTTTAAGGAAATCTGCATTAAAATTTCCCATGAATGTTATGAAATGTTTCACTTGCACAAGATTAACCGCTTATTATAAAAATGATTGTATCAGAGAGAAAGTGAGCATGAGGTAAACATGAGGCAAGGATATCTAAGTTGGTTTAGTCATATAATCAACTTATAGAGGCCCTCGTATGTAAATGTGAGAGATTAAAATCATATCATTGAAGCCAAGAAGACGAAGGAGTACCAAAAATGATTTGAGATAGGTTGTAAAAAATTACCTCAAATTATTTATGCTCATGAAGAGTGATACATTCCATGAGGCCTTGTTTGGTTGAGGCAAAAAAAAAAAAACTCAAAATTTCTCTAAAAATACTTTTATCAATATTTTATATTTATTTCACATCATACATAAATTTAAATATTAAAAATAAATTTTGTTTCATATCCTACACAAATTCCAACTTTAAGAATTAACTTTAACATCTTACACTTACTCCAATAAAAAAATCAATTTTATTTTATATCCAATACAATTTTCAATAATAACATAAATTTATTTCATATCATAATATTAAAATATTTTTTTTTTCTCTTTTTACCTCAAAAAAATTCAAACATCTTCAATTTAATTAGAGAGAAAGTGAGCATGCCAAGGTGTTTTGGTCATATGGTCAACTTATAGAGGACATTGTACGCAAATATGAGGGATCCAAATTACATTATTGAAGCAAGGAAGAGGAAATAGTAGACCAAAAATGGTTTGAGATAGATCATATAAATGACATTGAATTATTTATGCTTATTAAGATTGATGCTTTATATAAAGATAGACAAAGAAGAGAAATTCATGTATCCTTTACTTGAAGCTAAATGGATAACACAAATTCTTGTAGATTTGACCTCAGCTAGTTGGGTATCTAAGCTTGTTGTATTATTTTATTAATTTTTAGTCTAAATAATTCAAAATTTGATGCAAGGAAGGCTATAGGACATCATTCTGCAAGAGCTTGGTAGTACTTGTAGAATGCAACAAATTATTTGTGTCGGTCTATGTAAAATTCATTTTATAATCAGAAAAATATTTTTTAATAAATTTAGAGATTACTACAGAATCTTATGTAATATGCTTTAGTAAATTCCTTGGTTACCTAAGGGATCGTTTTGCATGAGACATTTTTTTTTGTTTTTTTTTGTTTTTAAAATGTATGGTGTGAAAAAAGTTAAATAGTTATGTTAAAAGTGGTGTAAGATGCGAAATAAAGTTGATTCGTGTATTGAAAATTACGAAGGGTATGAAATAAAGTTATATTTTAGATGAGATATAATATAATTTTTATATACTATTTTTATTTAAAAAGACATTTGGCCATGGCAAAAACTCGTGGCCTTTTTGATGTTGATCGTAATCTCATGTAATTGACAGAAGTTATTGTCTTTGTCAAGCATATGATACTTTCATGAGAGATGATTTTTGTAATTATTTCAATTTTCGCATTCCAAATAATGGTTTTATATTTCCTGTAGGTAGTTTCGATTGGGATTGTCAAAGCTGGAGAAGCATATAATGTCATTCCAGAATCAGTCACTTTTGGAGGTACTTTTAGGAGCATGACAACCGAAGGGCTTTATATCCTCTTAGCTCGTATCAAAGAGGTACTTAATATTATCCATCCCTCTTATGTTGTGTTTCCACTAGGTTTTTCATATTAATCTCAGCTTTTCACGTGACATCCTGTTGAACTTGACGCGGCTATGTTGAACCAGATCGCTCACTCAACTAGGCCAAGCCAAGTCGGGATCCCCTAAAACCTATTTGGAGGGGTTTGGTCCACTTTCACTGATATTCCAACAGGGTTATCCAATATATATCATTTGATATGTCTATAACACCATGTAGTATCTTTTGAATTATTTTGCGAGATCTTATTTTGAAATTTGATGGTCATCGGTCTAATAGGCTTAATTAAAGTCTACGACGAAATAGGATCAAATCGAATTTTTTGCACTCATCATGTGACGACTGTGTCCGAAAAAGGCGGAGAGTAATTATTAGGTGATGTCTCAAGAGAAGGAAATTATTAGAGCAAAGTGCAGGGTAGGCTTCTAGGCCCATATATAATAGTGAGAGGAGCAAAAAACTGAATCGAGTTCTCACATCAGAAAGGGAGAGGGAGGGAAGATCCTGAATTATGTAAGTATATAACGTAATACCAAATAGTAGAGTTGACTTTTAGGGGAAAAATCTTAAGGTTAATAATAAAAAAACTCCATAGTTAGGCGTGTTTGAGTTGAAGTAATATGAAGATGGGTGACTACCCGAGAAATACTTAAATCACGCAGTTCCCTAAAGCTAAAGTAGATAATACCTCTACATTTAGATCACCAGATATTACAATATAGTATCAAATCGACCTCCCATAATACGATGTAGTTTGAGAATGAGCCAGAGAGAAGTTGGTGGGCCTGTAATGCTCATGACCGAAGAGAACGATGAGTGATTGTGGGGTAATATCCCAAGAGAAGAGAATCACTGGAGTAAAGTGTGGTTCCTGATAGGCTTTTAGGCCGATAAATAGTGATAAGAGAAGCACAAAAATGAATAGTCCCAAATCAAAAAGAGAGGAGAGATCCTGAGCTATATAAATGCATAATGTGATCTCAGATGGTAGATACACCTTTTGGAGTAAAATCGTGCGGTTGATGATGAAAAATTTCATAGTTATACGTGCTTAAACTGAAGTATTAATGAGATAAGTGGCTACTTGAAAATTATTCAAGTCATGCAGTTCTATAGAGCCAAAACGAACAATATCTCTATATTTGGATTAAATGATTTTATGCTTTAATTGAATGAAATTTCAAATTTCAAAGAAATCATGGAAAAATTCACAAATATATCTTAAAATATGTAGATAACATTGGTAATATGATTAGAAAAAATTAGGCCAATTCAACCATCAATTGTTTTGAAATTATTAATTAATTGAATTATTTAAATTTATTAATTTAGCAAAATACAAGAAATTTTAGAAAATTGACAAAAAAATATTAAGTATTTGTGACAATTTATGAAGTGCAATGCTGCAAAATTTGAGTCGATTTGGATCAAAATTTGTAAAGAATATAGCAAATCAGAAACTTATTTGATTCGCGTAATTTTGGTTATCTAATTGACGTGTTAAATGAAATTAGATACAACTTAAATTTGAAGGCTTTGTCTGAAACCTCTGAAAATGCTCAAGAATTTTTGAAATTCTCTTTTGGTCGCAAATAATGCCAATTAATCCAAATCAACTCAGTTCGGTTAAATTAGATTATCAAAATTGGTTGCTCACATATTTGGAAACTAATTAGTAAATTTAATTTGGTAAAATTTATACTAAAATGAGCCCAATCAAAAAGAAAAGATTAAAATTAAAGTCCAAAAGGACATTATTGAAACAAAAATAGAAGAAGAGGATTTAATAGCAATTTCCCCTTCTCTCTTTAGTAACTAAGTGATTCCTCATTATGGCAATAGACAAACTTTTTTTCTATGGGTGTTGCGGAAAAGAGCAAAGGGAAGAGAAAGGTGAGCAAGGGAAGTATAATCCTAAATTTTCCACTGCAAATTTATTTTCATTCATATAAGTGGATAAGCTTTAGTTTTACATTCATTCAGTACACAATTATATTGTAGATAGACCCTTCAACACTACGACCACGAACTCAGTTAAGGGTTGTCCACCCAACTAATCAAGCCTCTCCCTTGTCTTTGTTCCATAGATTCCTTTGTGGAAAGCCTCATTAAAAGGGTACTAGAAAAGCAGCGTGCGAAGTGCTGCATAGACGTCCCATTTCTGAGCTAGGGTAAAGACTATACCACTGCCGAATAGTCCAACAGATGTAAATCCTAGATTCACTCTTAGTGAACTGAGACTCTAAGGAAGCTTTATGTACATTCCAATGTATTGTGTTGTGTCCCCATGTCTCTTTGTCGCCTCTATGCTTCCTAAATACTTTTATAATATTGAGCAAAAATAATAGTAAAATTATATAATCACATGAAAAGTTGTTAAATTATTGGTGTCTTCTATGTCCGTGTCCTGTAATTTGGAAAGTTACCATGTAAGTGTGTTGTATTCCTGTATTCTTGTATCGTGTTCATGCTTTTTAGAACTCTACTCGTTGAGTAGTACCTAAGTAGGCCCTAGTCATTTGCAAAAGTTCACCTATCCTTAGTCCCAACCTGATCTCTCAAGTTGGGTTTAAGAACGAGATGGACCTGGGGCTGTGAATGCATTGTGGGTGGAATTGTCAGGTTCTTCCTTGGTTGTATGTTTGTTGTCATCCTTAGCACCCCCCAACTACATAACGAACAATAACTAGGGCACTACCTCTCATACCAAACAACATCTAAGGATGTTACAATCGCTGCCACAAGCTAACTAGCTAGCAGAAACAATTTTTTTGGAATTCTCCTTCACCCGTTGGATCTCTACTTCATTCTGTTGGGCTTTTTTTAAGGCATTACTTGTAGTGTCCTCGCTTGCTTAAATTGAGACATGGTGTTCCTTTCCACCTTCAATGCAACCTGACGCTTGGCATCCTCATGCAGGCATCCATTCTCTTTTACAATTGTCTCTTCGGCCTCTATTCTTGCCTGCTTGACTTGTGTAAGGGCATCCTCTCGGATGTGCCATATAGTGTTTGCCACCTTCACCTTTGCTTCCTATGATCACGCCTTCACAAATATGTCAATTTTCTCAGCTATTGTAGACTTTAACTCCTCCTATAGACATCAGGTAGCTCAGTGATTTCCTATTTTGAGACTTTTTTCCATATCTCTTCTGTGCATGTGAGTGCTTCTTGTGAAGAGGCCTTAAGAGATTAGAACTGGCTTTCGAGCTCTTCCTCTCTTTTCCTCGACTGTATCAACTCTTGTATGGCTATAGCTCGAGTCATCTTGGAGGAAGTTAGTTGTCCCTTCAGAAACCTTTTCTCCGTTGTTTGCTCCCAGCTTGATTGAGGCATCCTCATAGCGATGTTCAAGCACGTTGGCTCACTTTACAACAAAGTGGATCTTGAGTAGGCTCTAAAGGAGTGTGCGTCTAAGAAATTAATGCACAAAAGGAACTGAAGAATATATATCTCCATGACTTTGCTGATGGTGTCAAGCCCTGAGTGGATGCTACTTCTTCGCTTTACCCTCCTTTCATGCTCCTCCATGGCCAAACCTTAAATCAAGTCGTAGCCTTGGTTGTGAAGGAGACGGTTGCCTCTTTCTATCCTCTGATCAACCTTTAGAGCTATTTTCCTCTTATCAGTGAAAGAGTCAATCTTCAGCACTCATCCTCTATTAGTTATGTCCTGTTGGAACTGGTTGGATGCCACTTAAGGCTCACGCTGGGATCCCCCAGTGGTGCCACTCAAATCCTTCAGAATATTGAGAGGACTACCACGCTTAGGAAGTAGTCCGACTTTGACATCAACGATGGTAGCATTTTAGATATTGCCCTTCCTCTAGCCTCTTTTCTTCCTCCTTATCCACCACCAATACAACATTGTCTTCTTCTAAGTCCACTGTCTCCATCTTCCTTTGGCGAGTTCACACCAGATGCAGATTGGGAAAATCCCATAAGTACAAATCTGGCTAACCAAGGGATCACCAGCCGCTCCATAACTACGCATGGTTGAAGAATTTTCCATTAGTAATGGGATCAACTGACATTAAGAAGGCTCTATAAGAAAAAACATATTAAGAAGGATGTGGAAACCTACCTCTCGCATGCCTTCTCTAGGCCCTCCAAGAAGATTTGGATTCCGTACGATATAATGTAGGAGGATCTCTTTGAACTACGTAAATTCATGTGTTCTCTGTGTTTGCATGATTTTCTTGTTTGATTTTTATTCTCTCTCTCTCTTAGGGGAAGATGCTGCAAATGGGTCTTCACACATATCAAGACGTGCTCTGCCTTTTTCGGACTCCTTTCCTAGATCGTTTTCTCTGTCAACATATATTGTTATGATCATTCTCAACTAGATGTAGGATAGTGGAGACCGCTAAAATTAGATGTTCTTGTTTATGCTGCTCTCCTTGATTCCTTTGAAACCAGCACAAGTTTGATAGAAAGAGGAGAGAAAGAAAGAGGGAATAATAAGTAGGGCAGGAATCTTATCATTTCGAGCAAATTGGCCTAACTTTGATCTCGAGTAAAATTTGTGTTGAATCAAAATATAATTATTTGATTTGAAAACTATTTCACAATCAACAGCCATCCATTTCAAATTCAACAGGCATTATATGTAATTTGTGTATCCATACATTAATCTTTAAGCTTAGCTCTCCAAGACACTTGTATGCACATGTGCAAACATACATACGTACTCACACACCTGCGCATGTGTGTATTTATGCGTTCGGTGTTAGCGTATGTGTTTATTTATACATCCTGAAAGTTTGACACGTGAAAAAGTTTGATTGCATGTGCATATCTTTTACCAAGTTGAGTTTGAGATTAATTTAATTTTGAGGGAGTTGATTAGCCAAAAGAATTTGAATCATTTAAAATAGATTATAAGTTAAGAGTGATTATTCAGTGTGGGTTTCTAGTGCCTGCCCCTTTTTGATAAGACATATAAATAGATAGTTTGTATATCAGATTTGATCAAATAGGTTTGAGATAGGCCCAAAAATGACTCCACTATAGTTTGCACACTACTTGAATGGGATCAAACTGCAGATTACTACGACGTTGAGGTCGACTCATGATCAATTCGAGGCAGCTGCAGGTCTAGTTTTCTGGGTACTCTGAATCTTTGAAGAGGAAAATCAATAAAAATAAGCTCGAGATCTCATATCACAATTGATCAAATGCTTGTACATTGCCTCAGTGCAGATCATAGAGACCCAAGCAGCTGTCCACCGCTGTACTGCTGCCATTGACTTTATGGAAAAGACTTTGATGCCGTATCCGGCGACAGTCAATGATGAAGAAATGTACAGGCATGCAAAGGAAGTCGGGGAGATCTTGGTTGGGAAAGTCAACGTCCACATATGCCCTCAAGTAATGGGCGCCGAGGATTTCAGCTTCTACACACAGAAGATGCCGAGTACGGTCTTCAATTTGGGCATAAAGAACGAATCGGTTGGGTCGACGCACCATCTTCACTCCCCCTTCTTCTTTGTAGATGAACAGGTGCTTCCCATTGGAGCCGCTTTCCATGCTGCAGTTGCATTGAATTATTTGAATCGCCGATCAGGTACGTAGGTTGAATTTTTAAAATATATTTTATGTGCTATATATCTGCTATAGTGCTCTCTACAGAGACCTTGTGTTTAGTTTTTTTTTTTTTTTTTTCTGCAATTCAATACACAAATTTTAGCAAATTACTTGTTTATTCTTGAATTTTAATACTGGGTAAGTCCTTGTTGATGTTAAAATAGGAATGTGAACCCCTCCATTGAAGGTACCCAGTTCTACAGCTCTCTACTTTTACTGTAAAGCTCTAAGAACCGGAAAATTATTGGGTGCGTGCGGCGCGCCGTTCGGACGCCCAATCAGAGGACGCCACGTGTGCCCGGACCCAGCTGTATGGCACGCGTGGCGTCCTCTGATTGGGTTCCGGACGGTGCGCCGTCCGAACCCATTAACTTCTCCTAAGAACCGCACTTTGTAATGTCTCAATATCCAGTAAGATCTCTGAGCAGTGGTTTTTTAAAATCCGGTTTTTCATGCAAAAAAGTGACCTCTTCTTTTCTTCATCACTTATCTTCATTCTGTTGAATTCAAAGAATCTTTACCTTCTGCCTAATTGTTGTTGCGATCTCTATCGTCTATTTAATTGCGAGAAAGCAATGTCAAGCGCTATCTTATTGATCATCTCGATGGAAAACACTTCTATTCCGCATGCTATGGGTCCCGCATGTTTGCGGTACAGAATGATATGCTTGTGAGCAGCTGAGTTTTTACTCTGCTCTGTTTGATAATAAGAAGAAAAAAAGAAAATTTAGTTGAAATTTTTAGCTATTTTTTAAAAATATGTATGATATGAAATAAAGTGAATTGGTTATATTAAAAATTGTGTAGGATGTGAAATAAAGTTGATTGATTTATTAAGAATTGTGTTAGATGTGAAATAAAGTGATTGTTTAATATTAAAATTTGTATAGGATGAGATATAAAATAATTTTTTTAAGTTTTTTTTAAAATAAATTTAAAATTTTAGTTATGATTAATTTTAATCATCATTTTAAGCCCACGCGTGTTATGGACCCCATTACGGTGTTAATTTCTACCGTTTGGTGGGTATGAGGTATAAGCTCAAATCTGGTAAATATAGGCTTATAAGCTCCGTTTATTTTCAAGTTAAAAATTAATTTGGTTTAATTTTAACTTGTTATATTACACCAAACATAAAATTTAATATTAAAAATTAATTTTATTTCACATCCTACACACATTACTAAAATAATAATTAATTTATATTACATTCCTCACATATCTCAATATAATAATTAATTTTATATTACACTCCTTACATATTTCAACATAATAATTAATTTTATTTCACTTCATTCACGATTTTTAATAAAAAAATATTTTTATCTAAATTTAACTTTATAAGAACATTAAATTCCAATCAATCTCATGTTCAACTCTTAAGCTAAAAGAGAGTGAAATTCATTTGGCTGGACGAGCACGGCAAGTTCATGGGTCAATCTCATTCTGGAAACATAAAATTAGTTGCATTTCAATAGTCCATTGAGCAGATCAAACAACTAGTAAGTCTCTATCATCAAACTATTAGGAAAATCTAGATGAAGAAAGAAGTTCAGAGAAAGCGACGCGAAAGAGAGAATTTTTTTGCCGCGTTCTGTTTGGCAATGGGCTAAAAATCATGGTTAAAATTACTCGTGACTAAAATCTTAAATTTATTTTAATTTTTTTTTATATTTTATCTCACACAAATTCTAACGTTAAATCATAATTTTCAATAAATCAATCAACTTTATTTCATATCCTACATAATTTTTAATATAGCTAATTTATTTTATTTCACGTCATACATATTTTTTTAAAATTACTAAAAATTTCAACTAAATCTTTTTCTTTTTTTTCTTCTTACCAAATAGAGCCTAAGAAAAAGCAGCCTCTCGCCGCCCTCCAGCTGTGAGCCGTATGCCACATGCATCGGCCCGACTTAAACCGAGGAGGAAGACTCTTCTCATAGGCCAGATTTTGGTAATAAGAAGAAAAAAAATTTTGATTGAAAATTTTAATTATTTTTAAAAAAAATGTATGATGTAAAAATAAAGTAAATTGATTATATTAAAAATTGTGTAGGATGTGAAATAAAATTGATTGATTTATTAAGAATTGTGTTGGATGTGAAATAAAGTGATTGTTTAATGTTGAAATTTGTGTGAGATGAGATATAAAATAAATTTTTAAATTTTTTTAAAATAAATTTAAGATTTTAGTCGTGGTTAATTTTAATCATGAGTTTTAGCACATTGTCAAACAAGGTTTAGATGGAAATCATAATCATCAAAATCACTCCTTCTTCAATCTCGGCCAAACTTTATAGAAGAAGAAGATGAGGTTGGCATGGTCATAGATCAAGTGGATAGTGGGCGACGAGGTGGTTAGCGTGGCGTGAAACCCGCGAAGAATTAGTTAAACATGCATCATCGAAGTCAGGGCTTGAATTACATCCATTT
This sequence comes from Apostasia shenzhenica, assembly GCA_002786265.1. NCBI lineage: Eukaryota > Viridiplantae > Streptophyta > Magnoliopsida > Asparagales > Orchidaceae > Apostasia > Apostasia shenzhenica. Next base: position 8,098,789 of record KZ452013.1, on the reverse strand, counting down.
GGGGGTGAAATTGCTTCTGGGTGCTTTGCTTTTTGTTGTACTCCAAATAAGCCTAAATCAACTCAATTTAGGCCAAATTTGATTTAATTTGAGTTCAATTAACCTAAATCAAGCACAAGACACAAATTAACCTATATATATATATATATGTATATATTATTTCAAAGTGGATATTTTTACCGACATAAACATCATGTTCAATTTATAAACGACTCAAATTAATATGCTGAAGTAAAGATAATTATATACATCTGTAGAAGTAGATATAGTAAAGCTCCTAGACTGTAGATCATATCAATACCTATGCCACGATTGATCTGTCCCTGCATCATAAACTCATATATATGAATTCATTCGCAAATCACATGAACTAAGCCCAAACTTACCTATCTATTCATGAATCAAAGCTCGAACAAGTTCGAGTTCAATTTTTGTAAATAAACATGAACTTGAACAAATCACTGCTCTGTTCTGTTCTGTTCAGTTCATTCACAGCTCTAATTGTCAGATGTTTTGAATACACAAATTTATTCGACTTACATTTTCGGTATCACTCCAGTAATTTGAATCTTGAATCTATGCTCGTAGTATAATTCACAAGCACCTTCATATTTCATCACAAAAAAAACAAGCAGAGTATAAATATTGTTATTTCGTACAATACGTACGCAAGCTCTACTTTTATGCTACTACTCCAAAAAAAAAATTTCCAAAAATTAATAAGAAAATAAAGATGAACAAAATCGAAATATCCGGATATATGCATAAGAATAATAATAAAACGTGTACATAAAGTTAAGTATGTGCTGCTTATATTTGATCTCGGCTTAAAGATTGAATTGAAAATTTTTGATTTGATTTCGATTCGTTCCTAAGAATGAATGAGAAGAGTTCGAACTGATCTCAATTCGAGTTAGGTCTAGCACATTTGTTATCGATTCAAGTTTGATCCGAGCTAAAATCAATTTAATTTTTGATTTATTTTTAATATTTTAGGTAAGTTTTATATGTAAATGTATTTGTTCATTTAGTTGGTTTAAAATATGATCATTTGTTTTGATCTAATGTTTAAAATTAAAATAACATAAATTAATATGTTATAAATATGATTTGAATTAAGGTTAGGGAGGTAATTCTAATGAACTAGTTCTTTAGACTATTGTAAAAAAAAAATAACATATTAGATTTAGTTATATATATAAATAATATCTTATATTTTTTTAATTGATTTGATTTCGAACCGTTTCGATCCGGTCTTCTATCGGTTCAAGATTTAATTGATAAAAATTTCGAGTCATAAAAGTTGGCTCGTTAGTTAGTTCGTTTCGACAGAGTTGAGCTCGATTCGATCCAAAATTAGATTTAACTTCCGAACAATCTAGCCAAATTAATTGTCTTATGTATTTTTATTGATTTTAAGCCCTGTTTGGCGCGAGGACCAAAACAGGACTAAAATGGTACTAATTTAAAAAACAATAATAATAATAATAAATAAATTTTTTAAATAATTCTATACAAATTCAAATATAAAAAATATTATTTTACTTTACATACTCCACAATTTAAAATAAAAATATCAACTTTATTTCACATTCTAGATCAAAATATTCAAATCGAGTATTTTGATCTAAGATGTGAAATAAAGTTTATATTTTTATTAAAAATTATTGAGTATGTGAAGTAAAATATTATTTTTTTATATTAAAATTTGTGTAGAATAATTAAAATAATTTATTTATTATTATTATTATTTTTTAAACTAGTACTGTTTTGATCCTGTTTTGGTCCTCACGCTAAACTCTGAGTTAGAAAAAATTATATACTTGTCGATCTATAAGATTATATTATACCGAGTATTCTATTACTGTAATCAGGCCAACGATAGTTACTGGTCATGCATAAATAATTTTTAAAAGATAATTAATGTGTAATTATAATATTTTAGAGGGACATCTTTGTAATCATTTTAAATTAACGTTGACTGGACCTTGAAATTTTTGAAGAACTGCTCTCAAAAAAGGAATGCAATCAAAGTGTTACGTTGGATTCCAGAGTCTATTCTTGCGTCTTATTTGAAATCAATATAAAATTTGCCATGAAAATTGAATGCCTTGTAGTCAAACAATGTCGTGTTTTAAATTACGTTACATTAGAATATTAAATCGATATCTAAGACATATACGTGTCAACGGCATATCAGGGCGGGCTCGCCCAAAATGGAAGAGCTTTTGCTCAATCACGCAGAGCTATGCAGGTAAGCAGTCTAGCTTTGCGCATAACACCGCAAACAACATTAAGTTGGTCGATCGGATGGTTTAGTAGCCGATTGAGCTATTCGTTCGCTCTGACCGGACGGTTTGTTTGGCTACCAGATCAAGTTGATATTTGTTTTAAAAAAAGGGATAATTAACTACATGCTACACCATTTCGCTTTATTTATGCGTTACCCATTTATTTTTAGTTAATTACGCTATGCACACTCAAAATATTATAAAATCTTTCATACACACACTTTCACTTGTTTCCATTATAATGAGCAATTTTTCAATAACCTAACTATAGTTAGGTTACAAAAAATCTGAATTGTTCATCATATTATTTTAAGGATATTTAAATATATTTTGAGTGAAATTCTTAAAACTTTGATCTTTAGGTTATGGTAAGGGAAGGAAACGTCCGCGACGTGAATTGACTTTAGGACAGATCAGCGCTTTAGTGTGACATTGAGGAAGAAAAAAATATATACTATTAAGGGTAAAAATATAATTTTAATGATTTACTAATGAAATATTTTTTTTCAAATAGATTTTGACTAAATTTTAACTTAAGTGTGTGTATGTAAAATTTTATAATGTTTTGAGTGTGCATAGCGTAATTAATTAAGAATGGATGGGTAACGCATAAATAAAATGAAATGGTGTGACATGCAGGTAATTATCCTTAAAAAAATAAGTATAATTTAATATTAGGTAGGTATTTATTTGGAATATTAAGTATTATATATAATCACATCTCTCTAATTGATATTTATTTGATTTCCAATTATACTTACTTAATATTTACTTGTTTAGTAGCTGAATAGATGGTACGATTAAACGCCTGATTACGTCAGGCATGCATCTGTCCGGCAATCATAGAGAGCCATACAAGTGAGCGGTTCTTGTTTCACACATAATACTATAAATAGCGTTAAGTTATCGAGCAGCCGAATGGACTGTCTAGTTGGCCGACCGGACGGTTTACTTGGTTGATTAGACCGTCTGATTGGTCGACCGAACTATCCATTTGCTCTGACCAGACTGTCCGTTCAGCTGCCAGACAAATAGGTATTAGGTTGGGTATTTGTTCAAAAACGTAACTGTAGCTTAAAACCAGGTAAATATCAATTGGAGAAGATGTGATTACATATGATACATACTGTATCAAACGAATACTTATCTGATCTTAAATTATATTTATATTTTTAGACAAATATTTACTTAATCTGGTAGCCAAATGGACCGTTTGATCAAAGTAAACGAACAGTCTGATCGTTATGTCAGATCATCTGGTCGGTCAATCGACAGTCCGTTGAGTTGCTCGATAATTTAATGTCGTTTGCAGAATTATGCAAGAAGCGGAGCCCACTCACCAGCTATTCAAACCTAATAATTACGACATGATTTTTTCGTGCACGCAGTTTTCACATAAAATAATGCTGTTCTTTTTATCAACGTTTTTAAAGCCTGCCGTTAGATCTGTTCACAATTTTTGTGTTTCAACACGGTACAGTGAAAAACAATTCAACATAAAGATAAAGGTGAAGTGAATTAACAGAAATTCGATTTCAAAAAAAAAAAAAGTTTAATCGATACGAATAATTAATATTTTTTTATTAATTTAATTTCACGTGGGCTGCCGGCTGCCGTGTGCCGTTTGCCGGCTGCCGTCTGCCGTGTGCCGTGTGCCGGCTGCCGTCTGCCGTCTGCCGGCTGCCGTCTGCCGTCTGCGGACTCAAGCTCTACTCATCTCAGAATTCAAGGCGAGTCGTTTGACGTCAAAAAACATCCGCTGATAACGAACGATTTTGAGCCAATAAATTTTTTGAGTCAAATTAATTAAAATCTAATTAATCTTAAGTTAAATTGAGTTAAATTTTAATATTATTATATTATTATTTTTATATGAATTTTTTCAATACATATATGATATATATATCTAAAAGACCTACTTATAATAATAATAATAATACAGATTTTGCGTTAATTACTAATTAAATCAATTCTTTTTGAGAGAGTTAATTTCACGTTATATAGAAATTGAGACGAACAATATTATGAGTCAAGTTTTGAGTTACGAGTATTTTTGCTCACCGTCAACTTAATTTTAGATTTAATTTGCTCATCAATAATAAAATCAATAAAATTGTCCCCATAAGTAATTGCCATCGAATTAATTTCAGTTGAGTTGATTGAACTTCAAAAAAAAAAAATTTTTGAATTGAATTTAATTTTGGCTGATAAAAATTTATTTAATTTTAAAATTATTTTTGAGTTGAATCAAACATAATTAAACGCATATTATATTGTAATAACTTTTTTCGTATAGCAAAATATAGGTTTAATAAATTTATTTACATATGCTTTATAATTTAAACCCATAGTATAAATCATCATTAATATTTTAATTTGCAAAATAACTTAGCTATACATTAAATAGTTTAATATTATATATGTATCAAGTAATTATTAGTTAAATTGATTATAATTTGATTAAATTGATTTTATTTATATAAAATTAAATCAAATAAAATAATATCAAATGAACAATGATGGTCAACAAAATCAGAGTAGTGTTTTAGATTCATCATAATATCTAGAAATTAATGGGATGAATTTGAATAGGTTCAAAATAGGAAATTGTTTTATAATAAAAAATAAATCAAAATAAAACTGAACATAATTTGTTTGTGATTAAATTTTTTATTAATGCAAGTATCCAAGATAAATTTTATTGATTTATTTCTAAATTTTATTGATTTCAGTCAAAGTTATTAAATATATAAAAGGATTAATTTCTAAATTTTAACTGTAGTTAATCTATAATTACTATTTATTTTACAATTTTCACCGACCTCGCTGAAAGGTCCCTATAGTTTAACTAATATTATATAAAAGGTTCCTCTCCCATCAAATTCAATAAATTTTAATTTTAACTTTGATATTTTTTCAAATTTTTATATTTTTATCATCTACCGCTGCCTTGCCGACGCCGCCTTGCCACTATCACTGCCGCATCATCAATGTCGCTTCACCATCGTTGCCTTGCAGCCGACACATTTCATAATCCTTATTTATAATGTATCCTCACTCAGATTATGACAGATTAGGTCGTGACAAATTTATTAAGAATTATAACGCCTTATAAATAATCAAATTGTGTAGTTATATATATATATATATATATATATATATATATATATAAATAAT
>KZ452013.1:8053734-8079568 GCA_002786265.1 Apostasia shenzhenica | reverse complement strand
TGTAGCCGACCCCACCTAGTGGGATTAAGGCTTGGTTGTTGTTGTTGTTGTTGTTGTTGTATATAGAACTATTTTTAAACTACGTTATCATTGAAAAAATATACATCATTATCATATTATTATTGGTGATTATTTACATTTAGCATTAAAAATAATCACAAAATATTCTTAGAAGTAAAATTACATTATTGTATGTTAGCATATTTATCATTTTACATAAAAATATATAGGGAAGGACTGATACTAGGGTTTCTAGATTGTCGGTCAGCTTCAGCAGAGCGAGGGTGAAGGAGGAGAGATGGCACTAAACAGCTTAAAAAATCGGCTTACAGTGCAGAGAGAAAGAGAAGAGCGCGAGCAACAGTGAAGAAGAGGAGATATTGAGAGATCCGATGAGCTGAGAAGATGCGGCGAAATGAGGGAGAGATTAGAGCGAACGGCGGCCCGGTGACAAAGATCAAAGTCATATATAGCAATGCAAAGGCGACGAAAGCAGGAACCGGATCGAAACATCGCAAAAGCAGAGGAGAGGATCGTGTCGCAGGAGCAGAGTAGGGGATCGCGCGAGTGGAGGTGATGGGCATAACTGCTCCAAAATGGGGAATAATATGCCCTAAAACAACAATAATAATCCTCGGCCCACTATTTGAGACAAATTAGCGTTTCTTTACAGAAACTTTGTCGTGAAAAATTAAATTTCTTGTAGTGGTATCATTTTATAAATATGTCTTATACCTATCAAATTAATATATATATCTGGTAGAATAGTGTGTGTGCCTATCAATTTTATTCATTTTATATTTATTATCATATGCATGCATTTATATATAGCAAATTTATTTTTATAACTATTAAAATTAATTTCTCAACGTAAATTATCAAGATAAAATTTGCATTTAATGAAATGAGAGTGTTTCAATAAAAATTAAATATTTTCTTATACAATAATAGTAAAAATTAATATAAACGATTATAATCATTAATTACTAATATTAATTATTTAATTTAATCAATTGCGTAAATTATGTTATAAAAATTATAAAATTATCAAAAAAAAACATTTAAATAACATAATATCAAACAGAATCATCCTAAATTAAAATTTTTTTGGAGTTAAGCTTACTTTCAATAAAAAATTATATAAAATATTTTTAATTATTTAAAATTAATAAATATAATTATTTCATACAAAAGCAACATAAAAATTAAAAATATATATTAATTTATTATTTCTTGTCTGTCTAAAATTTGGCTTTTTTTTAAATTTAAAAAAAAGTGTTCATATTATCGGAAAAAAAAAGATAATTAGGCTAATAGCTTGCGTTTGGCGTTCCATGAAGAAATTTTTGCGTGGACCGGTGCACGGTACACCAGGCCAATTAACACACTGGCACGTGGATAAAACTGGTCAGGCGTGCTGATGTGTCTTGTGCTAATTGGCCTGATGTACCGTGCACCGGTGCACACAAAAATTTTTCCGTGCCATGCGGCCGACAGTTGAATACCGAGATTATATAATAATTAATTTTTTAATAATAGAAGGAAATTATTTTTTGTTTTTTTAATAACAGAAGGAAATTATTTGTTATTTGAAGGGGAACGACGACTTCCCCGAAATTGCTCGCGGTCCGACGGCTGTGCCAGATTGCTCGCTATTTATAGCGCCGAGCGAATTAGCGCAGCGTCCAACTTCGCCTCCTCCTAAAAAAAAACCCTAATCTCCGATGGCCGCCGCCGCCGCCGCCGCCGATGCCGATGCCAGAGGCATAACCTCCATTGGCCTCGAAGACCTGCCGGACGATGTACTAGTCCAAATCCTCCGCCGACTGGACGGCCCGGCACTCGCCTCCGCCGGCTGCGTCTCCTCCCGCCTCCGCCTCCTCTCCGCCCTCCCTAGCATCTGGCAGGACCTATGCCTCTCCACTTGGCCCACAATGAGCCTCCTACCCTCGCTCCCATCCTCGCCCCGCACCTTCTTTTCCCGCGCCTTTCCCTTCCCTACCGCCGGGGGCACTGCCGTCGGCGAGGTCGTCGCCGACGTCCTCGTCTCCGTCGTCAGTCTGTACCACCGCGGCGTGCTCGTTTTCTCCCGGATCTTTGAGACAGAGACCAAATCTCCCTGGTTCGGCTACACCAGCTTCCGGATTGATGCCCTAGAACGCCACGAGGGACATCTCCGGTTAGATCAGCCGTTCTCGCCGGCGGATCTGGAGTTGAGCTGGTTGGTAATGGATCGTGCGGCTAAGCGGGTGGTGGACGTATCGAGCCGAAGGCCGGTGGCGGTGGACCCGCATTGGTTCTCCGGCGAGGTTCAGGTCAAATTCGCTACGGTCGCTGGCGATTGTCGTGCGGCCGCCGTGGCTTCGGTGACGTGCGGTGGACACGAGGTGAGGGAGTTGATGATGTCGGTGGAGGACACGGACGGGGTTTATCTGCGCGGACGGGAGAGTCTAGCGATTCTGGGGGAGATGATGGCAGGAGGAAGGAGGGGGAACGGGATGGGGAGACTGGCGGAGGAAGCGAGAGAGAAGTACGGGGAATTTGTGGGGATAAAGAAGGGGACTAAGGAGATGACGGTGAAGAGGGAGGAGGAGACGCCGGAGATCCTCTGGACGGCGGCGGCGGTCTCGGTTCTCTGCTCCGTGTGTGCTCTGCCTGTTTACTGGTGGCTCAGAGGGCAGTAATTGGCAGTGGGCCAGGGGCCATGTGGGCTAATAATAAATTATTGAGGATATTTACATAAATAATTTTCAATTCTGTAAAAAATAAAAATTAACTATAACATATCAAAATATGTATATTGTAATTTCCTCAAAGTTTATGATTGCCACTTCTGTCATCCGAAAATAAATAAATGTATAATATAAAAAGTTATGAAAAATACGAAATTCTAAAAAATGCAACTAAAATTATAACACTTTAATAACAAAAATTAAAATCAAAATTTTTAAAAGTTAAAATGAATTTGCAATACTCTCCTGTTATTGTTTTCTTTATTATTTTATTCGAGTTAGACGAAAATTTGCTCGAACTTGATTTGTTGCTCGCCGTTGTCTTAAGTACATCCCCTCACGCATTCTCCTTAGGGGGTAACATGAGACAAAAACTCTTCAAAATATTATAAGAAATTTCAACCATAATTTAACAACAAGAAGATATATTTAAATTTTAATTGATAATTAAATCTTATTTAACTTTAATAATAATTTTCTCTTTAAATCAAATAAATTATATTAAGGATATTAATTTTCTCATTAACCAATCAAAACCAAAATTAAAAACTGAAAATTATCTAAACGAAAAACCGAACTCCATAAGTAAAAATTTTCAGTTTCTTTCTAATCAAGTAGGCATTAAGATCAACTTATCGAGAAAAACTAATCGATACGAACCTCGGAAGCGAAATTTTAATTTAATTCACCAGATAATCAAATAAATTAAATTAAATTAAATTCAAATATATTTTTGATCTACTTTTAATCATTTTTTTTAGATTGCAAAACTTTCTCATTAGAATGAAAGATAATATCTCAAAGGAGTCGATCAATGTTAGGGGGCACAAGCTTGAGGACCCGAATGTACCCCAAAAAGATAGGGCTAATTAGGTTCTACGTGCTGGGTTTGCGTACAATGGCACTAACCCTAATCGGACGATCGGCCCAATTCGAAAATCATGTGGTTTTTTTTTATGCAATCTATTTAAGTGTATCATGTTGGAATTTTAAAACAGTTCTTTTCACTTTGGTTTATCACACAAAGGTTATTGATAAATAAAAAAAAAACAAAGTTGCCTTTAATTAGGAGTAAACAATATTTATATGAAAAAGCTAGAAATAGTAGCACATTAAGCCATTTTTCTTTTTGTCCTTCTTTGAGGAATAATTAATTAGGCTTTAAGAAAAAATATATGTGCTTAAAAGCATTGAAACCCGTTATTAAATGCTTATAATGTTAATCTAATCATCTACTTTGGTATCCCTTGTCAAAATAATATGTCAAAGTTTTTTCTAAAAATAATTTTATCAATATTTATATTTATTACACATTATTTAAAAATTTAATTATTAAAAATAAATTTTATTTTATACCTATACACAAATCTCAATTTTAAAATTTAATTGTATATCACTTCTTATATATACTTTTAATTTTATTTTACATCTAATATAATAACTAATAATAAAATAAGCTTAATTCACATTACAATATTAAAATAATATCCTTTCTCTCTTATTATAAAAAAAATCTTTCTTTTTATTAAAAAAAAATTAAAATATCCCCTTAAGATATACTCTTAACAAAATGAAATGCACCGAACATTCAATGAATTGTTTAATATTCACAATTGCCCAAGGCCCCTTTTGTGTTCATCGTCAAATTTGAAAAATAAATTTAAAATATTTTTAAAAGCTTTACTCCAAGATGAACTTTGAATATATTATCGTTTGGCTCCAAAAATCCTGTTTGACGCGAGGACCAAAATAGTACTAATTTAAAAAATAAATAAATAATAATAAATAAATTTTTTTAATCATTCTACACATATTATAATATAAAAAATATATTATTTTACTTCACATATTCTGAATATGAGCGGATTAAAGAGCTTTAATTTCATGTATTCGATGAATAACATTTTTTGCATCAAATACAGTAGCATTTATCATGTGGTATTATTTTTAAAAAAATACTATTTATTTAACTTTTCTTTTCATATATAACTCGATTTAATGATTAATAATCTCTATACAACCTTTTTTTATTAAACTTACTATGAACTCATTCATATCACTCGATATTGTGAAAACCGATTACCAAGCTTGGTAATAAGCTTGATGACAAGCTCAATTGTCGGCACACAAACAAGCTCAAATCGAGCTCAAGCTCAGCGAACACTTAGCTTCGAACCCATGGTCAAAAGCCAAACTCCTTTATGAAAAAAACTCGAAACATGGAACTAACTTATTTAACTTTTTCGTTGTTTTTTCAGATAATTACGTTACAAGTCAAAAAGAAACATTAATCGCACGCTCGCACAGATAGACGTGAGAATTTAACTTGAAGATCAATGATCGCTTGATATTTGAATTGATATGTAGCTTGAATCAAATCCAACTTGAGTTTATTGAATTGAGCAGTAAGCCATAATTGAATCAAATGAACTTGAATTGATCTCTATTTTATTAAATATAAATATATGTTAATTGTAGCTAATATATCTATTAAATAATATTATAAGTATAATTAACTAAATTTCAAATACTAGCTTTTGACTTTATAAAAAAAAAATTAATACTTGAAAGGCTTGAGTTAAACTTGATTAAAGCCTGAGCTAACTCAAACTTGAATTAAATTGAGACAATCCAAGCATGAGCCATATCTGACTAAGCTTGAACTCGGACCATTCACACCTCCCGAATCATTCTCATCTTTTATATGACATAACATGAAACCAAATGCCTTCTAATAACATGACATAACGTCACAGTAACATGAAACCAAATGCCTTCTAATAACATGACATAACATCACAGTAACATGAAACCAAATGCCTTCTAATAACATGACATAACATCACAGTAACATGAAATCAAATGCCTTCTAATAACATGACATAACATCACAGTAACATAAAACCAAATGTCTTCTAATAACATGACATAACATCACAGTAACATGAAACCAAATGCCTTCTAAAATATTTTACTACAATGACGTAGTAATTGTTTCTTTATCTTACATGAGCAGAAAGCATGCATAGTTTAAGCACCTTGCAATTGAAGTTAAAAAAAGAAAATCATACTTTGACATGGAAGGGGCAAATCATATCAAGAATCTTGCACAGTAATAAACAAATCTTTCAGATAAGTACAAAATAATACTAGAGACAAAAGACTAAAAATGATATGATGTCATCAGCCTTATCCCAAAAGATAGATGATCTTTTTCAGAATTTATTTTTGCCTAGTGTTCTATGAAATTGTTTCAATAATTTTTTTTTTTTAGCTTTAAGTTCGTATCTCTTTGCATTAATTAAAAGATGAACAGTTTAGATACTTTAGATCAATTACACAAAATAACAATAAAATAGATGAGAATACTATCAACAAAATTTAAGTAAAATGACTAAAATAAAAAAATACTTCTAGTGTTGTGTGATATAAAAATTTTACTTTAAATCAATAATGTTATATGATGCAGAATGTTGGCTTACAAAATAAAAACACACAAATAAAATAAATGACACAGAAATGAGTATGCTAAGGTGAATGAGTGAGTATATATGAAAAGATAGAAAGAGAAATAAGCATATCTACGAGAATGTTGAGATAGCCTCTGTTAAAAATAAACTCAAGGAGAGTCGGTTAAGATGATTTGGACATACAGTCGATGGAAGCTCTAGTAAGGAAAGTTGAGTTATTGAATTTTATCTGTGTTAAAAGAAGTAGATGAAGACCAAATAAGACATGACAATAAACCACTAGAAAGGATCGCTCATATTTGAAAACAAATGAGAACTTGTTATTTGATAGAATGTAAGGAAAATAAAGGATTCATATAGCCAACCCCACCTAATACGATAAAAGGCTTGGTAATTGTTGTTATTGTTTCAAAATAATTATCTCTATCTTAACAATGCATTATTGGTGCTGATGATTGGCTACTAATGATGATGATGACATAAACAATAAATAAACATAGTGAGTAGAACATTATAAGATAAAAGAGATGCAAATTTACCACTATGGTCAATCTAGATCAAAATTTTCAAGAGCTGGTATTCTTCTAAACCTTGCGCCTAGTCTCCAATCTGTAGGTTTGGTTGTTTCAGCCCCTGACCTTCTGCGTTTGGATATGGAACCTTCACTAGATAATAATTCCAGGAGATCCCCCCTTATCATTTTCCCTTGCTGCTTCTTTTCAGCCTCTTCATCCAAGAATCTGTCAAAATGAGTGGAGGAATATCAAGCTTAAAAATTAAGGCTTAAAAGTTTCGAACTTAACACAAAAGATAAAATGGAAGCAAAGTAAAAGTAGTAGCATGATAATATGAGGGCTATATGTACTAAATTTGGAATTTTCTAATCCAGATTTAGCCAGAAATTTAAGAGGACTTCAGTAGTTCATAATTATTAAACACAGAGTATTAAGCATATCTGAATTCTCGAAATGTAACAAAGGTTGCAATATTTGGGGTAAAAGCATGCAAAATACATATATTGTGATTGCTTCCATCGTTAACAGGATCAAAAATGGTAACGCTGGTTACTATCACAAAACCAAATAGTAGTGATGTCCACATAAAGGCCAAACAAATACAAGAGAGATCTTTACCTACGGTTATTGTGGGTTGGATCAAAAACAATTCTTGAATGAGGCATTCAACTTTAGAGATAAATCAAAAAAGAAATCTTTACTTGTCCTACCTCCTCTTTTTTATGAGGAGAATGAATCCTTTTCTCAAAGGATTAGAAAAAATTGACCCATTTGGAACTTCTAACACGAAATCCATAAAGAGATAGATGACCTCAAATTGCCTCAAACAGCTTAGGTATGTAAATGGAGTAGATCAGGCACATTAAAAAGCTGTAAGAAATTTGCTTCTTTAGAAAAGAATAAAAACAAAGAGTACGTATACAACTACGAAAACTGATAACAAGTTCTAAATCAAAATAGATGAACATCTAACAAATGGCCAAAACATTACCTTTCCCGAATTATCTTAAAGGCTTCTTTTGTTGCAAAAGGTAAGCCAGTCTTGGGGTCGCGATACCTAAAATTAGCAAAAAAACTTCTCAAAAGTGCATATTGACTGCATTTTTTCTTTTGTTTAAGAGGATGCACAAATTAATGAGTATTACAAGTAAATGCTGACCTGGCAGGCAACCCCGTAACTACACAAACAGATTTTTGAGGATCTGCCAAAAAATGATGCTTTAGTCAAAAACACCAAAAGCATGAAAATTAACATAAAATACGTGCAATCAATTACACTCTGATAATGTTAACAAGACAACTGAAGACATACACAGCATATGCTGCTATTGAAAGGCACATGGAAATCATAGTGACATTTTCATGTGGTCATCATTATGATCGACAGCTGATCCACAACGACACCAGGGTTCCTCCTGGTTTTGACAGGGGGGTTCCTTGTGCCAAGCAGAGTAAAAAGGTTTTCGGGTTGATTTTTCAGAATCTGGTAAAAAGCAGTGGAAGAAGATGTCACTTGGACAGAAATTTCCCTTAAAAACCAATATCTTGCTTCTATTCATTCATAAAGGTTCCCTAATTATAGGCAGGAATGAATACAAGGTTGGCTGCCAGTTTGTCCTATGCAGCTAAGGTTGCCATCTAGTCCTCATATACATATTTCCCCATCAAAAATAAAGACAGAATAATCTTTAATTTTATGTTCTTGATTTTCAAGACCTGGTGGCTTGGACAATGGTGCGGCATTGTCAACCGATGGGGCTGTAGAATCCCTAAGAACCTCCAGGAAAAATATAGTTCTTTGACATATAATTGGTCCAGTCAAGTGATTCTCGTTTGTAGGTAGTTCCTCAAATATTCTGTGGGAAGAACAAGTATTGGGCAGCACTCTGGGTATTTCTTGCAACTGAGGATGGGAGGCAGCCCACAACTGTGACAGGTCATTGATCATGATAGTTCCTCGAGCAATTTCACTAGGTTACTCCTCGAGTAACCTTTGTTGGGAAAATCTCCTTGTGGCAGTCATTGTTTGAAGGTCATGGCACTCCGAGCTAGCATTCTTTCTAGGAATTTTTTAATCAGAATTCTTTTTTGATCATGATAGTTCCTCGAGCAATTTCTCTAGGTTACTCCTCGAGTAACCTTTGTTGGGAAAATCTCCTTGTGGCAGTCATTGTTTGAAGGTCATGGCACTCCAAGCTAGCATTCTTTCTAGGATTTTTTTAATCAGAATTCTTTTTAGAATTCAAATGCCACAGCTTTGATCGCCAAATCAACGGCCCAGATCTAATTGCACCATGATCCCTTATATTGATGCTTAATGATTTAAAATAATTCATTTTATTTATCGAGTCTATTATTTATTTAATTTGTCATAACTTAGTTTAAATGGCTATTGTTAAATATCACACATATATTCTATATTTCTATGTAAGGTGGGATTAATTGAGATCAAACTATAATTACTTAAAGTACACCTCTCTGGAAATTGCTTGTTTCTTTATCTGAAGTATAATTTATTCTCAAAATTGATTATAGTTAGTTAATAGAGATCAAAGTAGAATTAATAATCACTTCAGCAGTTTGACGTAGCTCTGATTGAGAAGTCTTATATTTATTTTGAGAGATATTTAGTACTGAATTTAAATTTGAAAGAACCAAAGCTAATTCACAGAACATTAGATATTATTAAATTATAAATTCTTATTATTCTCATCAATCTAATTCGATTTTAAAGTTTAAATTGTTTTCCTTACAGGATGTTAATTTATCAACCATCACTTAATTTATATTGAAATATATTGTATTTATTTGAGATGATTTACCAATTGAGGTTCTTATATCACGGCATTTCATGGCATGACTAGAGAAGAAAATTTAAAATGAGAATCAAATTCATATAGCAACACTAAAACTTCAACATGTAAGATAAAGAAAGGGATAACATGCACCTACACTGGGCTGGGGTAGTGCGAAGTTCTGCCTTGAATGATGAACCTTTGCTAAATTCTAAGAAAGACTGCCCTGTTGTGCAGAATAACAAGACATAACAATATTAAGACCATGATAAGAGGCTCAAAAGCAACTTAAATGGAACATAAACCTAAAAGAATCATATACATATAATCTCCACAGGTTTAAGTGTGAACCATAACAACTTCTTGACAATAGATTCAAAAGGAAGATGTACCATTTCTTGAAGTGAATCGTGTCTGAGGGCCATCATAAACTGCTTTATGGACAATAGCTCTTTTCTTAACTTCTTCTTCCCTTGCCAAAACACGCTCCAGGTTCCTCAAGTTCATAATCTCTAAAAAGAACTAATTTTGCAATTTTCACATACACAAATTCCCAAAATTATAACTTTCCACCTATTTGGTCTCACTTCACATCAGCAATACAAACCTGTTTGGGCTGCTTCGAGAAGCATTTCTTCTTGGGTCATCCGTTTTTCTTCACCTTCCTTTTTCCTCTTTATTGGCTGCAAATAAGGAAAAATAGTTTCAAATGAAATTCACAATCAGGAATCGTCCATGAAAAGCTTTCTAATGTCGTAGTGTCCCCACCAACTCCCATCTTACACAGAGATGTTACTCGAAAAGCTTTCTAATTTCAAAAAAGAAAAGCTTTCTAATGTCGCACTTATCAGGTAGCCAAAGCTAAGAAGTAAAACACTAGCCTTTACACACCACTCCCTTACCATATTCCTCTTAAACTGATTTAAGTATAGACTTTGTACTAGGACTTCCCAAAACTACTAGAAGACAACAACAACAAACTAAGCTTTTATCCCACTACATGGGGTCAGCTACATAAATATTTTATTTTCATTGCACTCTATCAAATAATAAATCATCATTTAGCTCCAAATATGTAAAATCATTCATTATAATTTAGTCATATCTTTCTTAGCCTTTCTCTTCCTCTTCTTATATGAACAAGATCCAGTAATTCAATTTTTCTTACTAGAGCTTCTATTGGCCTATAATTATATGCTAGAAGACAGTTCTAAATAAGTTGTAGTTGATAAGTTTCCTAACATACTCATTTTATTCCCATACAACAAAACTAGTGTTACCACACATTTCAAAACTATTTTTTCAAGAAGTTGAACATTACATTAGTTACTTCTATGGTCCCTAATAAGGATGCAAGATTTGTCTCTTATTTTTGAAAAACCTCTTTGAAAATTATATAGTACCAAACTGTTATTTTCTTCTGTATATCAACAGCAGAATAATAGTAAAATTAAAGTTAATAGAAGTCTAAGTGATTTACATAAATGTCTTACATGAGACAAACATGGGAATTAGGACATTGTTCTCTTTGTTGCTAAATTTGTTTATAACAACTCTAGGGACTACACCAATCGTTTCTTCGCCGCAGTAGCGGAAGCAGAAGACGTAGATCCTGCCGTGGCCATGCACAACTATCGAAGAGGCCTCAAGAGCGGTGACTTGTCCAAGTCCCTCCAACTGGCTAAACTTCGGAGCTATCCGAAGCTGGTCGCCAGGGCCAGCCAGTTTGTGTTGTTGGAAGATGCTGAAGCCTCTCCACCCGGCCTGTCATTAGAGTTGGAGTCACTAGCAACATATTCAAAGATATCAGAGCTGCCATTAAGAAATAGGTTATAGAGTAATTTGGTTGACCATTGCTATCCTATGAAAATGGTAGATCCACTAGAGATAAAGAGGTTTGAGAAGGATAAAGATTGGGCCAATAGCTCTTGCATGGAATTTCCTGAAAAAATGCACCTATTCCATTCATAAATAGCATGCTAATATTATATACAAAATTACTACAAGTAATGTTGATTACAATTCGACTCGTGATGCCTTAGATATATTATCTCACAAGTTCCATCAGTTGGGTAAGGAGATGCCTAAAGGTCTTAAGCAAGCAAAGCATGATATTATAACTTGACAAAAGCAAGTAAAGGAAGTCAGAGTAGATTAAGTGAGTTGAAAAAGATGTGCCTAAGACTTAAACTTCATCCCCCTAATTCATTAGAGTATTCCTAGGCAAACGAACACATGGCTCCTAACAGGACGATCTGTGGCCATTGGTTGAACCTGAAGGATGGAACCATGATATCTTGATAGGGTTCTTCAATTACTCCCATCCAAATCATGTCATCTGTTTGGTTAGGTTGACCTCTCCTTAAGCAAAAGCTCTATCTTTCGACAAGAGATAGGTAAGTAACTATGAGAGCTTGTGCTTATAGGAAATTATCGATCCTCAAAACTCCAAAAGTCTTAAAGGTTTAAGGCCAAAATCTATTTTTAATTCATATCACAAGAAGAGTTTGATTAAACAGAACACATCCGATATACTAATCAAACCTTCTATCTTTAAAGCGCACAATCGACCATGCTTGGACTCTAAGGTTCACGATGGGAGGAGAAAGCAGCACACCAATTTCACACGATTAAAAGAGCAGAGAACATCAAGCTTGCTAGAGTTCTAGCAACAACAAAAGATTTGACATTCACATGCGCAGCTTCCTCTACCCAAGTCAACCCTTTCTTGCGATTTCAAGGATGCTTTTAACGATGCTACTTCCACTACCTCAACTGACGCTTTCTAGCTGAAGTTAAGCATGTTGTTGCTTCTGTCAAATGTCGGTTAAGCCACCTGACTCTCTACCTTAGCCGAGCATGTATTGTAGAGAGGATAGGATTTTTGAATTTCTATTATTTTACATTTCATAGACTTAGAGAGAGACACAAATGCATCAAACTTGATTAGGTCATAGTAGTTGTACTGTATACCCGTGCTTTGTGGGCATAACATACAAAAATACATGTATACAGTAATAAAAGTAACATAATATAACTGCATAGTATCCATCCAATCAAACATTCATTGATAAGGAGAATATCTCGGTTCAAATGATTGTTAACAAAATTGCACGCACCTTACCCCATTTTTCTAAGTCAATAATATTCTTGGCCCATGAAATCTGTAAAACAACTATTAAGAAAGGCTATTTTCACATGACATTTGCCGGTCGTTATTAGTACCATGTGTCATTTAGGCTTTAACACATGAATAAAATATTAGAATATACAGTTAAAAGTAAAAGTGTACTTGCTCCGGTGAATTGTGACAATGCTATCACATTTCATATTAACGACAATGATAAATTAAGTACATCCACCACCTATTTGGAATTCCTTTTCGTTATTACTGTGTAAATTAGCATAATAATTGAAAACATGATTTTGAGACCAAGGTATTCAGGTAATGATGTTAACAAATGGGTGCATCAATGAAGTCACAAAAGCTCTTTTTGCAAACTCGGTCACAATGAATCCAAACTACTCGTATAAAAAAATTCAGTTGAGTAGATAGAAAGCAATACGTCAAAGCCATTATAACCTTCATAGTTGCCTGCAATGCAGCACGAATTGCCTCTCTTTCAGCCTGCCTCACAATGACTGATGTTCTTGTTGACTTCCTCACTGTTCTCTCAGCCTCTAATTCCTCAGCAGCATCCTGACTTTGATCATGAGTAGGTTTTGATAGCTCTGGAGATCTATCAGCCTTAGAGCTTTTCACTACCTTTGAAGCAACCTTCCTCTTGATTTTCTTTTTAGAAGTGGCCTTTCCAGGAAATATCAACCTCTTTTTCACTGGGATCCTAGACAAAGTCGTAACATATCGGCATCCACCATAAACCAAGTTTAACTAAAGTTCATTTAGATACTTCCATAAGATTAGGGAAAACCTTTCTTCTGTAGGATTCTCGTCTTCACTGTCTTGTTCAGGTTCCTAAAGAATAATAAGCAAGGGCCAAAATGATACAAATTTTAAACTTGCAAAAACAAATTAATGAACAAATTACGAGCACTGGTATTCGTAAATACTCACATCATCATCAAAATCACTATCAAATTCATCAGTCACTTCTTGGTCCTCTACATAATTGTCATCATTATCTTCCTAAATAACAGATGAAGGTAAAATATTACTAATTTAGGCCAGGAAGAATTTCAAATACAACATTAGTAAAAGAACACTCAAATTAATCAATAAATTTAGTTGTCTCCAATCAGTAAATGCTTCAACAATAATATGTACAACTGCATGATGAGTGCAGAAGCGTAGACTGGAAGCACAGAAACAGTTTCCTAAAGAGAGAAAAACTAAAATATTAGCATAAACAAGGATAATTTGTTAAACTCAACTGAATCTCGTGCAAAGAACCATGACAATAGATAACCCAAAAAAGAATCTAAAGATACTGAATTTAATAATTTAAGAGCATATGTAAATATTAGGACAAATAGAGCAAAGATCTAGATCACCCTCACCCCCTATTATTTGCAGTAATATTAGTAATTAAAAATAAAATTTCCAAGAGGACACGATGATACATCTTTCAGTGCATCTTGATTCCAGAATTGTTCATCCTCTTCTATCTCTTCATCTAACAATGTGGTCATCCTACAAAAAATGTTTAAGGGTAATCACATATTAGTAGATTCACCATCTACTAGCAGCAAAGCAGTGTATTGGCCTTCTAACTAGTAAATCTAGACAGGTACAGAAACCA
This sequence comes from Apostasia shenzhenica, assembly GCA_002786265.1. NCBI lineage: Eukaryota > Viridiplantae > Streptophyta > Magnoliopsida > Asparagales > Orchidaceae > Apostasia > Apostasia shenzhenica. The sequence continues at coordinate 8,065,296 of KZ452013.1, read as the reverse complement.
AACAGATATAAACGCAAATTATAGATAAAACAATGAAGAAATAAACAGTAAACCAGCAACTTTGATCGGGTCAAACACTTCTTTAGTTACAATTGACAAAATAGTTCCTTTAACATGTGAACATACTTCATGAAACAAACTTTTAGAACATAGAAGTTCACCTAAATGTTATGACATGATGAGGAGCTGGTGAAGGAGAACTAAACATAATTCTCATCTTATCTCTTACATCATGTTTTACAAACAATGAATCACGTCAGAAACCTCTGCAGAAAGGAATACCAACAATAGCTACCATAATAAACCACAACCAAAATCTTTTCCAATACAAAGGTGGGCTAAAAACTATTCTGAGCATGCTCTGGTATGATAAACATTATTAAGCAAATAACTCAGAAATTAATAAAATCTTGATGAATGTAGAAGTCAACATAGGAAACTTTGGATTAACAATATTGCCAATAAAGATAAACAATTCGCTCCCCAAAGAGAAGTGATGCAGACATAAGGCAACCATATTACCTAAACAAGGTTGGTCAGGCCAAGTCTAGGTTAGCCCGACGCAATTGAACCATTCTTGGCTAGAGTCGAGACTTGTTCAAAAAAATAGCCATAACATTCATTGTACGTGTCCGTTTTCCGTATTCATCCCCAATCCAAAAAGCTTTTTCAGAGATTAATATGTTACAAATAATTATCTAAGAACAAGACAACTGAATTACTTGTAAGCAATTAAGCTATGCTTCATTGCTTCATTTTTGCCACCCCAAATTCCATCGTATGGCCTTCAAAATAATCGTTTTGTAAGTTCTTCCTAATTTTAGAAAGATTCTAGCATCTATTTTAACAGCCTAAACAATTCCAAATCAGGCTAGATTTAAGGCTATTAGTTTGGTAGGATTCAGACTATTAGTGAGTCAATTTTTACATATTTCGATTTGAATTGAATTTAGGGTTTTTTTTATATAAGCCCTATAGACCATTGTAATAGAAGTTTTGAATGAATAAAATTTTAAATTCTACATGAAGTTTTTCTTCCATGTTTTTCTGCATTGTTGTGTGCTTCTTCCTTCTTAGATCCAATAACACATGACTGAGGTTAGGGCTCATCAGTTAGCATCAGAGCTCAAGTTTCAATCTTGAGGGAGTGATTCTTGTCGACCAATCGTGGCAAAAGGGAGCGAGATCAACGTGATGCTGAGGTCAAAGAGTTGAGATGAAAACTCGCATAGATGGTTGCGCGTCTCAAGCAGTAGCAACGTATAGATCCGCCTCACGCAATGCAATTAGAAGAAGATCTAGCTGGAAGCTTCCGACTTTGAAAATTCATTCCATGGGCGAGACTTTAATCGTGGGAGAATCGATCCTCATCACCGGGCGGACACAATCAAGGTTACAAAAGTTCCTTGGGACCCTTCAAGCAGAGGTGTTCCTCGATTGGTTGAACATCATCGAGCGCATCTTAAAATACAAATATGTATTGGAGAATAAGAAATTAAAGCACGCGGTGATGAGGCTCACTAATTGTCTCTGCATGATGGGAGCACCTTAAGAAGGACCTGGAGCATTGAAGCAAGGAGAAGATTACCAGAAGGACCTAGAGCGTCAAGGCAACAAGAAGATTGCCAGATGTGCAGATTTGAAGCAAAAGCTGGAAGTAGAATTCTATTGTTCAACTATAAGCCGAGGAAGTATAAGCACCTATTGAATTTGACGCAAGGGCCTAACTTGGTGGATGAGTACATTAAGGAGTTCTATCAACTTATTACCCAATGTAATCTAGTAGAAAGTGAGGATCCGAAAGTGGCCAGGTATATTGATGGCCTTAGTCAGCGGATACGAAAATAGGATGTACTGAGTTTGCATCCTTTATGGAGCGTGAAGGAGGCACATCATCAGGCCACAACGACAAAGTACTTGTTCTAGAGGTTGTCCAATTTTAGGTCAGATCAGAACTAGAGGAAAGGAAATCAAGAGATAAGCATTGCCCTTACCTCAACAAATCGCAAAGCTACAGAGGGTCAGGCGATGAAACCACCACAAGTAGATCCAACATCTGTTGTATTAACTATGGAGAAGTAGTCAGTGTAAGGTTACACATCAACTAGGAAAGCAGTTGCTAATTAAATAGAAGTTAATTATACACAAAATAAGTGTAAGGTTACACATTGACTAGGGAAGCAACTGCTAATTGAAGAGGAGGTACTAGAAAATGAAGAGCAAGAAGATCTAAGATATGACAATGAGGAGGGAGACAACATGGAAGCGGCCATCTTGTTGGGTGACCATTATGGGATGCATTAGTAGCTAGATCTTGTCCCCTAGGCATGAAGAAAATGAGGATTGGCAACGAATAAGTATTTTCCATTGCAGGAGTAACATCAATGAGAAGTTATGCAGTTCAATTATACATGGGCATAGCTATGAGAATATCATCTCCGTAGAAGCGATTATGAAGTTGTGACTGACCGACTTATGAAGTCTTACAAGTTGACATGGCCTGCACGAGAGATGGTTAATCAGTATTGTTTAGTGACTTTATCCAGCAGACAAAAGTATTTGATAAGATGTAGTGTGATGTGTAGCCATGGATGCAAGATCATGTCTTGTTAGGCCATCTTAGAAGTATGATAGGAGTACACAACATGATAAGAGTAAGAATGACAAATTCAATATTATACTGGCACTTATGAAAGAGTATCTCCCCAAATCCAAGTTGAAGAAGAGTGAGAAATCCATCAATTTACTAACGATGCAGTGTTTTACCAACAGAAAATTGATGTTGGGGCTATGCTTGTTGTTGCTGAAAAGGGAAGTAAGAATGAAAATAAACATTCTAAATCTAGCTAGATGAGTGATTAAGAAGTTTGATGATGTATTTCCTAAAGAACTGTCTCCTGGATTACCACCAATGCAAGACATTCAATATCATATTTATCTAATTCCAAGAGCGAGTTTGTCAAACAGATCTGCATATCGAATTAGTACAATTGAATATGAGCAGTTGGAGCAAAAAGTACAAGATCTAATTGATAAAAATTTTATTTGTCCCAGCATGAGTTTTTGTGTTGAACCTACAATGTTGGTGCCAAAAAAGATAAAAGTTGGAGTATGTGTATTAATAGTTGAACCATTAATCAGATCACTAGTTTTCCTATTTTGAGGTTGGGACATATGTTGGATCAATTGGCAAGAGCAACCATCTTTTGCAAGATCAATTTGAAGAGCGGCTATTATCAATACGAATTAGGCCTGGAGATAAGGGGAAAATAGCATTCATGACCAAAGATAACTTATATTAGTAGATGCCTATACCTTTCAATCTTACAAATTCCCCAAGCACCTTCATGAGGCTCATAAATCATTTTCTTCGGCCATTCATTAGTAATTTATAGTTGATGATATGCTTGAATTCAATTCCTTTATTAAGGTTCATCTATAACAATTGAGGAAAAAATTACATGCCATCCCAAAGCAAATAACCTAGTGTCTTTTGGATATGTAGTCTCTACAAAAGGGTTGAAATAAAATTTAACGAAGATATGAGCAATCCAAGGGTGGCAAGTTCCTACTAGCACCACTAAAGTGCAAAATCTCCATGGACTAGCCTATTTTTACCAGAGGTTCATCAAGAACATTAGTGCAGTTATGTCTCCTGTGACCGCATTAAAGAGAACAAATTTCATTGGACCCCTAAAGTGCGGGCTAGATTTGAAGAGATCAAGCTAAAAATTTCCAAGGCCCTTGTGTTGGCTCTACCCGATTTTAGCAAACTGTGACACTTCTTCCATTGGGATAAGTGCTATTCCCAGGCAGAGGATAGGCCTAATGGGACAAAGTTGAATTATAAGAACAAAGCCTTAAAATACATCAACCGATAGAATAAGATGAGTAATAGGCATGTGAAATGGATAATTTTTGCTTTTACAAAAACACTTTGTTCTCAAAAATAAAACTGGAGCCCAAAATCAAGTTGCTAATGCATTGAGTAGACGAGCATATGTCCTTGCAGCAATGCTGGGTCAAGGAGCCAAGTCTTAAAGATTTCATGGATCTCCATGCTGAGGACCACAACTTTAGAGCTATTTCGACAAAGATCCAAAAAGGAAAGAGGATTGATTTTCAGATTAAGGGAAAATTCCTATTTCAAGGAATTCAGCTATGTGTGCCTAATTTTTCACTCCATGAGAAGACACTTCAAAGAGTTGCATAAAGAGAAATACTTTCTCACAACAACACATTGGCTTTGGTTAATGGAATGTATCATTGGCCTAATATGAAACGGGATGCAGAGCATTTTTGAATCAATGCCAGATCTGCTAGAAATCCAAAGGGGATTCAACTAACACTGACCTCTGCATGCCTTTGCAATGTAAGATATTCCTGGGAAGAGATGAGCTTAGATTTTGTATTGGGGTTGTCACCAACATAAAGAAGATTCGAATACATCCATGTTGTGACGATAGGTTTCCAAAGAGAGCACATTTCACAGCTTGTCAGAAGATAATGGATGCATCACATATAGCTTACGTCTACTTCAAGGAGATCATTTGCATGGAGAGTTAAAGGGCATCACCACGAATCGTGAAGACAGTAGGTAACTGAACTAAAGTTTAGAATTGTATACCATCCGTAGACCGATGGCAAGCAAAGGTTATCAATTAGAGTCTAGGTAATCTATCAAGGAATTTGGTATGGAAGAAAGCTAATAGTGGAACCAAGTGATGGTGCAAGCTAAGTTTGCTTTTAACAAGTCTAAAATTCACAGCACATGTCAAAGTTCATTTGAGGTAGTGTACAACTCTAATCCTCCAAGCATACTTGATCTTGTCCCAATTCCATATAGGGGTAAGGTTAGTAATAAAAAAGGGAATTGGCAGAGCATCTAAAGTCTTTGCACAAGACTGTATGGAAGTAGATTAAAATGAGTAATGAGAACTACAAAGAACTATGACAAGGAAAACATGAAATAACATTTGAAGCTGGCAATTATGTTTGGACTGTTCTAACTAAGGATCATTTTCAAGCAAATGAGTACAGTAGAGCTCAAGGAGAGGAAAGCCAATAAATGCAAAGTCTTCAATAAGGTTAGTCGCAATATGTAACAATTGAAGTTGACAGGCCATCTGAGGGCCTTTGATATTGTCATTGCCAAGCATTTTGGTACCTTATACTGGACATTCTTTGGATAATGAAGCCAAAACTTGAGGATGAGTATCTTTTAGTCAAAAAACAATGATGTGGACAACCATGCATGCTAGAATACCTATATTTATTTATCTCACATATTGAAATAAGGATATATTTTATTATTGTGATCTTTGCATTTATGTATTTCCTTGTTGATTATTCATAAAATGATTGGTTTTATTAGTTATTATCGTATGGTGTTCCATGGGTAACTTGGACATCTCAACAAGATGATCATGATTACTACATGAATATTCTGGTCTCTCCCACAAGTATTCTGACATTTTCGGAGACATTTATTCAAAACCTTTGTTCAAATATTTCTCTCTAACATACTCTCAATTTTTCTTGTATGATGCTTTGAATATTTTGCTCTACCCAGCAAGATTCTATGACGACTTCATGGGTATTCTTGCCTCTCTTATGGTGCATTTTGGCCTATCAAAAAATATCTCACTCAAAAAGTATTATTCAAATGTTTATTTTTTCCTGGGGGCATTACTTGGATGGTAATATCAAAGATTCTTTACCAAGACATTATCCATCAAAATATCACGCGACAAACCTTACTCAAATTCTTAACTGTCACCCTTACTTTATATTTATTTCTACTAGTCATTTTTGCGGGTCTTCTTCTAGCATATTGTCAATGAGAACAAAGTTTTTCTCAAAAAAACAGGTTAGCCAAACTCGAAGATATTGGCATCCTCTCCATACTTTCTCTCTCCTCAAAATTTCAACAAAGTATCACCTCTTGTTACTCAATCAATGTTGAGATGCCTTTGCTGACTCCTCTCCAACATTTACAATGGTCTCCACAAGTCATCTTCAATGGCCACAATTGATTCCCGTGAGATACGAGTCAAATATCTCATTTTCTCTCTCTTCACTACATCTAACTCGACTCGGTGCCCAACTTGTTGTCAATGGATGGAAATCCTCCAAAAATCTCCAACCAAGGTTGCCATACACCTCACAAGTCATTCTGATGGCCCTCGGCATCACACGACTCTAAGCTTCACCATCGGGTTTGCATGCAAGTAAAGTAAGAGGATAAAAGGGAAATTAAAACGAAACCTCGTCACTCTAAAAGATTTATTTATGGGTCCTTTTGCTTATTTCAGTATTTAATTCATGTTTAATAATCACTGTAGTTCCCCACGTAATCCCTTAGGGGATCTATATTTTATAGTTGAATATTTCCTTGCTTTACCAGGCCCATAGACATAGGAGAACATCTCTGAACCATGCAAATTTTGGCATTCTAGATGATGCATTTGTAGTGCCTCTTCATTTCTTCATTACTCAAATACTCGTTCAATGCACTCCACCTCAGGCCATACCAGTTATGTCGTCAACAATATTCCGACAAAATAGAGAGGATAGTGAATGAATTCATACACTAAAGTAAGACAACATCAATTAAGGCAACACCCTTTGCAATAACGCCTTCCTTTATATTCTTCTTTTCCCCTGTCCTCTGCCTTCCTATGATATTTTAGAGAAAATGTCCGTAGCTGACCATGCACCTTAAAAATTCAGCAAGCGGTGAACAAGCAAGATCAAATTAAGTCGTGACAAAGAACTATCATATAACCCCTAAATTTTCAACCATGGTTCTTGGTTCTTAACGGTAGGCACGATTTTGATCCGAACAAGCAACAGTGAAGAACATGAGGGAAATTCTAACAGACAACTCTATCAAACGTACCATCTTTTAATCAAAGAATCAGAAGGAAAGATCCGTACCTCTTCCCTCTTGTCATCCGAGCAGAACGCTCGAGAAGAAGCGGGGGGTCTTCATGATCCGTCATGGCATCCAACCCCATTGCTCTTCCACTCGAGCCCTTCTCGCTCTCTGGCTGGCGAATTTGATAGGGAAGAGGCGGAAGATCGAAGCCAAAACTTCAACTTTCTAAAATGCGTCCGAAAAATCGCGCCTAGGGTTTGAGGTCAGTCAGTTTAATATCTGGTTATTTGACCGCATTTTTTTTATAAATTATTTATTTATTTAATAATATAATGAAATATAAAAATAAATTAAAAATCATTACTGTGATACAACTTAATAATTAAAAGTAATATTTTTTAAATAATTAAATTAATATAACGGATGATAAAACAAGAAGCTATTAAATCTCATACAAGCTAACATTCATTTCAAATGCATTGCACATGTACGAGAAATGAAATAATCTTAGAAGTCTGATAATCAAAAATATCATATACAAACTGCTTGAAATTAATACCATGAACTTGACAAATAACTTAAATATTTGTGCATTTTGTGAATAGCAGCACGAAAAGTAATCTCCCCAAAAAGAAAAATATCTAGAACAACAACAGTCAAAAGTGAAATATTTATAACATTCAAGTAAATTTTGGTACTCGCAAATCAACTATAAATTAAAATATCAATATGATGCACAGAATAAGACTCAATTACTAAGAAAATTAAAAAAATCTCATGACGATATGGTACATCATAACAACCAAGAACATCAACTAATGCATTATGTACCACATCATGTCGAATGCAGAACTAGAACGAGAAGCACAATTTATAAAAAATTTTAAATTCAATTTCCACATAATATTTGCATTTCTTTTTCCATGTTTATTTATTTTCTAATTTTACACTCTATATTTCAAAGAAGATACGAGAACTTACATATTATTTAGGGCAAATTTCACCTAGGTCCTTGAGTTTAAGGGTTATTATCACACAGGTCCGCGTTTTTAAAATTATATCATCGGGGTCCTTAGGTTTTCAAAAATTATCATCTGGGTCCTTTTTAAATTTTTATTATTATTAAAAAAATATAAAAATTACCATTATACCCTTACCCTCCCTCTCTCTACCAGATCTGGCAGTTGCGCCGCCTCCGGTGGCCTCGTGTAGCCACATGACACCGGTCGCCTGCGGCCAAGCGGCGCGCAGCGGCCGCCGGCGGTGTCGTGCGGCCGCTCAAGGCCCCCTAGCTGCGCAGCTGCGCGCCGCTGCAGGCCGTAGGCGGCCGGTGTAGTGCCGGCCGCGCGAGGCCGCCGGAGGCGGCGCGGGGCGGCGCGGTGAAGGCGCGGCTGCCGGATCTGGTGGAGAGAGGGAGGGTAAAGGTATAATGGTAATTTTTATATTTTTTAATAATAAAAAAAATAAAAATGGGACCCAGATGATACTTTTGAAAACCTAGGGACCCCGATGATATAATTTTAAAAATGCAGACCTGTATGATAATAATCCTTAAACTCAGGGACCTGGGTGAAATTGCCCTATTATTTAATGAACAAACTCAATTTGTAATTTAAATAATGTTCAAAGCATATGTAATAAATTTTTGCAACGAAGGGAGGTAAAGTGTGATAACTTGCCCAGATTTTTTTAGAAAATATATCTAAATAATTTTAGAGACAAATAATTACAACTTCTCAGCTATATACATTGAAATGATCCCAAAATTTCAGAAAATTTTCATAAATAATCTCACAATTGCTTTGACCATTAATTTCAATTTGATTCTTAAGGTCAGAAAAATATCATAAATAATCTCATAATTCTTTTGATAATTATATTCCAGTATAATCTACATTTCTTGATTTTTTGTGGAGATTAATTTTAAATTAATCTTAGAAATTATTTCATATATATATATATATTAATATTAAAATTAATAATATTTTAAATCTTATATATATTTCAACAAGATTGTTTGATCTAAATTTCAAAAGAGTTTAATTTATTTTTTAATAAATTTTCAATCAAAAATAAATTTCTTACATCTCACCAATATTTTAATAAAAAATTATTTTATTTCATATTTTTTATAAATTTAAATATTAAAATAAATTTATTTCATATAATATATATAGACGTATATATTAACATTTTTTTTCTACCTTGAATTAATCATCAAACTATTTTTTTTTTCAAATCTCAAAATTAAAGATAACTCACCTAAATTTAATTTTAACCTGATAATTTTACCTGACTAAACAGACGTTCATACCCCTAAGTTCATATAAATAGTTATTCAAGCACTAAATTGAAGGCTGGATTATTTTGCTTTTTTATAATTATTTTTGTTGCCTTTTGCTTGGACAAAGGGAAGGGATAAAGATACTCTTAATAAATAAATTGTAAATGAAAAAAAAAATTGAACAAATGAATAATTATTAAGATTTGAGATTCATGCAATTTTAGGACTTATTTGATTAAAGAAAAATTTAAATAAAAAAATTTATTTAATAAAATTAATATAAAAAATTATTTTAATATTAAGAGATACAGAAAATAAAATTAAAATTTATATTAAATGTGAAATAAAATTATTAAAATTTATAATAAATTAAAATTATTATTATTATTATATATTTTTTTCTCAAAATTAGGCAAATGCCAAACATCTTGTAATATCCAGGTTGATATTAAAGGTAGATGGACGGGTTTGAATTTAAATAATTGCTTTTAAAAAAAGTTTCAGATTATTTCACATACAATAATATAACTATGATAATATAAAGCATTATAAATTACTTATATATATATATATATATATTATTATTATATATTTCACATCCTATTGCTAAATATAGTGCGAAATACATAACATTTAACAAAATAAAATAATTTGTATGCAAATACCAAAAATATATTATGTTTAATCCTAACATATGGATCTGCTTGACAGAGGCAATTTTGGATTCAAAGCCCCAATTTTGGCCCCACCAATCAACGACGTCCACGTCAGCACTGAGTGGGGGTTGAAGTATGGGGTGCCCGGGACCCAAACATTTTTTGACAACGAAAATACTTGTTGATATGCATTCCGGATATGATAAGGGGGTAATTTCACTTGGGCCCCTGAGGTTTACTTGACTTGCCACGCAGATTCATCTTTTTGAAAACATGCCAGACAGGTCCTCAAAACTTATTATATAGGTCACTGTGATCCTTGATATTTATAAAAAAACTTCCAATAAGGTCCAATTAAATATCTTCCGTTAAATAAAATTTTAATTAAAAATTCATAAATTTTTAATGTAAAATTACAATTGTACCCCTACACACACGCAGACGCCTTGCACGCACGTGGACGCCCGCGACTGCACGCTGCCGGCCCCTGCGCGCGAACGCCTGCGCGGCGGGCAGCCGGAGATCGGAAATATGGAAGAATAAAAAAAAATGTATTTTCGTAATTTTAACAGCGTTTAACGGACACCGTCACAGAAGAACCACAATGACCTATACAATAAGTTTTGGAGACCTATCTGGCATGTTTTCAAAATTATAGACCTGCGTGGCATGCCAAGTAAACCTCAGAAGCTTAAGTGAATTACCCCTATGATTAATTATAAACCGCTATTCTAAAGCATTGGCACTAAGATTGTCATTGAGTGCGGAGTCCACCAGCGGATTCACGAGCAAATGGCTGACATGTTCCGCGCGCCAAACTCAATAATTTCACCGTGAACAAATATTGTAACATAACAAAACAGGTATCTCTAATTTACGGTTGGCGGCAAAAGGCAAAAAGAAATAGTACATAACTAGTAATTAACTCATTAGCACGTACCACATAAAATGGATAAAATATACAGGTGGGGCTAAGATCTGCATGATGGAAGAGTGATGCCCCCGCAGCAAGCAGCAATAATGATGTACAGCAACAAGACCAGCACAAAAGTCAGCAACGCCCTGAAAAATACGCAGCTCAGAAGATCAACCACCTTTGGAGCAGATAATTAACAATTAGAATCGATACTGAATGTGCACGACATATTGGAAATGGACCAAAGGTATGGGTTTTACTTTTAAAGAAGCCGAGATAGGTGACAAAGTTTCTCCATTTAAAGAGGGACAACAGAAACAAATGGGTTAACAGGAAACTGTAACGTCCTTACTCCGGAGTCGAGACTGATTAATGCAAAAGTTAAACAACAAAAGCCGACATAAGTGGACTTCAAATTCTCTTCCATATAAACAAATTTTTCTTTAAACCGAAATCTGATTCAGATCAAACCCCAGAATCAATCAATGGCCAAACTAATAGTCGACTTCAAACTTCAAAGGGGACGGATTACCTACTTGATGTCGAATGGGAAGGGGTAATGGGAGGAGAAATAGGAGAGAAGAAGGAAAAGAAAAGCAGAAAATGAAAGAAAAAAGAGAGGTTAGAGAAAAGATTTCTATTTCCAAAAAACAATAATGCAAACATTAAAAAAAAAACTTGACTAAAAAAATATTAGGGGGCGTTTGGTTTAGTGTTATCTCAATGTTATGTTATGTTATCTTTAGAAAGTAATTGTTTGGTTTAATGACATCTTTAAATAACATTATAATTAATTACAAAAATGCCATTACATGGTGACATCTAG
>KZ452013.1:8000323-8053564 GCA_002786265.1 Apostasia shenzhenica | reverse complement strand
TGCTTCCTGAAATGAAAGGAGCTGTCTTGCATTGTAGCTGTTTTATCAACTAGAAGGGCAATGCGGTCCCCTCTGTCCATTATCTTCTCTATGTTATCCACCATGACAGTGTGTATCTGCAGGACCAATTTAGATCCTTACATTAGTATATCATGTAAAATACCAAAAATGCTTCATTTAAAAAAAAAAAGAAAATGCCAACAATACTGAAGACTAGAAAAATTAAGGCCCTGTTTGGCAATGAGCTAAAAATCATGGCTAAAATTACCCATAGCCAAAATCTTAAATTTATTTTAAAAAAACTTAAAAAATTATTTTATATCTCATCTCACACAAATTCCAACATTAAACAATCACTTTATTTCACATCCAACACAATTCTCAATAAATCAATCAACTTTATTTCATATCATACACAATTTTTAATATAACTAACTTATTTTATTTCACATCATACATATTTTTCAAAAATGACTAAAAATTTCAACCAAATCTTCTTTTTTTTCTTATTACCAAACAGAGCTTGGGAACATCCATTATAGTAAATTAAGACATGCTTAGATCTATGATACTAAAAAGGAGGAGTTTGGTTCAACGTAAACTATATGTCCGTGCTATATAAATATTTGTATTATCTTTAAATTATTATTTGTTAGATTTAATATCAAAGAAAACAATGCTAGTAACTTATTTTTCATACCCAAGCTTAACAGTTAACTCCTCTCCAACTCCTCCCTCTCTCACTTCCCTTCAAAAAATCAATCCAAACTCACCCCTCTTTATTACAATTAGGGTGACATTACTTTTTACAATGTTATTCAGACACATCATCAAACCAAATTATTAATTTTTCTAAATCATATGATATAATATCACAATAATATTGACCCAAACACATGCTAAATTAAAAATCTTATTGACATAATAGAACCCAAAATCTGTATATTTTACATGTGGAGACCAGAAAAGTTAAGAGCACCACATTTTGGATGTGTTGTTAATTTCAATTAACTCACTTTATCACCAAAACCTTCGTGAAATTGTTCAAAATGTAAATAAAAAGATTTTTGACTGTGTATTTGAGCACAGTAACATGCATGCATTAATAAAGTAATAAAGATCACACAAGAAAAGCAAAGTTATCCGTTCAAATTATAACCAAATGTTGCTAACAAGCGGAATTTTGGTAATCTTACAATATGAAATGGGTAAATAATCATCACAATTTCAGGTTCCTTGTACAAAAGAATTAGATAAATAGGAAATTGCCATCTCAATATATGCACATATCTAAGAAAGTAGGGTTTGAAATCGAATCTACGTCATTTCATAAGAAAAATGAGATATAATGGATTTTCATAAGCACTTGCCTCACTGACTTCACCTCGGAGACGATTGAGTGTATCTGCACTCTGGTTACTGGAGAAGTACTCCATTTGCTGATGTAGAACCCTAGAGAACTCATCATTCATTGCATAAGCCAAAGAAGAATGAGCAATTCTGCCATAATTTTTCATGAATCTCATGTGAATATCCTCCAAGTAGGCAAAAGGAATCCGTCCTACAATAACAGATGAGAAACCACGAATCAGACATATATAAGCTACAGAAACGGGTAATAGAAATCATACATATACAACAGACAATCCTATTTAAAAATCTGAGCGCACATTAAATCAATTATTCAATACTCCTAAAGTAATCAGATAAATTGTTCAGTCATCTATCATAGAAAAAGATGCTTCAGTAGCTCTCTTATGCAACTAATATAGTTTGAACCACAATTAAACAAAACAATGTTGCAAACAAATAGCTACTACTTGAATGCATCCTTCGTCAAAAAAAAAAAAAAACTTTGGCGAGAGTGGTCCAAGGTTCTTGGGAGATTATGTAACATCTTGCGTCCCAAATGTAGGAGTATTATCTGTCAATTGAAGATTTCCCAAGAGGTCACATATTCCGGAACTACTTCAGCTCAAGCATGGTTAACTACACAATTCTCAACAGTACATTAAATTTTGCACACCTCTGCAGTTTAGGATTATGCTAATTACTTATATAGTTCAGTAACTCTCATTTCTTTCTGATGTAAGACAATTTATTTCAGTGCTGCTATCTTTCGACTCACTAGGCCTATCCTCCAAAATAAGTAAATTTTGACAACCGGTAGGTTTGCCTCAAAAAAAAAAGTAATTAAGAATTTCATCAAATTTCTAAAAATTTAAATCAATCCCTCATTTCAACAGCATACTCGCAGAAATCCCAAGAGAATATTATTCATCTATAAGAGCGAGTAGAAGCAAGAATTCCTCAAGCAAAATGCACCATATTAAAACCTGAATCTCGTAATTCTCCCTGAGATAACACCAGATCATGGTGAAATCCTTTCCTGTTGGGATGGGAGTTAAAAGATGGAGACAGAGGGACGAGGCAGACGGAATAGCACCAGAAAAAACATTTCAGGACTAGCGTCAGAAACGCGCAAGAGAAAGTACTGAGTTACTAACTCCCGAAAGTATCGTTGGCCATGCACAAGAAGGTGAGACCATCAGCTCTGAGGACGTGGAAGATGTAGCGGTCCTGGGAGAAACAAAGCCTGGAATCGGAATCCGGCGGGAGCTTCTCCAGTATCCGGCGAGCCACCGCCCCCGTATTCCCTGTCACAGCGGCGAACTCCGCCAGAACCACCGTGCCCCTCGCCACCACGGCGTACAGGATCGCCATGGACGAAATCAGCGATCTCCTCTCCCGTCCACCTTCGAATCCCTGATCTCTCTCGCCAATATCTTACCTTTTGCCCAAGGAGAGCCGACTCAGGGTTGAATCGCATTGAACGTAGATTATTTAAGAATCGTTAATTTTATTAAAAAAGGAATTTATGGCTAAATTGCATTTAGAATATGAGATTTGGCCTTCTTTTCACTTTGATCCACACTGCGGTGGCACAGCACTGGGCTGTTAACTTTCTTATTTATCTGAACTCAGCTCAGAATTAAATTAAAATTTATTTTATTCAGTTCAATTCATAATATAAATAAAAAATTATTGATTATTGTTTCAAGCTCGATTCTAGCCTCATCTGACTTTTAATTAATTTTTAATTTTTTAATTAAATTTTAAATATAAATATTTTTATTTATTTAATCAATTTAACTCATACTATCCATTCTTGATCTAATGGTTAGAAAAAACTAGTATACTAAATTAACTTTTACATATAAATATTTATAAATAATTTTAATTTATTTTTAAAATTAATTTAATTTTGAGCTGGCCAGATCCGATTCTATATTGACTCAAAATTGGACAGATAAAAATTTCGAGCCATAAAAATAGCTCGTTACTCGGCTCGCTTGGACTGAGTCGATTTTGATTCAATTCAAAATTCAATTTAATTTGAGGTCGGCTACATAAATTCTTTATTTTTACTACACTTTATTAATTAATAAATCATTATCTAAGTTTAAATAAGTAAGATTACTTCTTATAATTTCTTGTTATATCTTCTTTGGTCTCCCACTTTCTTTTTGCATGTGAGTAAAATTTAATGGCTCGATTTTTCTAACTGAAGTTACAATCAGCATATGATTTATATATTCAAACCATCTAAGTTGATTTTCTCTAAGTTTATCATCAATTTGTACAACACTAATTTTCTCACAAATATATTTATTTTTTATTCTATCATTTTGTATTATCTACACATTCACCTTAGCATTCTCATTTCTGCAATACTTATTTATTTATATTTTTTTTTTTTGTATGCCAGCATTCAGTATCATATATCATTGCTGATTTTATTACAGTTCTATAAAATTTACCTTTAAGTCTGAATGAAATTTTTCTATGGCATAATATACCAAAAGTATTTCATTCATCTTACTTGGATCCTGCTAATAATATTCTTATTTATTTCACTATTATTTTATATGATTGATCAAAAGTATCTATAGCGCTCACTCTTTTGGATAATTTGATCATCAATTGTCACATCACCAATATAAGTGCTTTTTTGACTAAATGTGCACTCTTTAATTTTTGATCTATTGAGATGAAAACTTTTAGATTTTAAAGTAGTCCTCTAAAATTCAAGTTTTACTTTGACTCTCACTTTAGTTTTATTAACATCTGAATTATTAATGTATTAATAAATTGAATTTGGATTGAAATAAATTAAAAAGACTTAGAAATGAGAATTTAGGATTTAAATATAATAATTTTGGACTCGTATACAAGAGCTTGAGAGATAGAGAAACTAATATGTAATGGGCAGGTCGAGTATGTCATGGGCCGGACTTAATTGGGCTTTGACTAAGTCAAAGCGGGCTTGAGCTGGGTTTAGCCTAATTTACAGGCCTACTTTTATGATCAAACTCGCCCAATGTGCAAGGCGGCCTACCTACGGGCCTAAAAACCCCAAAATTTATATCGCAGAGAGAGAATATAAGAAGATGGATGATGGAAGCCATGGAGGAAGACCTCCGTGCCTGGTTGCCATGGCGAGAGAGAGAATGTAACATCCCGTGATCTCATTGTAGATGGGTTTTAGGGGTAAAATCGTGAGGCTAGTGATGAAAAACTCCATAGTTGAGCATGCTTGGACTGGAGTAATACTGGGATGTTGACCTCTTGCGAAGTGCTCAAGTCACGCAATTTTCTTATAGCTACTGCAGAAAATCGGCTCTGATACTATATTGTAACATCCCGTGATCTTAAATAGTAGAGGCACTTTTTGGAGCAAAACTTTAAGGCTAATGATGAAAAATTTCATAGTTGAGCGTGCTTGAGTTGGAGTAACACTGAGATGGGTGACCTCCTGAGAAGTGCTCAAGTCACGTAGTTTTCTTAAAGCCAAAGCGAACAATACCTCTATATCAAAATGTTAGAGAAGAGAGAGTGGAGGAGGAGGAAGTGAGGCCGGTGGCTTCAAGCAGCCATATAGGAATGTTGGTGCACAATTTTAAAAACACTAGGTTGCATGGGTTTGCTTTGAAGCCAAACCTTATTTGTTGAAACTCCATTTGTGGTTTTTTTTTTTGTTTGAGGTCATCAAAGATCAGCTTAAACTTCATACTCAAAACCTAGTAGGGTAAATCCATTTCAAGTTTCGCTTTCACCAACACTCTGTCGAGATTTTCTTTAACGATGAACTTCTTTGAAAAAGCTTTTTTCAACTTTCTCCTCATCCTCGTAAGGAGAGATCTCCGATAGAGTGTTAAAAGCCAAATTAGCTCATTAATGAAGCAATTTTCATAAAAGATTAATTGTTATTGGTGATGATGTGATAATTGGTGTCCAAAGAGGGTAGCTGTTTAAGGAACAAAGAGGGAGAAATTACTTCAGAAGAAGTGGTAGCTTTGACAATTATAAAAGTGATTGAGAAATACAAGGGGATTTTAATAAATATACCCTTGATAATTAGTCTTGACTCCCTTAAGCCCCCAAGAAACTACAACAACAACAACAACAACAACACCAAGCCTTAATCCCACTAGGTGGGGTCGGCTACATGAATCCTTTGTTTCCATTGCGCTCTATCAGTTACCAAATTCTTATCTAAGTTTAAGTAACTAAGATCACTCCTTATAGTTTCTTGCCATGTCTTTGGTCTCCCTCTTCCTCTTTGTACATGGGCAAAATCCAGTAACTCAATTTTTCTAACTGGAGCTTTAATTTGCCTACGATTTAGATGTCCAAACCATCGAAGCCGACTTTCTCTAAGTTTATCCTCAATTGGTGCAACACCAACTTTCTTTCGGATATACTCATTTCTCATTCTATCCTTTCGTGTATATCCACACATCCACCTTAACATCCTCATTTCCGCAACAAAGAAACTATAAAGATAAATTATGGCAAGGTCGACAAATACCTGACTTTTACATCATTGAAAACTGAGAAATTAAATCTTTAAATTGGCTATGATTAGCCAAGACTCATCATCGTAAGTTGATCATCTCCTAAATACAATAATGTCATGTTTTTATCAAATATAACTTCTCACCATATAAGGTATCTTTGCATAATTTAAGCAGCGTTGTTCTTCAGAATTTTGAACCAGCCAGTATTGTAAGTAGCAGAGAATTGCAGTATAGCTAAAATTTTAGTTGAACTTTACAATAATCTTCCCAATTTATTCTTAGCTTTGCTTAAAAGGTGTATCATTACTATCTTTAGAAGTTAATATCTAATATTTTTAAGATGATATTTATGGGGCGTTTGGTTCGTTGTTATCTTGGTATTATGTTATGTTATCTAGATGCCATGACATCTAGATGTTATTTTTTAACTAATAATTTTATAGTCTGATAGAAAATTATTTATAAATGTCATTAAACCAAACAATTGCTTTCTCTAGATAATATAACATTACATCAAGATAATATTGAACCAAATGCCCCCTTAGTTCAATATTATCGTAATATTATATCACATTATTTAGATATTGAGATATCTTAATGTCATCTTTTAAGTAACAATTTTATAATATGAAAGTTTGAGATAATTTTAATTGAGGATAAGCTTAATTGTATGCTATAAAGTAAAATTATACAAGTAAAATAAGTATCACAGAAATGAAGATGCTAAATGGATGAATGAGTATGCACGAAAGAATAGGATAAGAAATGAATTACAATTGAGGATAAGCTTAGGAAAAGTCAGTTTAGATGATTTGGACATATAAACCGTAAGTTAATGAAAGCTTCGGTGAGGAATGTTGAGTTATTCGATTTTGCCTAGAGAATGAATGCGAAAAATCAATGCAGAAGGAACACAAATCGCAAAAGCCAAGGTCAACTTCTCTTATTCTTGACAGTAGGTATAGGGGGTGAGAGTTTGGCTTATCGTCTCTCGATATTTAGATCAGTATTTAGCTCAAAGCCAAGTAACGAGCTATGGTCGAATCCAATAGACTTGGCTTGATCTTTTTTTTTAAATCTAAATAATGTATTCAGTCATATATTTTGATTATTTATTACATGTAAATAAATGTATATTAGATATGATTAGGATATTTGTTGGGACCCAATTTCAAATTCCAGGAGAGGTAAATTTTTAAAAATAATAATAATAATAATTTTATCATTCACATCTTATATTTCTCTCTTTTTAGTTTTAATCAGTCAAAAATAATCTGAATGTTGAAAATCCTAAAATTCACCGCATAATAATCACTGAAATATGAGACATCTAATCTTTGCAGTAGTTTTTTACCGGGCAACCAGCAAATCGCACAATTCCGTGAGGGCCTGAGCTACGAAAAGTTATTGGGTTCGGATGGCGCACCGTCCCAAACTCAATCAGAGGGCGCCACGTGTGCCATACATCTGGGTCCGGGCACACGTGGCGCCCTCTGATTGGGCATCCGAACGGTGCGCCGTCCGCGCCCAATAATTTTTCCCGAGCTACAGCAAGGATATTTCGTCAGAATTCTGTGGTCGCATAAACCAATAGTATGCGGGAGGTCCCACACAAATCTCTTCTCCTGAAAATTTGATAATTCATAATTTAATTAAGAGGACGTTTGGTTCAATGTTATCTTGACGTTATGTTATGTTATCTAAAAAAACAATCGTTTGGTTTAATAACATATATAAATAATCTTTTATAAGATTATAAAATTATTAGTCAAAAGATAATATCTAGATTACACATAACATAATACCAAGATAACAACGAATCAAACGCCTCCTAAATCTTTTACACATTAGTACATTTTTATTTAAAATAAAAGTAAATTGTACTTGTCAAAGGGTTCTTAAAATGATTAAATTATATACATTAATTACATAAATCTTATAGTCCAAACAATATAACTCATTTTTGTTCTTCTAATTACAAAAAATGATGCACGGTATATTACATGTTTGAATTCTAATAATATGCCAAGGGATTGCTAGAAAGAGAGGGGATGATCTTATTTAGGATTTGCTTGAAGATGATTTATTAAGATTTTCATGGATCAATTATTTTATTTTATTTCAGATTGTTGCAATTTTAGTTGCACTAATTTGAGTTAGCATCTCAGCAAATTTCACCCAACTCGCATATGTTGTTTTATTCATGCAACTTTAGTATTTTAATTATATCTCACTGCTTTGTAATCTAATTTGGATGATCTAGGACTTTTTAAAAAGATAAGAGAATAACTTACAAATCCTGTTCACTTCTTAGCCTAAATCAGATCTTATCTTGGGGAAAAGTTGCAATCTTTATTTAGCCTATAAAAGCTTAAACATTGTTGTATCTCTTTTATATTGAACTTTTGTCCCACATTATAATTTGGGACTTATTATAATATTTGGCATTCTATATAAAGGAGTGGCCAATCATAATGTACTTTATGTCTTTTTAAATAAGAAATCTTTTATTTTCTTGTGCTGGCTTTATATTGATGTAAATTTAAAAATAAGACTAGACTTTAGGAGGAGGGGTAATGATACCCAAGCAGTTATTTAATTATTTTTTTTACTTTACTTGTAATTTTTGTATAGTATTTGATTTCTAAATCTAGTTGTTTTGCGTCGGTGTAATTTTTTTTAATTTTATATGAAATTTTGTTTTAATCGCAATTGTTATAACCTCATTAGTGCTCTTTTTATGAAATGTTGAAATGATTGCTTGCCTAACTTAGGGCAAATTGCTACTATGCTATTTTGGTCCTCTTCCTCAAGAATTATTGACATTCCTTCTTTTAACTTTATCTTAATGTTATTGTGAACAAAATATCATAAATATTAAACAATCTCTCACATTGTGTCTCACATCAGATATGTAGACTAGTGAGGCTATGTTACATTCAAATTTCCTAATCGATGTGCCTATACATATTCAATTAAGATATTAGTTGTGCCTTTTTTACTAGCTTGAACTTTAGAAACAGTTAGTTAATGCTAATGAATTTAATATAAATATTTTCAATAGTTTTCTTATGCATAATAAGCATGTATAACTCTAATATTTGATAACTTCAATTTTTTACATTCTCATCGAAAATTCAGAATAACACA
The DNA here is from genome assembly GCA_002786265.1 of Apostasia shenzhenica. NCBI lineage: Eukaryota > Viridiplantae > Streptophyta > Magnoliopsida > Asparagales > Orchidaceae > Apostasia > Apostasia shenzhenica. The sequence continues at coordinate 8,044,553 of KZ452013.1, read as the reverse complement.
TCATCTCCTTAACAATAAATCTTCTTGTAATTTCAATAGATAAATTTTAATATGGATCTATTTTAATATGATTAAAATAGTAATGATAAAAAAAATTAATATATTTTTTTAAAAAATTTAAAATTATTTTATATTTTATCATAGATAAATTTTAATATTAAATAATCATTTTATTTTATATACAATATAATTTTTAATATAATTAATTTACTTTATTTATATTATATATTTTTTTCAAAAAACAAATTAAAAAAATTTAATCAAATCACTTTTTTTAATCCTCCCATCAAAGAGAGCCCAAAAGTTTGTAACGCATGGAAAAAGAATAAATCAACCACACTTAAATTTATCATTGAAACAAACACCCCCTTAATTTTAATTCTTTGAGTAAAAGAGTGTACAAAAAATTAAAATTAAGCAAATTATGAACAAAATTTTATAGTATACCAATTATTATATTTTTATTTATATGTTTTAACAATTTTCACTTAAATTTTTATTTTGACATTGTATAAACTTGTTAGATTCATATTTTATTTTACTTTTAAATAATAATTTTAAATTTTAAGAATAATTTCAAAAAATTGATAAAAATATAATTATTAATAAACAATAAAATCATCAGTGATTTGCCATATTTTGTTATATCTTGAAAGATTTAATTACTAATAATATCTGACATAAAATAAACCAATTTTAATACATATGTAACATAGCCAATATCAACTAAAATACAGTAATTTGTTGAACATTTGTTTCATTACTATTTAAATATTATATAAATATTTAAATCACCTCTAAATTATTATTTATTTAATTTAATAATATTATATTAAGAAATAATAATAAAATTAATATAAACCGACATCTCTTCATTATTATTTAAGTCACATTTAAATATCATTCTAAATTAGTAATATTATAATTTCTTAATATTATTTAAATACATAATGAAAGTAAACACTTAATTTTTATAAATAACATAAAACCACACAACAACATTTAGGGGCGTTTGGTTCGTTGTTATCTTGGTATTATGTTATATAATCTAGATGTCATGATATCTAAATATCATTTTTTGACTAATAATTTTATAATCTTATAAAAGATTATTTATAGATATCATTAAACTAAACAATTATTTTTTTCTAAATAACATAACGTCAAGATAACATTAAACCAATCGCCCTTTAACCAAATGTCACCTTAATTTTTTTTTTTTAATAGCTTATACTATTTAGGTTAAAAGAGCATTATATGGTGCTATTTAATTTTTTTCTTGTTTTTTTTGTCTTTTTTTTATCCCAATAACTATTTAAAAATCTCACTTTGAGTCTTTAACATTGTGAAAATGTTACAATTTTAATTCCTCTTTCAGAATATAATCATTTTCACTATTTTTTTTTTTGATAAAAAATATAAAATTTAATTAAATTTTGCTAATTTAAATTATTTATAAATTTTAAAAAACTATTACACTCCTCTGTTCTCATTTTTATTTAAAAATTTAACAAAAATTTAAAATTTTAATTTTTCTCATGTGCTGAAAATTTAAAAGTGAAAAATATAAATATTAATATTTTAAAAAGCCATAAGTTTAACAAAAGAAGATAATTTTACAATATACTAATAAAACATTAATAATTATATCTTAATTGAGATCAAAACTATAAAACTTTTACAATCTCAACAATTCAAATCGAAGTTTTTAAAAAATTAATACCAACTTGTAACACCCTTTCAATCTCAGGGGCCAGATGCAGTTTATAAAATTTATCTCCTCATCAGATTTATCAATAATCAAAGCACCAATTCATGATAGAGGTTCACAAAGAAACATGTATTAAATAAACAGCAATGTGATACAGAAACTCATTATACAGAATAAGAAAAGAGAAAATTTCATCAAGTCATCAATGAGTATAACTCAGTAATCTATTGTCAAGCTTCCACACCTCAAAACTGCAATCATATACATGTCCACACATTTAAGATGCAAGGTAAAAACGAAGAAGGTTGGGTGAAAATTAATAGATAAGGAAAGTGAATATTACAGCAGCTTGGGTGCAAGAAAGACTTCCCTGTTGGCATGAGAGTCTTTCCTGTTGGCATGAGGATGCGGCTTGAGCTTCTGAATCCAGTGAAGTAAGCGGTTCGTGTGATCGTGGCTGGTTAGGTTCTGAGCCATGTCCAGTGTTCCTCCTTGAGCAAGAACAGATTCAAAGTGCTTTAATACTTTCACAATCTGCCAGAATTCAGGTCTCTTCTCCGGATTTGATGCCCAACATTGCTCTATCAGGGCTCTTAAAGCTGCCGGGCAATCTGCAGGAATAGCTGGCCTTAAATTCTGCAACATCCAGACCTCCCAATGAGAAGTAAAGCAAAAGAATCCACTAGAGTTTCTTAGAAATATTTTCAGTTCTTGAAGTTAAAGGTAAAATTTCTTTTTGGTTTCAGCTTAAGACGAGGATTAAAATTAAATTGACTAAGATTTAGTTGGATTATTCCATTCTTTTTGTTTCTATAAATTGTCTTATTTTATTTTCAATGTACAAACAAGCCTATACTTTACAGAATATAAAAAAATATTAAATTTTACATCAAGCAAGAAATTATGAGAGTTCTATCACTATGAGCAATGCATTTACAAAGATACTTAATGTAAATCGTGGAAAGCAAATGAGAACAACAAATAGAAAGAGAAGGAGAAGTGATGGATGAATCTAAGCTAAAATGCAAACCACATTAAAATCAAGCAAGGAATAATCGCTAGAATCACACGTGGCGATGACTTTGACCTCTAGCATTTGACAAAAACCAAGGAGATTCTCCTCTAGAGAAGTCTAACGAAACCAAGAATTAACTTCCACGAAGAAACATAGATGAAGGTTTCGAGCAAAGATGATCAAAGAAAGAAGTTTCAAGCATTTAAAGATAGCGGTCACTGGTTACAACGTACACCATTCCAAATACGCAATGAACGTTAGCTACAAGACATTATTATAAAGATCCTCTACAATAGTCTGTAGCATTCACGTGACGTAACCTTTCATAAGATCACAATCATTCATCGTACAGACCGACAAATAAATAAAAAATGAGAAACTTCCCCCTTTGAAACCCTTCAATCAGTCTTCCTTGCTCCTTCATTCACTGATTCATAGGCAATCCTGCAGCATCCCAGAGCAACATCTGCTTTCACCTCTCAGGTTACACTTGAAATCCGCCGGAAATCACCACTGCATTTATCAGATTCCAGAACCTCTCTTTGGAGTAAACCCATCACGTGCTAAACTTCACATGTGAAGCCTTGTGAATATTAAGACTAAGCTTATAATAATGCAAGGAAGACATCATTATTATTTTGAATAAAGCATTTAATCCTTCTGTCAACGCTGACCCTCGTGAAGAATCAACAATACTAAATTTCATTCACGAAAGCATAGATGGATCCCATTGTTTGCTCTTCACTGCAGAGATCTATTCCTCCATACAACATTTGATCCAAATCCCTACTCCATTTGGTAAAAATTCTTAACCGAATTGAGAGATCATATATTTTATAGAGAAAGCAGACAGTTTTTAATTCTAAGAAAACTCAATTAATTTTTGAAATCCCATCTCTCATTTATTGAATTTAAACTTGACTTTCTTAATCTAACTTGGTAATTTTTTATTCGATGTTGATTTGATATATTTTAAATTTTAAATTAGTTTAATTTACAGGATTTGAAATTACTCCAATTATCTCATGATTAAACTTTAGAAAATTGCTGCAAATATCTGAGAAAATTTTCCAATTAAATTGTTGATCGTTTAAATTATATTTAAAATTATTTTGTCATGCATATGATGCTAAGGAAATAAATGATTAGGAAGAGCTATATAACCATGAATAAAATTAACTTAACTAGTGAGGAAAGTTGGGTTAACTTTAAGGATGAAGCCAACCTCCATGAGAAGTCCTTTATTTCTTTGACCTTCTTACTTCCATGGAAAGCCTTTTTCAAAGTGAGGGCAATCACTAACTCAAGAAACCACTTCAGGGAACGCTAAAAAAAGGTTGAATAGTCCCGGGGAGATGGAAAAGCAATCTTCTAAACTAAAAAAAAAAGGTTGTTTAAGGTAGTTTCTGGATGATTCTAGAAGTAATTTGAATTTTCAGCTATATATGCAACGTTTTTTATTTTTTTTCATATCACCCAAATTTTTGTTTGTCCTAGCCGACAGATAGTGAACATGATCGAGAAAGATCCGAAGAAGGAACTCAACAAGGATGACAAGGATTGGTCATTGGTCCTAGGGATGTGCTCGGGGGCAAAGAACATAAACACTATAGCTATGACGTTTTACGAATAGTGTTGATGACTCCTATCATTAAAAAAGACTCATAGTGACATAACATGTTCATAACCAAGTGCAGAATCAATAAGTGTACCATATCATCGACAGTGGCAACATCAAGAAAATTATTTTTGTGAGAGTGCGAAGTAACTACAGATCCCTACATAAAAGCATCCCCTTCTTACAAACTCAGCTTGATCAAATCCGTAGGCAAAGTGGAGGTAACAAAGTCGCATCTCCCATTTTCAATTGGTAGATATACATACAGATGGAGTTACTTGTGATGCCGTCAATATAGATGCATGTCATCTATTAATAGTGAGATCGAGGCAATTTGATATAGATACTATGCATAAGATGTTGGAGAATTTCTATGCATTTGAAAATGATAAAGTGTCTCCCTTTCTGTGAAACATTTTCTTTGTTTCTTTTAAATAGGTATTAAAGGCGAAAATGAAGGTAGCAAGGATGGCACTAGCTCTCATCTTCAATGGCCTGAGAAGCACTACATCAATTACACAGAGAGATTGTAGTCCCTCTTAGAGGAATTCAAAGATCTAATGCCTGACGAGCTGTCTATGGGTTCATCACCCATGCATGACATTCAAAGTCACATCAATCTAATTCCCAAAGCTAGTTTGCCAAATCTATCCTACTACCATACGAGTAGTCAATTTTACAGGAGATGGAAGAAGTTTGTTAAAGAAGGGATCTATCTAAAAAAGCATAAGTCCATGTGTTGTTACCATCAAAAACAACTAGTAAACTAAAGGAAGAAAACTAATAAACACTCTCATTGTTCCATCAAAACAAAAAAAAACTCACTCACTCTTATTAACTAAAATTATTTGACTAAGATTGTAATCTCAAAGATTACCATGCATGCATCACTAACACTTATAAACATGAATAAACTGTTTCAAAAGAACTCAGGACGATATTTACCAATGGTAACAAAAGAAAGAAGACTAAGCTTCAAACAAGAATTGCTATAAAAAAACAGAAGGATGATAAGATACAGTTATAATTATTGGAGGTAGTTTTAGATATATTCCTTAAGATATAAGCATATTACAGAAGGCCAGTGTTTCATTTATTTTACCCAACAGCTATTGTGACTGGCGAGATTTCACAAGACCGAATGAGACATTTTACAAAGCTTCTGAATTTGTAATTGAAATCCCAAAAACAACATACGCAACAAAGATAATGCATCAGAATGTGTTCTACTACAACATCAACATCACCCAACCTAATTTTCATAAAATTATTAAAAGCTATTATTAATTACAAAATTCAGAAATCCTTGACAATGTTGTAAGGTAAAAGTGCAAAGGGATAGATAATCTTATCGTCATACTATTATTTGAAGCAGAAGGTTCAAATGTATTAACTAATAGTTATATAAAATGAAAGATACAGATATCAGTAGACACTCAGAATAGGATTAATACCTTGTAAACCACTGCAAAAGCAGCTTGAACTGGCGTCATATCCTCATAAGGAATTCTTCCTGTTAACATCTCCCATAAAACCAACCCAAAACTGTAGACATCAACTTTCTTTCCGTAATGCTTGTGCTTAATCATTTCTGGTGCCATCCAGCGATATGTTCCAGGATCATCGGCTAGAGCATCAGAATATGCCTCCTCACAAGCGATTCCGAAATCCGCAATCTTAACACAGAAGTCTTGATCAAAAATAATATTTTCAGGTTTCAGATCACGGTGAATAACACCTTGCAAATGAATGTACTCCATTCCATGAGCAATATCTAAAGCGATCGAGATGAGCTTTTGTAGGGGAAGTGATTCATGTTCCAACTTGTGAAGAAATAGCCTCAGGGAACCACCAGGTAAATATTCAGTAATGATACAAAAGACTGGAGGATTTCTACATGCTGCAACCAACTGCATCAATAATGAAAAAAATAAACAAAACACAACAAACATTAATAGTAAGCTCCATCACACATCAAATTGCATTTATCACTGATTAGAAGAATAACCACCGTGAAATTAAGCAGGGAACATCAATTATATGTAAAAAAATGCAGATGATGCTTTGTACTTAAGATTATTTAAAAAACGGTGTTCAAAACAAAGAATGAGATGGGTCACTGACATGTTTAGTGTCTTCCTTGGCAAGATATGCATGCCAACAAAAAAGAGAAATGGGTCCAGACAAATGTTGGCATGGTACATGAGAAAACATTTACCTCGATCATATTTGGTGCAATAGCTCTATCGCAAATAAAGTTCGGTAACACATGTGACACAGGAAGTTGGACATACTCAGCATTCTTATAGGTTTTGTGCTGATCATAAGAGGTTGTTAAGAGAAAACTCTGGATTCACTCTAACAGTATGTGTATAATTTCCACAAATAAAAACAGATTGGACAAAGACGATTATACGATATTTTGAAAACTGAACACTTGAAACCATTAGCTAACAGTTAAAAATGAATTAGTAAATGAAATACATATTTTCCAACTATTTCGAGATTATAAATTTAGGGTGTAAACAGATCATCCCAGAAACTCTCATGGAGGAATTTGATATTTCAGATACCTTTATCACATTGCGATGATGCAAATGCGACAGAAAATTGGCCTCCCGACTGAATTGCTTCTCAAGCCGGGCAGCCATCACTCCGTCGTCGTCGTCATCAGGTAACCGAATGATTTTGACAGCAACAGGTTCATCTTTGTAGATACCATGGTAGAGTCTGCTATGAGCTCCACAGGCAAACCTGAAACCCAGATACAACTGGGAAAGGTCGACCATCCACTCCTCAGCAACATCAACAGCGGCAACCCTCCCACCCCCATGATCAAAGTACTTCAACCAAGGTGTCTCTTTTCTGCCCCTGACCTTATCAGAGCCTCTCATCCCAAAGAAATGTTTATGAGGACTTGTTTGCAGTGATAATGGAGAAGACGATGCGTCACGCTCATGAACATCACGGGATAAAATTCTGCCAATGTCTCTTTTATCCGATCCTTGCCGTGGTGGGGTTAAGAACCTCTTACTCTCTGCTCTAGCTTCCTTAAAAGAATCAGAGAGGATGGTGGTTGGAAGAGGAGAGACAGATCTCGGCTTGGACTTCGAACTATGTCCACTCCTATCAGTGAAATGGCCAGATTTTTTATAGTCACTATCCAACTGTATTTTTACAGAAGGCCCAAAAGTCAGCCTAGAACCCAATCTCATTGTACTTGTGTTAAGATCTTGCTCAGGACGGAACGAGGAGGCCGGAGAATGCGCGCCAGACATTTTTGCAGTTTTCGATCGACCAAAATGAGATTGATAATTTGATGAAGTTGACGGGAAGCTGGAGGAACGCTGTGTGGGTTTTTCATTTCTGGTTACCTCCTCGCGTTCAACCGGCAAGGAGATGGAAGCCAACTTTGATGAATTAGAAGTTGGGCTGCTTGACTTTGACCTTAGATGATGATCAATTCGTGAGGACAATGGAATCGATGGCAGCCTAGATGAATCCAGGCGGTGGCAGACAGTATGGGAGAAACTTGTTCTTCTCAACCAAGAGTTTCCCTCACTGTCCATTCTCCCAAGCCCAATGAACAAGTAGCAATTAGATTCCAACCACAATCCTTTCACCTGAGCAAACCCTACTCATGGAACACAGCCCAACCACTAGGAGCACCCCAATCCAATGAAGAAAGACACCAAAGAAGGCTTTCTGAGCTCTGAGCTCCATCTGCATGCGAAGAACTCTTATTTCAGATGATGAAACCGACATAAGTCCAAATTACCTTCCACGCAAAAAATTTGAAAAAAAAAAAGAAGAAGAAGGCAAATCCGATACGGCAGTTGTAAAAGAATAAGCCTTTACGAACTCAAACTCAAAAAAGCGGAGAAATGGAAGACGAACCTCATAAGCCAATCAATCCCCAAAAGTCGCGATAACGAACAGAAAGAAACCCATCAAAGATGGCTGCCCTTTTGACCCGCATCAAATACCCCTCTTCTTTCACCAGATTGAAGTGAAACATCAGAGTTTCCGCCCCTCACAGATGACCTCCTCATTCCCCGTTCCCCGGCCAACCCTGTCTTCGGTAACTTCCGCGTCAAAAGAGGAAAAGCAAGAGGGAACGATCGATCTTTTGAACGACATAAAAATCAAAATAAATTGGTGAGAGATGGCGTACTTAAAGATTCCGCCGGACCAGAGCACGACGGCCTCCTATCCTCCTCCCACAGGAAGAAGATGCTACAGCTCTCTCTCTCTCTCTCTCTCTCTCTCTCAACGGCCCATCCCCGCTTCAAGGGAAAGGATGCTCCTCTCAGGTTTCATCACTGATCACTAAAAAACACGTTTTTTATATAATGAAATATTAAATCATTTCTATAAAAAAAATTATATTAAATCAATTAAAAATGATTTTAATTTTTGTACATTTGCTATATTCTCAGTCATATAATACAATACAAATGATGATGTCAACACTTCTTAAGGGGAACATGCCTCTTAAATATATTGCCAACTAGGCATAAAAAAATATTATTTATAACTCGATTTTAAAATTCTTCTAAAACTCACAATTTTTTACTTTTTTGAATCAACTTTTCAAGTCAATTTCAATTGAATCAATTTAATTTTTATTTTAAAAAATTTAAATTATTAATGCTGAAACTGTCGAAACAATTGAAACTAATGAAAGAAATACTTTTATCTTATAATTGAAATAAAAATTGAGTTTTAAAATCTTGATTTATACATATCATAAAATTTGATTTAATATTATATAATAACTCATTTTGCTTACTTGTTATTATATTCTATAAATTTTATGTTAATCAACACTATGATGATTAAAATCAAGTAATCAACACTAGAATGGGAGAATTCGGGAGGTTGCTTGCACTTTGGTCGCTCTTGTTAATCCTCTCCTTTTGGATCTGTCCAAGGGTATTTGTAAACGATGGACTATATAGCTTTGTCCTGGTTTTCCGGAGAAAAGGAGGTGAGCAAGCTCTGAGCTCGCGCTGCTTGTCGGCCGCCGGAGGGACCAAAAGCAGCAAAAGGAGGATGCTAACTTTTAATATTGGTACTACTTCTGGGGATTCGTGACAGCTGGAGCAAGCGGATCCTTGATTTGCGTGTCTTAGAAAGAATGTCTTATACGGGGAACGGCGCGGTCGGGTCAAGTTGATTGTGACGAGACTTGGTTGAAACCTCGTGTCCAAGGTTTGACCGGGGTCTGAAACCTATGAGAACAGATGGACTAGTAAATAAATAAATGCTAAATGCAAGCTTGGTGCCACGTGTACGGCAGGGATGCAGTACTGGAACCACGTGTTAACAGCTGGCCAAGAATACTAAATCATCCTCTTCCATTAACTGCATTGTGCTAACTTCTGTTATTCTCCTCTATCGCCTCTGCAACAAGCTTAGAAAGCATTTGGTTCAATATTATCTTGATGTTATATTATGTTATCTAAATAAAGTAATTAGTTATTTTAATAACATCTATAAATAATTTTCTATTATATTATAAAATTATTAATCAAAAGATGGCATCTAGATGTCATGACATTTAGATTACATAACATAATATCAAAATAACAACGAACCAAACGCTCCTTTAATAAATCTTGGGCAAAAAAGAAGTGAAAGTTAATTTTGAGCATCTGTCATCGATAATAAAGGATAATAGTCGGTGACGAAGAGCTTGGTGGTGGGCGAAATAACCACTTCTTGGCGAAATGAATTGATAATTTCGATAGAATTTTGATGGTGATGTAAAAAATGATAAAATTCGTGATAATACAATTTCAGTGACATGATAAGTAAAATATCATAGAATTTGAGGTGTAATATGTAATTGGGTTATATATTTGGGATTAATTGTAAATTGCCCATTAAAAATTATTTGGTACCACAAATGTGATATTATTTTAATTCTATGAATCATAAACAAATAAAAAATCTACATTTATGGCAGTTGACTTCATCAACAATACAATTATAAAAGTCAAGTTATTTCTAGACAAAATATATTTGTAAATTAATAATTGCTTTTTATTTGATAAATAACGTTAATGATTATTCTATAAAAAAACATTAATGATTATTTTACATTACCAAAAATTCCTTATTTTTGGTAATCAATATAAACATAAAAGTAAAAAGGTGAAATTACATATACGTCACTCGATAATATTTTTAAAATAAATGTGTAAATATTATTATATAAAACTCTCAGAATCTAAACTATAGTAATACCATTAACAATGACAATCAGTGGTCGAAAAAAATGACGAGTCAATATCAAGTAATATCCTAAAAGAAGAAAACTATTAGGCCTCGTTTGGTTCGAGGGGAGTTTTTTGCTCAAAATAAATTTTAATTATAAAAATCAACTTTATTTCACATCTAATACAAATACGAATATTAGAATTAAAAATATTTTATATTTTACACAATTTTTAATAGTAAATTAAAAAAAAAAATTATATCTAAAAAAAATTTGAACCAAACGAGGCCTTACAAAATTCTAGGCTGGATGATGTATGATGAGATCATAAGAGAAACACACAGATGAATTATTTTACGTCGGAAAAAAATTAAAGTTGCTAAGTCGTATATATAAATAAGTAATCTTAAATTTTTAGAAGTGTCTGATAAAATCACGAGACTATTGTTAAAAAAACTTAAAAAAACTTGGTAGTTTATATACTTGAGTTAGAGCAGTAATAAGATTGAATAATTTTTTAAAAAAATATTCAAGTTATATAAATTTTTAAAATCAAACCAAAAATATATTTTACATTTAGATCATGGGAACTTGCAGATAAAATAAACTAAATCAATTGATTAATTAAATACTGCATTAAAATCATATGTTTGAGTTTGCTCAAATTGATAGTATTTATATATTTTAAAAATTAATGAAATTAATTACAAATAATATATAACAAACTTTTTATTTGATGTCGATTTAGAGTGCATGTTAAGTAATTAAAACTGAAAACTAAACCGAATTGATTAAATTTAGTTAACAGTTTGATAAGTGATCAAATAAATTAACTCAATTGTATAACATGTCAATTTGAGTTATTAACATTTAACATTCGAGTCAAATTTATCCGAGCTAAATTATCGTTCTTGTGTATTAGTGAAAAAATACGTTCAAAGATTTTTATGTTTGTCCCAATCAATAATGCAATTGAAACTTAAGGCCTCATTTAGTTCAAAGATTTTTTTTGGCCCAACACAAATTTTAACGATAAAAATCAAATTTATTTTACATCCAATACAAATATAAATGTGAGAATTAGCTTTATTACACATCTTACATATTTTTTAGTATTAAAATAATTTTTCTATTAAATATAAAAATTAAAATATATTTTTTTCTTATAAAAAAAAATTAACCAAACTAGGCTTAAAAATATAATTGTGAGTTGATCTGACCTTGGCTCATGATCAAATTAAAAATCTTTGATTCGAACTCAATGTGATCTAATAAAAGAGAAAAGCTTGATTCGAGTTAAGCCCGACTTATTTATTATCAATTAAATTTTAATTTGAGCTATGATCGATCGACTTTCAATTAATTTTTTTTTAGTGAAAATTAAGATAAAAATATTTTTATGTATTCAATTAATTTTATACCTTTTATATTTATATTTAAATTATAATTATACCTTTTTGATCTATACCTTTTATATTTATACCTTTTATATTTATATTTAAATTATATTATACCTTTTTGATCTAATTATTTATAATAAATATAAAAGTTAATTTACTTTCTATGAGATTTAATTAAAAAAGTTAAAATTAAATTCTAACATAGATCCATGAGGCTATTAAAAAAATAAACACTGAAATAAGTTATATGTGTAAATATTTATAATTATTATTTTTTATTTTTTAGTTAACATAATTTTGAGGTGGTTTGGTTTGATTTAATTTAAGGTTTTGTTTGGCGCGAGGACCAAATCAGGACCAAAATGATTCTAATTTAAAAATAATAATAATAATAATAAATAAATAAATAAATAAATTTTTTTAATCATTCTACACAAATTTTAATTTAAAAAAATATTATTTTACTTGACATACTTAATAATTTTCAATAAAAAAAAGTAATTTTATTTTACATCCTAAACTAAAATACTCAATTCAAATATTTTGGTCTAAAATGTGAAATAAAAAATATATTTTTATTGAAAATTATTGAGTATGTGAAGTAAAATAATATTTTTTATATTAGAATTTATGTATAATGATTAAAAAAATTTATTTATTTTTATTATTATTTTTTTAAAATTATATCATTTTAGTCCTGATTTGGTCCTTGCGTTAAACTGGCCTAAGATTAAATTTATAAAATTTTTAAGTCATAAAATTAATCTGTTAGTTGACTTGTATGAATTATTTTTTTAATTTAATTTAAAAATTAATTTTAAATTCGGTTGGTCGTACACTTCAAGTCCAGGTTAACGGCTTTACTCTAGCAACGAGGGGGTGAAAATATCAAATGCTGGTTGAAGGCTTCAAACAAAGCTGGCAGTGGTGGTGGGTCCCACAAGAATAAAAAGGTCAAATCTATAAAAAAAAGTCAAAGCGGGGACGCGTGAACGGAATTTTGAGGAAAAAACAATCACATCAATCACATCGGCGATCGCATCGCGCCTTCACGGAATCGCCCTCTGCAAAGGCTGATAACGAGTCCGAGTCCGACCGAGTTAGTTTTTATTTAGCATGAAAAAATTTGCTGTAGGAAAAAAAATTATACTCTACGAGTGTGCGAATTATGTTTTAAATTGAAAAATCGAACCAAATAGTTTAAATTTAACAGTTTAATTTAATTTAGAATTTAACGATTTAATAATAATTTGATATTTTAAGTATTTTGATTAATTATTTGGAATTTAATTTCACATATTTGAAAATCAAATCGACCGAATTGACTGATTATTAAATAATTCACGTATAAATATGATTTTAAGGTTGGGTCAGTTCAATTGTATTATAGTAATTTTACTGTATTGATTTTGAATCTATTAAAAATATAATGCATATGTATATTTATTTGTTTTTATAGTATATTTTTATATTAATTATTTAATATATTTATTTTTTAGGTGTGTTAATTAGAATAAATTATTACAATAGAGACTGTCTGAAAATTTGCAAAAATATTCATCATTCTTGATAAACAGATGAAATTTTTATTATATAATTTTAATTATACTATGATATTGATATAATGATGTGTGCAATTGGTTTTGAATTCTTCCTATTTTTTTAGTCTATTTTGGTGATACGATTGAGTTATTAAGTTAAATTACTTATTGTGTTAAATTACTCTTATATTAAAGTTATTATTTAGATATTAATATAGTAATATTTAATATCATTATAAGAAGATTAACAAAATCAAACTAAACCGATATTATTTAGTTGATTTGATTTGATTTATAATCTAATTTGATTGGTTTGGTCACCAAACCAACTGATTAAACCGAATGCACAAGCCTATTATACTCTACTATTATATTAAAAACTATTATTAAATAAATTATTTATTCTGTTTAATAAATTACTTTTAAAAACTAAATTATTTTAAAAAAAACTATTTCATTGTATTAAAAATACATAATTTTTACATATTAAATATATAAATAAGATTATTATTATTATATAATTTTTATTAATAAATAATAAAATAATTGCGTATTTTATTATGCCTTTTAATTTTTTATATAATAAATATTATAAATTATTAGTATATTATATTATTAGTTATATTATAAAATAAAATTTTATGTATTATTTTAAAATATATTATCATAACATATTATTATTTAAGTAATTAAAATAGTATTTCATATGTTCTTACGTAATATATATTATATAAATTTTATTATATTACACGTTTATATATTATAATATAATATAATAATATATTCATAATAATTATAAATTTATATTTTTATATAAACACTACTTAATTATCATTATATATTTATTATACAATGAATACTTGTGCAGAATTACTAAGAATTTAATTATTTTAAAAAATTATTCTTTGTTAGTTATAGCAAAAATATTTGTTCGTAAATTTATTTTAGTTTTCATCTACAACTATTTTTTAACTTTTTTCTATAACTATTTTTTAGCTTTTTAGCACTGTTTAGTTAAATGAAAAAAAAATCAAAATTTTTTGTGAAAATTTTTTAAAAAATATATATAATGTGAAATAAAGTGAATTAATTATATTAAAAATTATGTTATATGTGAAATAAAATAATTATTTAATATTAAAATTTATGTAGAATGAGATATAAAATAATTTTTAATTTTTTTAAAAAATAAATTTAAAATTTTAATCATAACTAAAATAAATCATATTTTTTAGCTTACTACTAAGCAGGAGTTTTAAAAAATAAAATATCCTCAAAGTTATTTTGTAAATCACAACTTTTAGGTTTAAGAAATATGAAAATATGTTTTTTTTTTCACTGAAAAGCTTTTTCGAATATAACCTTTGTCTTAATTTTAAATTTTTAAATTTAAGTTAATTTTTTGTTTGAATTAATCTTATTTTTAATTCAAATATTCAGTTCACATATAATATGCTAAGATGTATTTTGTGTGTAATTATATATTAATTTTATCAAAATATATTATCTATAATATCTTAAATATATATATTACAAAAGTTTATATGCATGTAATTGTGTGTTTTTTGAGTTAATTTTAGATTGAATTAATTTTATTTGGAGTGAATTAATTTTAAGTTACAAGATAATTAGGTCAAATTAGAAATGAGTAAAATATTAATAGGTTTTGATATTTCAATTTGGAAGATATTGCTCAGCCCAAGGTTTTAAAAATCGGACCGGACCGGCCGGTTCAACCGGTCGAACCGTGAACCGATCAGCCAACCGGTCCGGTTTAATTTTTTAACCGGATCCGCTTAAAACCGGTCAGAACCGGTCTAAATCACGGTTCAACCGATCAACGGTTGGACCGGTTGAGTTTAAAATAAAAAAAACTTTCCTAAACTCTGGGTCCCTAACTCAGCCTCCGTTCCGCGGCCTCTACTCGCGCGACAGTTACGAATTCGCGATTTTTCTTGCCTCACACTTTCTTCTCTAGCCCCCATCCTTTCGAAATGATTTAGTATTTTAGTATTTTAGTGATATGAAATGATGAAATAATTTTGTATTTTAATATTGATAAAGCATACATTTGTTTAGATCTTTTAATGATGTACTAAATATTACACTCGATTTATGATTTGCGAATATTTTGTTGGGTTATTGTTATTTTGATTTGCTTGGAATTGTTTTTTAGATTATTGACATAAGATATTATTTATTAAATTTAATTATTAAACATTCATTTTATGTCTAATTATTGTGTTGATATGTGAATAATATATATATTAATTATATTTATATTATATTTTATTAGTTTTTTTTAATTTTAACTTCATTCCGGTTTGACTCTGGTTCGACCATTGAATCTTGAATCTTTCAGTTTACCGGTTCTGAAGCCGGTCCGGTTTCAAAAAGCTCAGCCCTAGGCCGGCCATTATCACAAACAGGCGGTTAGCTCACTGCAAAGTACGTCACCGCATTCTGCTTTGCTATGGACGAAATTACAAGCTTTCACTAATTATTAATTAATTAATCAATGGATGATAATTAAAAAAATTATATATTTATCCGAATTATCAAATAATTTAATGACTCAAATAAATATTATTAAAAAAAAATTAATGACCTAACTGTCTAATTCTATGTCAAGTTAAAATTTTACTTTTACATGTTATTTAAGTGTTAAATTTATATTGACATCTTTAATTTATAACATATTTTAAAATTTTGAAATTTATTATTTGTAAAACAATTACAATAATTTAATAATTATGGAATAAATATAATAATTTAATTTTTTTGAAAAATAATTATTTAAAGTTATCTGCTTTATACTTTTAAAAAATAATTAATTTTTTTTTTTAAATTTTGAGGAGTCATTCATCAGACGACTCAAAACAAATAAATTAGATAATTTTTTTATTGTCAATTAAATAAATATTTTTTAAAATCCGACTCACGCAACTCTTGGATAGCTTGGCAATAACTAACGAAGCCTATTATTATGATTTTTGTAATAAGTAATTAATTAATAACGAGTTCTTAATCTTATAATTTAATCCTATCTTTCATTAATTATTAAATACTCCATTATTTTTTTATCATCCAGTTACCCATAATCACAGTACTTAATAGTTTCATGCTTAATTTGGCAAATTCAACAGTCACTTAAATTTTAGGAAAATACATATATTACTATACTAGTAAATATCATATATTTTACATCAAAACAGCCTGTTTGTTTATAAGCTTAAATTTAATAAAGTTAAAATTAAATTTAGATAAAAATATTTTTTTATTAAAAATTGTGAATGATATTAAATAAAGTTAGTTACTATGCTAGGATATGTGAGTGATGTGATATAAAATTAGTTATTATATTGGAATATGTGACGTATGTGATATAAGTTAGTTATTATTTTAGTGATGTGCGTAGGGTGTGAAATAAAATTTATTTTTGATATTAAATTTTATGTGTGATATGATATGCCTGATTAAAATTAAACCAGATTAATTTTCAACGGCCAAACAAGCGGGACTTTAAAGGATGAAAAGTTCCTTTCTAAAATCAAACTTAATCTAACAAAGTGCTTCGCAAAAAAAAAAAATTTCTTATTAAATGAGGCTAGTAATGATACTTCTGTCTTATTAATAGGAATTTTCAGCCCTGGGCAAAATGTAAATTTGCTAGCAAGAATAGAGGTCTTCTACTGTTCTACAGTATATGGGCTTTAAATCAGGCAAATTGGCCCAATTCAATCTAGCCCAATTAGAGCTAGGCTTGTTCCAGGTTTTTTACATCCATCAATCAAAATAAATAAATATATATATATATCAAGTTTGTTTTTTATTAATTAAAATTTCAATAGGTTTGCATAATTTCCAGACCTACTTGCATAATTCATATTTTATTTTTGAAATTAAGTGTAAAATATTGAAGATAACATGATTAATATGTAACGTTATTATAATATGTGTCTCTCTCTCTCTCTATATATATATATAATTGTGAACGAAGATAAGCATATAATTCAAACTAAGTAATTTTGGCGAGTTTTAGATTAGAACTTACTAGTTGGATATTTGCTTTCACTAATTTAACTAAAGTCAAATTATAATCAAGATATAAGATGGAAAGCATAACAATATAATTATAATTTATTATCAAAACTTTTTGATATAACATTAGTCATGCTGTGAGTATGTGTATGACAGATATGCGATGGTAGGTTACGCAATGACAAATTTTTAATGCTCTGTACGCTTCTATTATGATACGTGTGTCTCGAGATATCACACATAGGAGTAAGTGCATTTACGCTGAGGTTTGACGTCTTGTGCATTGACCAATAGCTTAATCATTTAATATTTATGAGATGCTAGTAGAACAACTACATTCCAGCAAGTCAACTTTGATATTGCTGTGTTTTGTATGATCTATCTGGAGCCGAGAGGTGGCTGGCCAGACTTATTGTCTTATACTGGCTTTGTTTCGATATATTCACTTTAATAGGTAATATCTGAAGGCCCTCTATATCAATTTTTAATGCCAACCGATAAATCATTATTTGGCTACTTCTATATGACTATAACACAAATTTTCTTCTAAGTTCCAACTAGATGTCAAATAGTGATCATCACGACAAAATCATTTCTTTGATTTATCAATGATTTGAATTCAATGAAACTAATATTCAACTTTTAGGTCCCGTTTGTTTTAAAGATAAAAATTAATCTGATTTAATTTTAACCTGGCATATCACATTATACGTAAAATTTAATATTAAAAATTAATTTTATTTTATATCCTACAGACATTACTAAAATAAAAACTAATTTATATCACATCCCTCACATATCCCAACATAATAACTAATTTTATATCACATTCCTAAAATATCCCAACATAATAACTAATTTTATTTCACATTATTCATAATTTTTAATAAAAAAAATTCTATTTAAGTTTAAATTTAACTTTATTAAATTTAATCTTACAAACAAACAGTATTAGTGATCGACCCATCTCACTCTATTATTCATCTAATGATGCTTTGTTGTTACCAAAAATTTCATTAATATTTTTTTGAGAAAATTTTTGTGCATCTTTAAAACGTCTTTTCTTAAAATTTCCTACAAACATCAGAACAGCCGGCTCATCATGTGACAAATTACTTACAATAATAATAATAATAATAATAATAATAATAATAATAATACATTTCCATAAGAAGAGATACAGTGCCATGTGTGCTCAGAAATTTAAATTTTGGTAATTAATTACTGAATTTGGATTCATGTTATGATTGATTCGATAAATTTTACGCTGGTTGTCGACTGCCTAATGCGACTCTCCGAGTTTCTATAACTCGAAAGAATAGAATGAGAAATGAGTATATTTAAAAGAAAGTTGATGTTGCACCAATTGAGGATAAACTTAAAGAAAGTCGGCTTAATTGGTTTAGACATATAAATCGTAGGCCGATTGAAGCTCTAGTTAGAAAAATTGAGTTATTGAATTTTGCCCATATACAAATAGGAAGAGGGAGACCAAAGAAGATACGACAGAAAACTATAAGGAGTGATCTTAGTTACTTAGACTTAGATAAAAATTTGGTAACTGATATAGCGTAATGAAAACAAAGGATTTATGTAGCCGATCCCACCTAGTGGGATTAAGGCTTGATTATTATTCTTATTGTTATTGTTGTAATTACTACTTTGAATTTTTGCATATCTATAACGCTCACAATGATTTTCCGTAATAGATTATGAAAATTGTATCTGCGTAGTTAATTTTTCATAGTTGGATAAAAAAAGTTCAAAATTTAAACTACAATGAGATTTTCATTGCATATAAAAATATTTAAATTTTTATTAATTTATTTTAAAGGCACTTATGTATTCAAGTATGAAAATGTAATAGTGTGCACCAAATTCGTATTTTTTATTTAAGTGTGAAATTATGCAAATATATATGTATGTATATATATAATACATATTGCTAAAATTATATTCAAATATGATTTTAGTGTTGCACGATACGCAATGTCATAATCATATTCGAACATGATTTTAAAATTTTGGTGTTACGCGACGTGTAATGCAATTATACTAAAATACAATTTTAATTATATTATAGTTGAACTTATTTTTTAATGCATTATGTTCTAAAATATTTTTTAAGATTATAATTTAAAATTTTAATAGATTATAATCTTTATAATTTTTTAACTTATCAAAAAAAACGCAAAATTAGTCAAAATTTTAGAACATCAATCATTAAAATATGATTCTACAATATCTAACTATACATGTACTAGAATTTTTTTTTTGTATTCAAATATAAAAATATGTAAATAGATATACAAATTTATATATGCAATTCACAAAACCGAAATTATATTCAAATAGAACTTTAATACTATACACTTTTTGGCATTACGTGCAATACATACTCATAAAATTATATTCTAATACAAATTTAGTGACGTGCAATACACAGTAATAATCATATTCAAATAGAATTTTTAAAATTTTAGTACAACGTGATATATAATGCAATTACATTAAATACAATATGAACTATATTGATGACTACGGTTATTTTTTTTTAAAATACATTTTTAGAATTTAGAATTTTAATAGATTATAATCTTTATAATTTTTTAACTTGTCAAATAAACTTAAAATTACACAAAATTTTAAAACATCAATCATTATAGTATAATCCAACAATTTCCAAAAGTAATTTTACTTATAAATTAATGCATTAAAAATTCATAATATCAAAATAGTTTAATTAAATCACAAAATTAAAATATAAAGTAGCTAACATATTGTTAAATATATTAAAAATATGAGATTGGTTTAGTCTTCGATTCGATGTCAAATACTCACCAAAAAAAATTTATATTAAATTTTGATTATATAAATTATATTTAAAAAAGAATATAATTTATTATTAGGGATAATTACCTACGTGCCACACACCATTTCGCTTTATTTATGCGTTGCTTATATATTCTTAGTTAATTATACTATGCACACTCAAAATATTATAAAATCTTATATACACATATTTTCATTTGTTTTTATTATAATGAGCAATTATAATTTTTCAATAACCTTACTATAATAAAAAATTTGAACCGTTCATCATATTATTTTTAAATATTTAAATATATTTTGAGTGAAAATTTTAAAATTTTGATGTTTAGGTTGTGGTAAGGGAAGAAAATATCTGCGACGTAAATTGATTTTAGGACAGATCAGTGCTTTAGTGTGACATCGAGGAAGAAAAAAAAATACTATTAAAGGTAAAAATATAATTTTAATGATTTAATAATAAAAAAAAATTTTCAAATAAATTTTGAATAAATTTTAATTTAAGTGTGTGTATGTAAGATTTTATAGTGTTTTGAGTGTGCATAGCGTAATTAAATAAGAATGGATGGTAAATACATAAATAAAGTAAAATGATGTGACATGCAGATAATTATTTATTATTATTATTATTATTATTACAAACTTTTTTGTTAAATAAATTTAAAATTAATTAATATTTTAAAGCATTAATCATCACAGTAGAATTCGCCCAGTTTCATAGTGGAAATGAAACTGAAGATGTAGCAGCCTTTCATGAGTCAGATCTGTCGGACATGTTCGATCATAATTTAATCCATCGAGTCAACGTTACCATGTACGACCTAAGTGATGGGCAAATTTATATATATATATATATATATATATAAATTAAATTTATATAAATAGGGAAATTCTAATTATAAAAGCAAATTGGCTAACTTTTTATATAGTACAATAATAGTAAATAAAATCTTTAAAAATAAATAAATGTAATAAAAAGTAATAAAATACATGAGAATAAAAGAGAAAGTAGGAAAGGCTCCTTAAAAATATTTTTCTAAAAAACAAGTATAATTTAGTGCATTCGATTTAATCGATCAGTCTGATGACTGAACCAAGAATAAAAATTAGAATCTATTTAAAATTTTAAAAAATTAAATCAATCAAATTAGATTATAAATCAAACTAAATTAATCAAATAAATATCAATTTAATTTAGTTTAGTTCAATTGAGCTTATATTTTTTATTTAATTTTTTATCTTTAAATTTTAAAATTTTTTTATAATAATATTTAATATTGCTATATAATTATCTAGATAATAGTCTTAATACAAAAGTAAAGTTATTTAATGGTAAGCCTATATTAAATACTGCTATACAAATTATATTTATATGTAGAATTATTTAATAATCGGTTAATTCGATCAATTTAATTTTCTAATACGTAACATCAAACTTAAATTGATTAGTTAAAATATTCAAAATATCAACCATAACTAAATCGTTAGATTTAAATCAAATCAAACGGTTAAATTTAAACAATTTAATTTAATTTTTCCTTGAGTTACAAGGTCCTACAAAATGAAATCGCAAATCTCTGAAAACGAGCAATAAGTCATTAAGAGCTTGCAAAAGACACAAGATTGATTGAAATGTTTCTTTTTTGTGATTGAAACATGATAAGATGTCTATAAGGAGTCCAACATTTCTCCTATAAACAAAGGGACAATTGTTTCTTAAAATACAAAATGTTAGCTCTTTTAATAAATATGGATATAAGAATAAATATGCATGTAAATATTATTATTATTATTGGACATTTACAAGGTGTACACAGAAATTAGGCTAATTTATGAATTTTATCATAAATCTCAAAATATTACAGATATCACATCTAAAACAGTTATTTTTTTATTTTTCACATCCTGCAGTAAATTCTATCAGAGGATTTAACCATAGTTAAAGCTCAACAAAATCTCAGTCATTGATCACATCATTTAACCATCGACCTTCATATTAGGGCATCGCGGAGCTGCATTGGTTCCGGCGGCAGCATATTCACGAGGCGACAACGTATTCATACAAGGCGGCAGCGTTTTCTAGCGAGGCGACAGCGTATTCTCACGAGGCGACAGCGTATTCACGTAAGCATCACTCTGCTATTTGAATCTTCTTCTTATGCGGGCATCATGAGAGGGCATCGGACAGTTCTGAGGCCGGCGGCGACAGAACTCTGAAGCTGCAAAAAGGTCCAATGCTCGCTCGCGATGCCTGCGTAAGAAGAAGATGCAAATAGCAGAGTGATGTTCGCGTGAATACGCTATCGCCTAGGGAGATTATACTGCCGCATCGCGTGAATACGCTACTGCCGGAACTAATGCAGCTCCACGATGTCCTAACATGAAGGTCGATGGTTAAATGATGTGATCAATGGCTGAAATTTTTTTGAAATTTAACTATGATTAAATCTTTTGATAGAATTTACTGCAGGATGTGAAAAACGAAAAAATAGTTGTTTTAGATGTGATAGCTGTAATATTTTGAAATTTATGATAAAATTCGTAAATTAACTTAATTTCTGTGTCCACCGTGTAAATATTCCTATTATTATTATATATATAAACATAAAATATAAATAGCATCACTAAAAGCACCATAATTGAACAATAATTCAACAAAAATTAAAAAAAAAGAAGAACAATAGACTTATTTGAACATTGGAGTCAACGTCACCGTCAATTAAAGCCATTCAAACCTGACATGACCCCAACTTAAGTTCTTTTGTTTCTTTTTTATACAAAGACCCCAACTTAAGTTCTGCCTAAACTCTCATATTTTTATCAAAAAAAAAAAAAATTCTCATATTTCTATCAATCAAAAAGAAAATCTCATATTTTATAGATGAGAGCCTGAGATCAAAAGGTTCCCATCCATATTAAATACAAAAACTAATCAGTGACCAAATATATTTTTCAGTAGAGGAATGCTTCATTCATTGAATTTAATAGAACAAAAGTTCTTTCAAACTCTTTTGCTTGATTTGCATAGAATTTCTCTCAAGTAATCAGAGCTTTCAGCAAATCAGTTCATCTGAAACAAACTTGATTCAATCTACAGATCAATTTGATGCATGAAAATATTTAGACAACCTAAAGTTGAATTTGAAAATAGCAATACAAAATTTAGATCTAACAAAATAGCAAAAATGGAAGCTAAAGTGAGGGATCAATACTTGGTGGAGCGATAAAGAAGTAAAATTTACAATTGAAATAGATGACGTCGCCGGAGAAAAGTTAGGAGAAGCAGAGGAAGAGTGGAAGGGATGAGGAAGAAGGGGTTTTTCATGGAGAAGTCTCCGGAAAGAGAGAGAGGAGCTGCGGGGGTTGGCGGTTTGACCTCGGGGAGGGGTGGAGGTAGAAGCTCTTCTGGGCGATGGCTCGGTCTTCCGCCGAGATGGCGGCGGCGGAGCCCGCCGGAGGATGAGGAGACCGGTTGAAGGGGTCGGGGATGAGCGGGGTCACGGGGCTGAGGACCAGGGAGGGGAAGTCGAGCATGCTCGGGGACAAGATCTCCGGCTGCTTCCTGGGAGAGAAGCTGCCGCCGGCGGAAGCCAAAGTGGGCATGAGGGGATTGATGACCTTGAGGTTCCTGAGGCTCCCGCGGCGCTCGTAGAGCTTGAAAGCCTGCTTTTTGGGCCCCGTGGCCTTTCCCGGAGGCGGGATCAGGTTCTTCGCCTGCGGAGTCGGCGGCGGAGGGGCGGAGAATATCGTCGAGGCGGTGGCGGCGGCGGTCTCGGCAGAGCCGGTGAGCATCTGGACGACTTGCTTGAAGGAGGAGGTGTCCGCGTGAACGAAGGTCGTCGGAAAAGGGTTCAGATCGACTGGCTTCTGGCCGGGTTCAGACGCTGCCGCATTTCCACCGGCGGCGGTGGGTGAGGAAGCCGGGAAACGAGAAGGGTTCTCTCCATCTTGCGGGCTTGGAAGACTTCCCATGGCGGGTGGGAGAGAAAGCTTGAAAAAGATGAGATTTTGGAGGTGGAAGAAGGGGAAAGATCAGATTTTGAGTGGAAGAAGGGGGTGAGGAAAGAGAGGGAAGAAGCAGAATGAGCTAAAAATTGGAGCTTGGTTCGATGGGACTCCAGGGAGGAGTAAAATAACCTGTTAGTGTGGGGGAAAGTCTTCATCTCTATATATTTTATTATTAATTTAATTTTAAAAAGGGAAATGGAACAGGCAATCAGTGGAAAGCAAAAGCTAAGGGCAGAATCATTTGTGTGAGAAAAGGAAATAAAATAATTACTCTCTGATCCCATTAAACATTGAAAATTAAAATGTCATTTTCTCATTATCAAAAAAAAAAAAAAAAAAAAAATCTCATCTTCCTCCCTAACCATTAACCAACTCCTCTCCTTTACGGGTGCAATTCAATTCGATTCAATTCTATGAGGCACGAAAACTGAATCGACTAAATTTAGTTATAGGATTTTAAAATTCAGAATCGAATTGAATTCACTAAACTATAAAAATATAGTAAAAAAGAACTCATAATCAAATAATTTCTTATAATTTTACAAAACTTAAATTTAAATATTGAATATATTAGAACTCACACAAAATAGCCAATATTAATACTTAGATTAAAGTACTATAACCAATTAACTATAAATAAACAAAATCAATAATTAATTCGGTTTAAGTCGGTTCAAATTTACTCTGACAATAAAAGCAATAATCGACTAGAATTATCTGATTCTAGTAATTTTGGAGCTGAACTTGAACTGATTTGAATTAGAATTAAATCAAATTAGTCAATTTAATTTAATTTAGAATTGATTTTTTATTCTTCGAATATATTTGCACATCTTGCACATCTTGGTAGAAAAAGGAGAGAGAGAGAGAGAGAGGAGTAATGCCAGCATGGCTCATTGAGATCCCAATGTGCCTGCCCCATGCTGGTAAGTTTTAGATCAGATATTTTCTTAAGGATTAATTACTTGTTTAACTCTTACTTCACTTATATATTAATTATGAGTTTTTATTATGAGATAAATTTTTCATGTATGCTCCTAAATCTTTAATTCAATCCTTTAGGTTTTATTAATTA
The DNA here is from genome assembly GCA_002786265.1 of Apostasia shenzhenica. NCBI lineage: Eukaryota > Viridiplantae > Streptophyta > Magnoliopsida > Asparagales > Orchidaceae > Apostasia > Apostasia shenzhenica. The sequence continues at coordinate 8,019,092 of KZ452013.1, read as the reverse complement.
ACACGCTAAATTCATGAAAATTTTTTGCCTTTATCAATTCAATTTCTTCAATTACTTCTATCTAAAATATTTCTTTACCAAAACCACGACTTTCTCTTACTTTGCTTTAATTCTGGCTAGTCATTGTGCCGAATATGAGCTACCAATTTAAGTCAGCCCATATTCCTTTCTGTCGAATTAGACTTATGGTATAATAAATTTTGAGAAAGAATGGACCGAATGATAATATTTTTTAAATTTTATGAACCTATGTGCAATATTTTATATTTTGTAGACTTATTTGCAAGAATTTGTAATGAAGAACTTCACTGGTTGTTACTGTTGAGGAAACAAGGGGATCACCTGACCACACTGAATCATCAGTCAAATCATGAGGAGATTGGGTTCTCTGAATAATGGCCTCATAAAGCTGACCATTTGGCATGCAATTTAACTTTAAATTTCTCAATATCAAAAAGAGAAAAAAAAAACTTTAAATTTCTAGATTCTAATTTAATTTCTTTTTAATTAGCTAAATGCAAATTTGCAATAGAAAGAGACTTAGGCCCCGTTTAGCACGAGAATCAAAACAAGATCAAAATAATACTAATTTAAAAATAAGAGCATTTACATACATACCCCTTAATTCATCTTGAATTACATATTAAACCCCTTAATTTTTAATTTTACAACTTCACCCCCCTAAATCATCCAAAAATAACATATCTAGGCATTTCTCATGATTTTTAAAAGATTTTTTTTGTTGATTATAATTATTTGGATACTTATTACTAATAATAGGTATATACAAAATTTATGATAACATAGTACAAAATATTATTTTTGGATGATTTAGGGGATAAAGTTGTAAAATTAAAGAACAAGGAGTTTAATATGTAATTCAAGAGATGATTAGGGTATGTTATGTAATCTCCTCTTAAAAATAACAATAATAATAATAAAAATTATTTTAATTATTCTACATAAATTTTAATATAAAAATAATATTTTACTTCACATACTCAATAATTTTTAATAAAAATATAAATTTTATTTCACATCTTAGATCAAAATACTCGATTTGAATATTTTGGTCTAGAATGTGAAATAAAATTGATATTTTTATTTTAAATTATTGAGTATGTAAAGTAAAATAATATTTTTTATATTTAAATTTGTATAGAATGATTTAAAAAATTTATTTATTATTATTATTTTTTTAAATTAGTATTATTTTAGTCATGTTTTGGGCATGTTTTAGTCCTCACGCTAAACAGGACCTTAGGGTTTGTTTGATTAGAAAATGAATTTGAGTAAGAAAAGAGAAAATATTTTATTTTATAGAGTGATGAGAAAGAAATTTATTTTAATATTGGGAGGTGTGCAGGATGTGAAACAAAGTTAATTTTAAGGTTGAAATTTTTGTTAGATGTGAAATAAAGTTAATTTTTAAGGTAAAAATTTGTGTTGGATGTAAAATAAAATTATTAAAATTTATAATAAATTTAAAATATTATTAAGATATGTTTTTGCCTAAAAATGGGTTCATACCAAACAAGGCCATATTTATTGAAGAGAAGATAAATTTATATTATTACTTAAATATGGCTTGAAGAGAAGATAAATTTATGTTACTTAAATATGGCATTTTTTTGGCTGAAAAAAAGAATTTTTTTCAAATATTTTTATTAATATTTTATATTTATTTCATATTATACATAAATTTAAATATTAAAATTAATTTTATTTTATATCTCATGTATGTACTAAATAAAAAAAATATATTTTACATTCAACTTAATTTTTAATATAAAATAATTTAATTCATATTGTTATATTAAAATATTTTTTATTTTAAAAAACTTCAAAGTCTCGTTTGATTAGAGCTTTAAAAACTCTAAAGCTCTTTCAAAAATATTTTTATTAATATTTTATATTTATTTTATATTTTAAATAAATTTAAATAATAAAATAATTTTATGTCATATCGTACATATACTTTAATAAAATAAATCAATTTTAATTTACATATATTATAATTCTTAAAAATAAAATAAATTTATTTCACATCATAATATTAAAATAATATTCTTTTTGTATCAACAAAATTTTAAATATTTCTAAGACATATTTTAACTAATCAAGTTCTAAGTATATCAAAATGTACTTTAACTAAATGAGGCCAATAAACTTTAAGGCAAGTATTGAATGAACTACAATTTTAATTAGAATATATTCTAAAAGTATTTTAAATTTATATGAAATAAAAAAATATTAAAATATGTGTATGATGTGAAATATTTTTTTAATAATAATATAAAATAAAATTAATTTTTAAAATAATATACATATATTTAATAAAATTAATTTTTAATATTTAAATTTATAGATAATATAAAAAATATTATTAAAAATTTTTTTAGTGAAATTATTTTTTTAGCCCAACCAATGTGGTTACTTTCAATTTTTTTTATTTTTAATTCAATTTAATATATATATATATATATATATATGTTTGTGTTATATATCAAAACGTAATAGCATTAATTCTTTCTCTCGCAATTTTCATTTAATATTTAAATTCAGTATTTGCATGTGCATATATTCATAAGAATGAATATAAATATTTTATACATTAAAAAATTGCATAGTTTAGGCTGTGCTTATATTTTTGAGCTGAAGAGAGAGAGTTTATTGGTTTTGTGTATGAATTAAAATAGTTTTTTAATAATCAAATGTGAAATAATTTAATTATTTTATAAGAACATTTGTATAATATAAAATAAAATTATTTAAATTTTTTAATATTAAAATTTGTATGTAAAACAAAAATTGAGAGAACTTTTTGTTGGCTTGAACCTATACAAACCCTAAGTTAATTTTTATTTTACTTGAATTTGAGCAAATAGTACTCTAGGAAGTTCAAACAATTAAAATAGTTCATTAATAATAAATATGATTTCATATTTTTGATTGTTGCACATTTCTTCAATCCAAAAAGTGCTAAGTGCGAAGAACATTTATTTCATTATTATTTTTGATAAAAATTAAATTCAATCATATATATATTTCATTGCATCAAAAAGCTAACGATAGAAATCACTTTAGGTATTGTGTAGGTTTTATTATAAAAATTAACTTGATTTAATTTTAACCTAGCATATCATATCTCACATAAAAATTAATATTAAAAATTAATTTTATTTCAAATTCTACACACATTACTAAAATAATAAATAACTTATATTATATTCCTCACATATCCCAACATAATAGCTAACTTTATATCACATCTCTCGTATATTCCAATATAATAACTAACTTTATTTCGCATCATTCACAATTTTTAACAAAAAAATCTCTATCCAAATTTAATTTTAATTTTATTAAATTTAACTTTACAAACAAATAGAACTTTAGAGTTTAATATCTACCCAACATCCAGTAATAATTTTAGATTCTGAAATAAAGTATTAGAGAATGAATAATAAGTCGAAACACCTTTTTCGGACTTTATGGTAGAATTTAAACAATGGGAATAGATGTATTTTTTTTAAAAAAAGTTCTAGAACTTGAGCAGTGGAATATCAATAGAAAAACGGCTTTTAGATAACTGACGATTGCTAATTGCATATGTAAAATGATGATAGATATATTGGGAGAATCCAAATGAATGACTCTAAATAATAAAGATATTTAATAGTAAACAAATGAACAAAAAAAAATTAAAGAGAAAAAAATTTATTATAAAGATTAGTTAAAAATAAGAATAAGGGTAAATAAGAAAAACATAAGGTAGCCTAATAAGAGTATGAGAAAATAGCCAGTAATATAAAAAATATAATTCTTGAGGATTAGTATAAAAAACTAGATACTAAAAAAGAAAAAAGACTATATAGAACAGTCGAAGTAAGACATAAAAAAATTAAATACTTAACTCAAGTAAAATACATTAAGGATGAAGATCAAAAAGTACTTTTTATAAAAAAAATATCAAAAATTGATGAATAAGTTATTTTCAATAGTTTTTTAATAAAGGTTGTGAAGATACAATTAATCTTGTTGAACTCAAAATTATTGATTTAAAAAAAAACCTATGATAAAGTCCCAAGAGAAGTATTTTGAAGAATTAAAAAAAAAAAGATTTACATTACTTATATTTAAGTTATTAAATACATCTATACATAAAAGAACTGTTATTTGTGTTTGATGTCAAATGAGATTTGGCTAAGAATTTTTCTATTATAATTGGATTAAACTTAAGCTCAACTTTAAATTCATATAATTTTACTTTAGTTATAAAAGTTTGATTAGGTTTATTCAAGATAAGGTGTCTTAGTGTATGCTCTTTGCAAATAATATTATCTTTGCTACTAATACTAGAAAGAGAGCCAAAGTAAAACACGAACTATGAAGAAATACTTTAGAATTTAATGATTTTTATCTCAGTCGATAAAAAAATTAATATATAGAGTAGACATTTAGTCATAAAAGAAGTATTTATATTGATGATGTAACAATTAATGATCAAATTGTTAAGAAGAGTGTAAGTGCTGTAGATACTTTAGATTAATCATACGAAATGATGATAAAATAAATAATGACGTCCAAACTTTAAAGTAAATTTTAAAAATTATAACAAGATCAGCGATAATATAAAATATTAGCCTATAAAGAGAAAATATATAATAAAATAAGTATTATAGAAATGAGAATGATAAGATGGAGTGGCTATACACGAAAATATATAATGAAAAATGAGTATATCAGCAAAAAATTTAAAGCTGCATCAATTATAAATCATAAGCCGATTAAAGCTCTAGTTAGAAAAATTAAGCTTTTGAATTTTACCCATATACTAGAAAGTGAGAGGCCAAAAAAGACATGACAAGAAAATGTAATGGGTAATTATACTCACTTAAATCTAAATAAAAATTTATTAATTGATAAAACATAATGAAAATAAAAGATTTATGTAGCCGACCCCATCTAATGTGATTAAAGCTTAGCTGTCATTATAATATAATAGCAAGTTTCTCGTAGCTATATATATATATAATTTTATCGTATATATACTAATACTATGTCTTATAAATACCAATATACATAATTTCATGTGGCTATATATATAATTCAATCGTCCAGCTCTATATTTCTTTAAGTTTATTTTCCATAATTTCGTACAAAACTCAAGACTCTTTATTTTCCTTGATGAGATCAATAAAAAATTGAATATTTTTTACTAATCGATCCAGCAGATAATGAAAAATCATTAGAAGTATCAATTTAAAATTAAAATTATGTCCATAAAAAAATATTACAAGCATATTTCATGATTTTTCTAAGATAAATTTCTAATTTTATGCTGATTTATAGAAATAAAATCATATAATCTAGATCACACTTACTCAAATTTTTTCACGTAGGTCATTTTTTAATGAATTTTATTAAATTTAATTATTAATTTGCTATTTTAAAAAAATAAAAATATGATAATTAATTGAATACGAAGATATAAAAACTTGTTGAAGTATCAATTGGTTGAATAATTAATAAAAAAACTCAATGAAGCATATGTGGATTAAATTTTGTGGATAGAAAAAAAAATCCTTGAAAGAAGAAAATTATGAAGGCGTCTCTCAATCTAAGTAGCTACTTATTCAATAATGCACCAATAAGAGATTATTATGTGGAATTGAAAGAGCAATTTTAGAAAATTCGAGGAACCGTTAGATGATTACAAAGTTATTGTGGCTTTCATGGCCGAAGAGAGCGGGGAGTGATTGTCGGGTGATATCCTAAAAGAATAAAATTACTAGAGCAAAATGCGACTGATTTCAGGTTTTTAATTCGATAAATAGTGATGAGAGAAACATAGAAATGAATCATCTCATATTGAAAATGGAGGGGAGATCTTGAGTTGTATAAGTATGTAATATGATCCCAAATAAATGAAGCACTTTTTGGGAAAAAAAATCGTGAGATTAATGATAAGAAATATTGTAATTAAGTGTACTTAAAATAAAGTAGAATTAGGATAAGTAATTTTCTGAGAAGTACTTAAGCCACGTAGTTCCTTAAAGCCAAAATATGCAATACTTTTACATTTGGATCATGAGATAATACAATATAATATCAAAATTGATCTCCTATAATATAATATTATTTGAGAACGAATCAGATGAAAGCTAGTGGACCTGTGATGCTTGTGGCCGAAGAGGAGGGGAGTGATCGCTAGATGATAAAAAAAAAATTATTAGAGCAAAGTGTGGCTTTTGATAGTTTTTTAGGTCTATAAATAGTAGTAAAAGAGGCACATAAATAAATCTTCTCATATCAGAAAGGGATGAGAGATTCTGAGTTGTATAAGTACATAATGTGATCTCAAATAAATGAATAAATAGTAGTGAGAGAAATATAAAAATAAGTCATCCCACATTGAAAAAGAATGAGAAATTTTAAGTTGTAGTTAAGCTTACTTAAGCTGAAATAGTATTAGGATAGACAATCTCCTGAGAAGTACTCAAACTATATAATATTCTAAAGTCAAAATGGACAATACCTCTACATTTAGATCATAGAATATTACAGTTGTGGTCATGTTAGCTATCCATCATGCTCTTATGTACGAGCAGCTTTGTCAATATACAGCTGGGTTTGACCTCGGCTTTTAGAAATGAATAGAAGTGGAAAAATCTTATTTCTCTTTAGCTATAATATTCGGAAAAAAAAAGAAAGATTCTTTGAGTTTATTTCAAAAAAATTTATCTCCAAAATCTAAACCAAGATTTAAAATTACTGAACTTAATCAAAACTGTCGATATTGAAATCACTAAAACTGTCCAAACTGTGGAAATCAGTCGATATTTTTCATCTTGTGACTGAAATCGAACTTAAACTTTTTATTTTTTTCGATCGGGAAAACCGAAACTAATGTGAAAGGATGCAGCCGGCTAAGAATTGCATACACGGTTCAACCAGTTTTGTTTGACGAACGTGACTCGCACATTTCTTAATCAGAAGAAAACTTTGTTATGATTGTGATATTATGATTATTAAATTCAATAAAATGAAAAAAAAATATTTTTTATTATCATGTTAAATGATCATTTTCTTCCAAAAAAAAAAAATTACCTACATGCCACACAATTTAATTTTATTTATGCCTTACCCATCCATTCTTAGTTAATTACGCTATGCACACTCAAAACATTATAAAATCTTACATACACACATTTTAACTTATTTCTATTATAATGAGTAATCATAATTTTTTAATAACTTAACTATAATTAGATTATAAAAAATCTGTGTCATTCATCATATTATTTTAAGGATATTTAAATATATTTTGAGTGAAAATCTTAAAATCTTAATGTTTAGGTGGCGGCAAAAGAAGGAGACATCCGTGATGTGAATTGATTTTAGGACAAATCAATGTTTTAGTGTGGTATTGAGGAAGAGAAAAAATATATACCACTAAAAGTAAAAATATAATTTTAATAATTTACTAACAGATTTTTTTTTTAAAATAGATTTTGATTAAGTTTTAACTCAAATATGTGTATGTAAGATTTTTGTAATGTTTTGAGTGTGCATAGCATAATTAACTAAGAATGGATGAGTAACGCATAAATAAAACTAAATTGTGTGGCATATATGTAATTATCCCAAAAAACAACCAAGTTTGTGCTGGTACAGAGATTTTCTTTTTGTTTTGGTATTTAATTCTATAAATGAGTCATATTCCTCAACCTAATTTGCTACTTTTGATTCAACTTTCATGTTAAATTATTTTGTTAATTAATTTTGTTTTATCGTTAAAGAGATTTATGATAATTATGATAAATATACTATTAAAGAAAAAATGAACAAAAAAAAATAATTTCATACTATTTCTGAGATACACAAAATGTTAGCCTAAAAGAAATTAATGACTACCTCAATATGGCATCATTTCATCAAAATTTCAACTATAATTAATTAAAAATACTTATTATTTTCTCGTTTTTATTAAATTTTATAAGAGAATTGTTAAAACTAATAATATTCGATGATACTGATCACCGCTAATTTATAAAATAAAATATATACTAAAAAAAATAATGAGATGAATTAATAAACATATATAAAAAGAAGAGACGAGAAATATGTTTATTTGTAAGAATATTAAAGTGAAGTCATTAAGTATAAACTAAAAGAGAATCGTCTAATTAGATGTTTTGGGCATGTATATTGTGATCTGATTGTAAGTCAGTTAGATTATTGAATTTTATTTATACAAAAAGAAAAAGATAAAGACAAAAAAATATAACAAAAATAAATGAGTTCATCTAGGAATTGACAACAAGGGGTTCATGCGTTATAGGTTTCAAAATGAGTCAACATTAAATCTTCTTTTGACTCAAGAAAATTTATTTTTCACAAACTTTGAATGCTTAAGCAAGAATGTCTTTAGGAGCAAGAAAATCTCAAATAATCTTTTTCAAAACACAAACTTGTTAATTTCAGAAAAACTAAATGCAAGAAACAGAAATAGAAAAAGCTGAGATATAATACCTAAATAATATTGAAGCAAATGCTCTCTAAAGAAGAAATGGAGACCGAAAAAATTATAAATATCATCTTTTAATTTTTTATTTAAGTTTTAAAAATGAATATTTATCTCTGTGATTAATTACCAGAATAAAAATTAATTACCAGAATATTTACGGTTCCTATAATGCATCTACCTAATATATTAATTACATTTTATAGAAGGTTATTTTTTTAATATTTTTAATGCCTATACTATTGTTTGAATAAGAAATATTATTTATCATAAAAAAATCAACACAAATATATAGCAATTATATTAAATAAAAAGGAAAATTTAATGGTGTTACTTATTAGAAGATGTGCTGCCTGAATTCAATTATTATTATTTATTAGAAGATGAAATAATAATTAATATGTTTAATTTCTAAGATTGAATAGTAATTATTCATCAAAATTGTATGTGTCAAAATAAGGAAAAAGAAATTGGGGTCAAGCCAAGACAATTTTGATTAGAAATTTATGAAAAATACACTACAAGGTATATGATTCATGAAATTACACTTCTGTCCTATTTCTCATTTATATATTTCTATTTATAAAGTGAACAACAATGAAACAAATATGGAGGAAGACATTATAATTGATCTCTGTTTTAATCTATACTTGAATTAAAACTATGATGTTTGAAAGATAAATTTGTAAAACATTTAAATAATTCTGCAATTTGTAACTTATAGGAAATCAATGCGTAATTTTTCAATAAATCCTGATTTTAAAACAAACAGCAAAGGAAAAAAAAAATTAGCAGAGCTCATCAAGTAAATAAAATTCCCTACAAAAAAAAATTAGCGTACATTTTATGTGCTCTGATTACTGGCGATCCCACCTAGTAGGTCTTAATTATTATTATTATCATAAAAAGAAAATCGATAATATCTATGATAACCTCTTGGAATTATACGCACGTATAAATTTTTGTGTGATAAATAAAATTTATAGTATTTTAAGATCAGAAATTATAAAAAAAAGTTTGGATAATATCTATGATTTATTTGATTACTAAAAAAAAATAGAATATATAAAATATAAAAATTAAAACTAAAATATAAAATTATAGTTTATGCAAATAAATTAGAGTTTGTTAAGGAAAATGAATTTATTATAAATTTGGATGTGATTGAAGATTTAATATGAGTTCAAAAAAAATTTAAATGATATAAGAAATATTGGATTAAAAAATAATTTCTTAAAATCAGAAATTTATTTAAAAATATTAAGAGAGATATTAAAAAATTATTTTTTTTGATTTAAATGTGAATTTATTTAAAATCTCATGATTTATCTAAATATTTATTGATTTAAAACTTCTATGATGATATATATATATGTATCTCAAAATTGGGGTTATTTAAGGTATAAGATTTTAGGTCAAAAATAAATTTATTATTATTCTTTAAATTAAATTTAAATTTATGAAATTTGATTATCTCTTAATTTTAACTTTGAGAAAATATCAGATTTATTTTCAAATTAAGTTATTAGTGAAAATAATATTTCTCTTCTCAAAATACGAAGTCATCTTCTTTTGTCTTATCCACCACTGACTTGAGTTCCCTCCTTAGCCAAAAACTTATATTAAATGAATTTATTGATAGACAATTTAATTCAAATGCTAGTAATATTCTTATAATCATAGAATGATATATGTAAATGTGAATTTGGGATGATTATGGTTCAATTCAATTTAGTATAAAACTCAAATATGAGTTATAATTATATTATTAATTCTAATCATACTCTCATTAAACTTTGATTGAGATTTCACGAATTATATATAGAGAAAATTACTTTTTTATTTAAAATTATATTAAAATATCTTTGAAGATATTACGATTGTATTTATTTAGTAATTACTTAATTATTATAGAATTTTGAGTCAGATAGAAGATATGACCTAAAATTAAATCATTAAGGTTCTCTTGTACAATGAGACTTGTGAAAGCTTGATAATATATTCTGCATGTAAATTGTTATAAATTAATTGCTATCATTATTTTTTCTTCAATAATAAAATAAATATATTATATAATAATATTTATTTATTTTTATTGTTGACTCCCAGTGGAGGATGAATATACAAACTTATTGTCACACCCAATTAGATATGCTGATGATTAGAGTAAATGCATAAATTTGCAATATAAATAACAAGTTAACAACACTTTGAATATGACAGTGAATTAAAAGATAACAGTGATTTCTTTGAGATTACACATCTACCTGGCTTGAGCTATTGATATATTTAGCGTGACAACATCTATTGCCTTTGGAGCTAGGAGTTGATGTTCTTCAAACTGTAAATATTTTATTGCTAAAGTGGACACGTTGCCACTACACAAAAGTCCTTGTATTACATTTAGGCACTATGGCGTCTACTAGGGGGTGATGATTTCAAAATATATAAAAAATGGCTAAAGCGTAATACGAAAGATCGCTGACCCAAAAGAATAAAATAAAATTAATTAAAAATAAATTTGTTTATTAATTTTTTTTGTTCTATTTACATACTTATACGATAATTACTAGACAAATTATGTTACAACAACAACAACAACAACAACCAAGCCTTAATCCCACTAGGTGGGGTCGGCTACATGAATCCTTTGTTTCCATTGCGCTCTATCAGTTACCAAATTCTTATCTAAGTTTAAGTAACTAAGATCACTCCTTATAGTTTCTTGCCATGTCTTCTTTGGTCTCCCTCTTCCTCTTTGTACATGGGCAAAATCCAGTAACTCAATTTTTCTAACTGGAGCTTCAATTGGCCTGCGATTTAGATGTCCAAACCATCGAAGCCGACTTTCTCTAAGTTTATCCTCAATTGGTGCAACACCAACTTTCTTTCGGATATACTCATTTTTCATTCTATCCTTTCGTGTATATCCACACATCCACCTTAACATCCTCATTTCTGCAACATTTATTTTATTTGTATGTTTCTTCTTTGCAGGCCAGCATTCAGCACCATATATCATCGCTGGTCTTACAACAGTTTTATAAAATTTACCCTTAATTTTGGATGGGATTTTTCTATCGCACATATACATTATTCAATTGTTTTTATAAAACTCATGATACATATGCTTATTTATTTGACAATACTCATATAATTATTTTTTATTTGATATTTTCTATTATAGGATGTAGGTACATATAATTACTATTGTTGTTATCATGTTGTTCATTTGATTTATGCCTATGCATATCTCTATGTGATGCTTATAAATTGTGAAAACTTATTAAATATTTAAGTTAATTACTGAAAGGTCATTATAGTTAACACATAATTACTGTTTGGCTTATGATTTTCAAAAGCTTACTAAAATATTTTTATTTTTAAAATATTTAACACTCCTATAAATTATAATTATTATATAACAAGTCCCTACTAATAATTTCTGTCAGTATCTATGGAATATTTCATATTAAATTTTTTAAAATTTTATTTTTATCTCTCTCTCCCCCCTCGTGTGACGCAAGTGCGCCTATGCCAAGGGGGTGGGCCCGCTGACATCCCGCCATCTCTCTCACTCCCTCCCTCCCTCCCTCCCTCCTGGCGAGGCGCTAGCCGCATGGCAATAGTGACAAAATGGCATCGACAAGGCAGTGGTAGCGGTTGCAATAAGGTAGTGACAGATGACAAAAATATAAAAATTTTAAAAAGTGATAATGATAAAATTAAAAATCTATTGAATTTGATAACATAGGAACTTTCTACGTAATATTGGATAAAATGTAGCAACTTTTCAATAAATTTTTAAAAACCATGATTAACTACAGTAATCTTTTAGTAATTAATTTTTATATTTTATATAGCTCATAAGTAGCTGATATCTTTTACTAAGGCTTATTGGTGGACTAATGTTTTTTGGATAATATTTTTCGAGTTTTGCATAAGTATAAGAGATATGAGCAAGAGGCAATTAGAATGTTATTTTAGATGATTTTCGATCAAAATGCTATATTTATATGTGGTGTAATATAATAATTATATATTGATGATTGACTTGCGTTAAGATAGAGTAAAATTATTTGCGGATCAATGAATTTTTTTTTATATAACTGGCGAGAACGTTACATAACCTTTCGACAAAAATCTCTCGATGCTCTTATAGTGGACCTCTAATCTGACTTTTAGTAGAGTTTCTTCTTAATAAGATCAATCATACAATAAATTTCATAATATCACCCATTTTATCTATAGAGAATAGGGCAATGGATTTTCGGTGTAATCTTTCAAGAATTTTCTACATGTTATCTATGTAGGTGGACTCCTAACAATTTGGTTAGTGGCTAATGTGGACTTTAATCCACAATTGTATTACAGGTTTACGTAGCCACTCTCTATAATCATCTAAGAATTTCTGTTCTTCGTATTTCATTTGATTTACAAAGTATTTCTTCAACAAATATTTGAATTAGGAACTCCTAGAGCCAGAGCACCTTCACAACGTTTGGCTCCGCTCCTAGAATGTTGCTTTGTCGAGGACTTTTTTTGAATGAGGTTTGTCAAATCTCGCTTTATTCGAAATTTCATCTTATCCAGAGTTTCCTTTAGCATATGACCAAATCTCTACTTGGGAGTTTTTGTTTATGGTCCATCGGACCATCTCTTCTCAATGTTTTCAATAATTATCTTAAATTTTTGGACTTGAATGTTTGATCGATGTTTTCAAATGCCTATGTCAAACCTCGTGGATAAGATTTTAATTTGACGAAAAAGCTTTTTTTATTGACAACCTTCTTCAAAGAGCTCTTTCAATGATCCTTCTTGCTTTCCTGCTCATCTTTGCAAGGAGAGATTCTAATAAGAATTACTATTAAAGTATGTACGTATAATGATATTTTGAAAATTTTATATCTATTTCGAAGGATTAAATGATTATAAGCAGTAGAATATAAGTATGAATATATTTGTGTTGATGCTTTGATCTTGATTTGCATAAATTTCCTAAAATCAGTTTTCTTACTAAGAATTATGTTTTTTTTTTGATAATTACCTACATGCCACACCATTTTATTTTATTTATACGTTACTCATTCATTCTTAGTTAATTACATTATGCACACTCAAAATATTATAAAATCTTACATACACACTTAAATTAAAACTCAGTCAAAATCTATTTGAAAAAAAATATTTCATTAATAAATCATTAAAATTACATTTTTACCTTTAATATTACATATTTTTTTCTTCCTCGATGTCACAGTAAAGCGTTGATCTGTCCTAAGATCAATTTACATCGCAGATGTCTCCTTCCCTTGCCACTACCTAAACATCAAAGTTTTAAGATTTTCACTTAAAATATGTTTAAATATCCTTAAAATAATATGATGAATGGTTCAGATTTTTTGTAACCTAACCATAATTAGGTTATTAGAAAATTATAATTACTCGTTATAATGAAAACAAGTGAAAGTATGTGTATGTAAGATTTTATAATGTTTTGAGCGTGCATAGCGTAATTAAGTAAGAATGAATGGGTAACACATAAATAAAGTAAAATGATGTGGCACGTAGGTAATTATCCTTTTTCTTTTTGATAATATGGAATTTATGTATTTTTTTTAACTTCAAGGTGGTATTATTATTATTATTATTATTATTATTATTATTATTATTATTATTATTATTGATGGTAATTTCAAGGTGGTCTTATTAGTTTAGGCTGGCCCATTCTCTTAATTAATTATAATCTTTCTACCTTAAGTCCTACCCCAATGTAGTGTTCTTTGATTAATTAAGCACAACACTATTGATTAAAATAATCATAATGGTAATAATGCATGCATCACTACGAAATAAAAAGATTTTCTTTTAAGGAAAAAAGATTTTAAACAAGGAAATTTATGAAATAGACATTATATAAAGCAATCATGTGTCACAATGTAGGACACAATCATGCATGCATGTTTGCTTCTTATGTAATCAAAGTTTGGTGGTGCCCACTGGCCAAATTTTTTTAGCAAAATGATTTTTTTAATTATAAAAAAAAATCGTATATCCGTGACCCTTAGGCCTCGGAATTTAAGTAATATCATACAGATCAATAATTTCAAAAAAAAAATTCTATTTAAAACATGGCTCTGCTTGGTATGAGAATCAAAATCAGGATCAAAATAGTACTAGTTTAAATAATAATAATAATAATAATAAATAATTTTTTTAAATTATTTTACACAAATTTTAATATAAAAAAATATTATTTTACTTCATATGCTTCATATTTTTCAATAAAAATATTAACTTTATTTCATATTCTAGATCAAAATACATAATTTGAGTATTTTGGTCTAGGATGTGAAATAAAGTTGATATTTTTATTGAAAATTATTGAGTATGTGAAGTAAAATAATATGAATTTGTGTAGAATGATTAAAAAAAATTATTTATTATTATTATTATTATTATTATTTAAAGTAGTACTATTTTAATCCTTGCGCTAAACAGAGCCTAAATTGAAGATCTTTTTCTAAACAAATAAATAAATAATTACAAATATTTCATTTTGCCAATTACCCTATCCCCCTGTCCCTTCCTATCCCGCTACATGTGGCCCACTCGCACTTTGGAGAATCTCACGGCCGCTCTAGAGCAAGAGTAGCCAGTGATTGTGCCGGCTACTAGCTAGACCTTAACTCTATTGACGATGTGATGATTTGGAGAAGAATGGATCAAAATAATGATTTTGTCATTTGAAAATAATAATTTAAATTTAAAATAAATTCTAAAAAATTTATTTTGACCTTAAAAATCTGATTGAAAATAATTCTAAAACTCAAAAAATATAAATGTAGTATTTTTAGAATCGTAAACCTGCATGACATTAGCTTTTAACTTCACGGATGATATTTACCCAAAAAAATCTACTTTGAATGACAACATTTAATCCATTTAAATTTTGATTTCAATTTAGCCGAATTAAAGTATGGGTTAAGTTCAATTTAATTTTGGTCTATATAAGTCAAATTAGTCATTTTATTTGAAATTACTTGTATTTATTATGTTACTAGCAGAACCACTAAATTGAACTTAATAAATAAAATTATACTTACCCTAATCCATGACGAATAAATAAAATTACATAATTTTAAAACTAAAAAAACTAAATAGGTATCATATTTTTATTTTTCTTCAAAATAAGTCATTAATAATAAATTTGGGGAAGAATAAGGCAGTTATGAGTGACAGAAATAAAGAGGAGTGAGGCGGAGCGGATATGGGTTTCGTTTAACTGGGGCCAAATCTTTCCCATTGCGATCTCTAAATGTATATGAGATATTTTTAATACTTTTTTAAATAAAGAACATCCCAATTTTGGCCTAATATAAAGTTTAAAAAAAAGTATAATCACACATTTTATTTTGTTGTGCTCGAGTTAAGTCAAATCCGTATCGAACTAATGCTCGGCTTTAGTCATGCACTTCTTTTGACCTCAGAGGCCTCCACTAGTGGTTGCATGGCCCCTCATGGCACTGATCTCAGTCTCTCTCTCTCTTTTTTTTTTTTTTGTGATGCCAAGATTTGGATCTCTTTTGTCTTCTTTGCCAACAGACAAAATCCTAACTAAAAGAAAGAAAAAAAATTCCAAGTTCATCATGCTGAGATCAGTTCAGAAGAATCATTCTCTCTATCATCACTCACTTGGCATCACCCAATTCAGCAGAATGAGGTTCTCAAAAACATTATACATTTTAGTCCCACATAGTAAAGTTGATGATGACTTTTAGCAGAATGGGATTCCTTCAATTTCATAATGTTTGCTTATTTATATGAATTTCAAGCATGTAATATGTATCAACTTTATATTAGGCCAAAGTTGGGATGTTCTTTATTTAAAAAAGTATTAAAAATACCTCATATACGTCTAGAGATCGCAATGGAAATGATTTGGCTCCAGTTAAACGAAACCCATAGCCGCCCCGTCTCGCCCCTCTTTATTTCTGTCACTCATACCTGCCTTATTCTTCTTGACGACTTATTTTGAAGAAAAATAAAGATATAATACCTATTTAGTTTTTTTTAGTTTTAAAATTATGTAATTTTATTTATTCAGTAGTAGGTCATGGATTAGGGTAAGTATAATTTTATAGCCTACACTTATCCCATTAGGGACAGGTCAGGTGCAGGTTAAATGAAATTTGGTAAAAATTGGAATGCTTATATTTATATCAACAAGCATTATCTTCAGGTAGAAACTTGAATAGCTTTTTATGTAAGTTATCTTTCAATCTATAAAAAAGTAAAAAACTTGAATAGCTTTTTTTTAGCGTAAATGAGACGACCTATTGTGCGAAGTGATAGCACATCGAAAATTGCTATAAATATGTGATGTTCTTCTAGTTCAGTAGAGAAAGAGGTCGTCTAGAATCTAGAAGGTTTTAGGATTGACTATACTATTATCATAATTTTTAAGTGGAGAGAAAAAATTGTGATGCCAACTGTCTTGAGGTAAAACAAAAAATAAAAAATTATTATGAATGTACATCTTAAACTAAAAAATAAAATAATATATATATATATATATATTTATTTATTTATAAGAAAAAAAATAAACTAATTCAATTAGGTTTGGTTTGACCATACCTCATAAAAGGGGTTGTTTGGTAAAAATATTAAATTTGAGTAAGAAAAAATAAAATATTTTATTTTATAGAATTAATAGAAAAAAATTATTTTAATATTGAGAGGTGTATATGATGTGAAATAAAGTTGATTTTAAGGTTGAAATTTATGTTAGATGTGAAATAGAGTTGATTTTTAAGGTTAGAATTTGTGTTGGATGTGAAATATAGTTATTAAAATTTATAATAAATTTAAAATATTTTTAAAAAAATTATTTTGCACATTTTTGAGTAATTGCCAAATATGGCCTTTTGGTTCGCTTTTTGGGCTCGTTTGGTTCAAGCTTTTTTTTACTCCAACTCAAATTTTAACTGTAAAAATCAAATTTATTTTACATCCAACACAAATATGAATATTAAAATTAATTTTGTTTTATATTTTACATAATTTTTAATATTAAATTAAATTTATAAAATATTTTTTTTTTAATTCAAAATTTGACCCTCAAACCAATTGGGGCTTTTAGGTAAACCATTGCTTTTTCGAGCTTTAAATGGTATTCTACCCGCATTAACGAATGGGCCATATCAGGGTTGTCAGACAAAATTAAAATTTATTCCTATTTTAATCGATTTAAAAATAATTTTAATATATAAAGATATATATATATATATATATATATATTTAAAAATTTTAAATTATAATTAAAAATTTTATGCATATATAAAAACATTATATATAAAATATGTATAATAAATGTTATAAATTTTATATATAAAAGTATAGTCTAAAATTAGGCACAATTAAGCTCACAAATTAACTATAAATTAAAAAAAACAATCAATAGATTCGAATCAAATTTAGCTCAAAATAATAAAATTTAGCCCTGTTTGACGTGAGGATTAAAATCAGGATCAAAATAGTGCTAGTTTAAAAAAAAATAAAATAATAATAATAAATAAATTTTAATATAAAAAAAATTTATTTTACTTTACATACTAATAATTTTTAATAAAAATATTAACTTTATTTTACATCTTAAATCAAAATACTTGATTCAAATATTTTGATCTAAGATGTGAAATAAAATTGATATTTTTATTAAAAATTATTGAATATATCAAATAAAATAATATTTTTTTATATTTAAATTTATGTAGAATAATTAAAAAAATATTTATTATTATTTTTTTTAAAATTAATACTATTTTGGTTCTCGTACTAAAATGATTTTATCACGCCTCAACTGAAAAGTAGGCCTTTCGTGGGTAAATTACAATCAGGTCCTTGAGATCAGAAATTATTTAAGTCTCATTTTTCAGGTTTATGCATTTAGGTTCTGAACAAATTTTGAAGTTTCCGTTGGATCCCTCAGTTCAATTTGCAATTTCAGTAATATCTTCTTGAATAAAAAATTATTATTTTACTTTTAAAGCATGATATCATCCTGAAATAAAATAGTGGCATGGATTAAGGTAGCACTTAAAAATTTATGTAAATTAGAACAAATAATGTATGCAAATGTCACATTGAATATTTATCAAAAAAAAATGTCACATTGAATAATTTCTGAGGACAGAAATAACCCTTTTTTTGAAATAAGAAATAACTTATAATATATAT
>KZ452013.1:7936574-8000218 GCA_002786265.1 Apostasia shenzhenica | reverse complement strand
TAACTTATAATATATATATATATATATATATATATATATATATATATCAAATTAAAGGACTTCTCTATCAAAAATAAATAAATAAAGGACTTCAGTATAAATGGTATAAGATCAAAAATAAAATGATACAATCTTTTCCAAAGAATTTCTGTTTGTCAGATTAAATTTTAAATAGGCTAATTTTTATTTTTTCTTTGGGAGAGCTCAGTTCAATGTTATTTAATATTATTTATATATTTAATATATAAATGTTAATTTTTGAGTGATAATTTTATAATTTTTTAAATAAATTTATTTTTAATATATTATTAAATTAAATAATAATTTTTTAAATAATATAATATACTATTCAAATAATACTAAATTAAATGCTTTTCATCAATATTATTATTGTGAAATAATATTATGTTAATATTAAATTGTATATAAGATGTGAACTTTTTTTAATAATAATGTGAAATAATATTAATTATAAAAATTAAAATTTATATTTGACATGAAGTAAAGTTAAATTTTTAATATGAAAATATATGTTACAACATAGATGAAAAATATAAAATATTATTTTGTGTTATTGAAATGCCTTTTGGATTTTATAGTAAAACTTTGTTGAATAAATACAAAAAATAAAATAAAATAAAGGGCAAATTATATTTAGGTCTTTGAGTTCAACACTTAATAACATATAAATTCATATTTTTAAAATTGTAATATCGAGTTCATGAGTTTTACAAAAGTATCAAATAAGTCCTCTTTTTATTTATATTATTAAAATTTTAAAATTACTATTTTATCCCTGCCTCTCTCTCTCCTCCTGATCCCGCGCACGCGCGACGCCACGCGGCGTGTCCACCGGCGGCCGCACAGCAACAAGTGGACATGTCGCGTGGCCGTCGGACCTGCTAGTGGCGCGTGGCCTCTGGCGTGCTCGTAGGATCGAGAGGAGAGAGAGGGAGTGATAGAGTGATAATTTTAAAAAAATTTAATAATAAAAAAATTATTTAATAATTTATTAAAATTCAGAATTTGATGTTATAATTTTATTTAAAAAAAGTAGATCCGTTAGTTATTAATTTTTAGGGGTTTTTAATCGTATGACACAAAAAACTTCAATATTTACTTATTAGACATCTTAAAGTAAAATATTACATGACACACACTTATTTATTTTAATTTTACAACCAACACACCCTAGTTAAAAAATTTTTATATTTATTTAAGTAAACCATACTTAAGTCATGTTTTAACTTAAATAAAGTTCATAAGAATAAAATCTATCTCCTTTTGTATCTTAAATTAAATCTAATCGTTAAGATGAGCATCTAACGATTAGATTTAAAATATTCTACATAAATAATAGATTTAAATAGTTTTTAACATGTAAGATTTAAGTTAAGGTGCACCGAGAGTTAGATTTTATTCCTATGAACTTTATTTAAATTAAAACATAACTTAAGTATGATTTACTTAAATAAATTGTAAGAATTTTTTAACTAGGGTGTGTTGGTTGTAAAATTAAAATAAATAAGTGTGTGTCATATAATATTTAACTTTAGGGTGTCCAATAAGTAAATATTGAAATTTTTTATGTCATACGGGTAAAAATCTCTAATTTTTAAATACATGTAATTTGGCCAAAATAAAATAAATTTCGCGGTTGCGTACGGTCTGAGAGGCGGCTCCTTTCCAATCCCTAACCCTAGCCAGCGAGGGAGAAAGAAGAAGGAAAGCGATAGGCTGATAGCTTATCTCGTTGGTTTTTCCGTCGCTGATCTTCCGTCTCCACTGAGCGCCGCTCCTTAAAGCATTAGCTTGGCCCGTCTTCTTCTTTCGTTGCACACAAAGGCCCCGCAGCCGCCTCCGCCGTTTCCATTCGGTACTAACCCTAATCTTTCCCGTCGTTGGATCTTTGTTCTGCACTCTTAAACGATCCATTCGAAGGAACGAGAACAAACGCCTAGCACCCCTGCGTCCCATGTTTTTTGAAGCCAGCTCAAATGTAAGGTTTTCTCCTTAATTTCTCCTCTCCCTTTCTCCACTCGTTTTCAGGCTATTCTTTGTTTTTTCCTGGAGAAAATTCTGCAGAAAGGATGAATTATGATGATGTCATTCTGGTAAGCGAGAATAGATCGTGGTAGGGTTAAGATGGTGGCGCTGGCTGTTAGGATAACGTCACAGCACTGCTGTACTTATGGTAATAACGGTAGCAGTTGTTACGGATAAACCACAGAGCTGAACCAGGTTGTGGCTGAACCAATGCCGAACCGGCCAAAGGATTGATGCTTAAGTAGGGTGTTACGATGCAATTGTAAGGCATGAGACTCTAGTCTCAAATTGGAAGTATGAGATTCTAATGTGAGATTTATATGAACTTTGGGCTTTCCGCCCTCATGAGCTAGCTTTTGGGGTGTGGTTCTCCCAAGGTTCGTATCATAGGGCTTACTGGAAAGGGGTTCTATACTTCGAAAGCTAGGTGAATTGTCTCCTTCCTTCTCTTCCTGCTACCTCCCTTCTGTCTGCAATTGTCTCATCTCCTCTTATGAATCCTGTCAGTTGCTGTGATACTGAAGATAGTGAGCTGCTGTAATTCTCTTTTTTTCATAGAATTGCATAGTTGCGTTGCTATTGATTTGTGAGCAGTGTTGCTATTTCTCTGTGAATTGAATTTAGCTGTTATTGTTCTGTTTCAAGTTTTCTGTCATTGTTCTGTTTTTTATTGTGGATAGTAGAATTGCTGTGCTATCAATGGTATTAGACTGACCACGATTGTGGCACTAGAAAGGTTCTCTGAGGACATTTGACTATTTGAAGGATCTCTCAGAGTATTTTTGACAGAATCTGGCAAGCACTTGGAAGAAAACAATATAGATGCAGTGGGAGATGATTAGAAATATAACTGATCGACAAAATGAATCCTCCATGGCTTTCATAGAAGTGATCATATATTCGGATAATAGATATAAGGAGGAGATCAGCACAATGATATATCACGTCTCAGAATAGGAAATCAACATAGAATGGAATTTGCTGATGGGAGATTGCAGTTCACAGCAATCAATCAGCACGGTATACTTCTAACACCCAATTTGATTCATGCTTCTGCTTTCTAGGCAATGACTACATCTAATTTTACTATGGATACTCTTTTAACTCATTTATGTAAGATTGGATTTTCAAAATTCTCTTGAGATAATGTGATGGGATGGGTGTTTACTTTTTAGGTGTGAAAAATTATTCAAAATTGACCAAACACGGAATGACTGGGAAGCTAATTGTCCCCATTTACCTAGATGGGGTGGCATTAGAATGGCATCAAAACTTTGCAGGGGCTAACTCGACATCAGTGGATTGGAATTTTTATAAGGTCATTAAAGAGAGGCTTGATGAAATGGTGTATTATGATGATCCTATGTATGAACTAAACTCATTAAAACAAATGGGATTGGTACAAGATTATAACAATAAAATTTGGTGCTCTCCTTACTCAACTGGAACTTCCAAAATCGTACTCCATTGAATGCTAGGCTGAAGGAAGAATTGCTTGGTATGATATGTTTATTGAAACCCCAATCTTTGTGGGAGGCTTTCAGTCTAGCCAAAATTCAAGAATCCCCGTTGATTCAACAACAATGAAAGTATAAAAGCTGGAAACTAGGCAATAGTAGTGATACCAGCGGAGGTTTGCCTCAAATTTATGTAGCTAAACAACAACCAGTGGACCATAGAGACTTGAATCAATCCACATAGACAGAGAAAAAAATAGTCACAGGATATCCCTTGCCTTGTTTTGATTAAAAAAGGGCCAAGGGGTTATATTTTTGGTGTGATAGAAGTTTACAGACACCAATGTAAGAGGAGAAACAATTATCAGATTACAATGGATGAACAGGATACAGAGAGTGAAATGGAAGGGACCCATAGGCCTCATTTGGTTGGAGCTCTCAAAAATACCCATCAATTTTTTTAAATTTATTCCATATTTACCACAAAATTTAATATAAAAATTTACCTTATTTCATATCTTATACAAATCTCAATTTTAAAAATTAATTTTATTTCATATTTTGCACATATTTAAATAAAAAATCAAATTTTATTTCACATTAATTTTTTGGTGGAAAATTTTACTCTATATACTGCATAACTTTTAATATTAAAATATTTTTATTTTATATCATACACAAATACCGATATATTTTTTTCTCTCTAATTCCAAAAACTCCCAGCCAAACAAAGCCACGAAGAGGAGGGCTTGGAGGAAAACACTGAACCAGGATTTAATGCTAGAATATTTGTGATTGCCATTACTATTATCCCATCTTTCAATTCTATGACTGTAGTGGGACATGTTGAAAGAGAAGAATTTATATCCTGATTGACTTAAGTTTGCGAACCCAACCTTGTTGGTATACAAATGTGAAATAGAAGTCGATTGACCGGTTGAACTGCATTTGGACCGGTTCTGGCCGATTTTAAGCAGATCCGGTTATAAAATTAGCCGGACTAGCCAGCTGACCAGTTCACAGTCCGACCGATTGAGCCGGACGGTCCGGTCCAGTTTTTAAAACATTGGATTCAATGGTTATCTGAGTTGGAACTTGTTAATTGGGACTTGATGGTTTGAATATGGTGTTTTAGGATTTGTTTGTTACAAAGGTAAAAAGACTTTGTAGGGTGATTTTTTTGGTTTTTTTTGAGACGTGCGTATGATGTGAAATATAGTTATTTATATTAAAAATTATGAAGGATGTGAAATAATTGATTAATGTATTGAGAATTGTGTAAGATGTGAAATAAAATGATGTCTTAATTTTAGAGTTTATATTTGATAGTATGTAAAATAATATATATTTTTAATGATTGATTGACAAGCACTTAAAGACAATACGCGATAAATTTTCTATGCCTATAGTTGAAGAACTGTTGGATGAGTTAAATAGTTCAGTTTATTTTTCAAACTTGGAGTTGCGGTCTGGATATAAGCAATTACCAAGTAAGGATGTTTGTAGATGATGTTAAAAAGACAACTCTTAAGCTTTGTTTGGTTGAAGTATTTTTTTGAGATGCTTTTAGTTGTTTTGAAATAGAAAGGGAAAGAATATTTTTTTAATATTATGATGTGAAATAAAGTTACTTTATTGTTGAGGATTATGTTGGATGCGAAATAAAGTTGATTTTTTTTTATTGAAATATTTATAGGATGTGAAATAATGTTAATTTTAAAGTTGAGATTTGCATAGGATATGAAATAATTTAATTTTAAATATTTAAATTTTTATATGATATAAAATACATATAAAATATTGATAAAAGTATTTTTAGAGGGGTTTGATAGGTTTTATAGCTCCAAACAAACAAGGCCTTTGAACTCATGAAGGGCACTACTAGTTAAAAAGATTACTTTTATCTAAGGGCTCTTTGAAATCACCAACAACTGCACACTTATGAGGAGGAAATGCTTTCCATGGTTGCTGCCATACAGAAATGGAGACCATACTTCATTGTAATTCATTCCACGGTCAAAGCTAATCACCAGAACTTAAAGTTTCTATTGGAATAGCGGATATTGACATGAGCACAATAGAGGTGGCTTTCTAAGCTAGCAAGTATGATTTTGAAATACTATATATGAAGGGTTAAGAAACATAGTTTCAAATGCTTTATTTAGAAGGCTGCCAATGGAGAATGTGGAGATGAATGCCATTCTGCAATTTGTATCTGCTAGTAGGGGTGTACATTAAATGGTTAAAATCAAAAAACTAAACTGAACTGATTAAATTTGGTTGGTTTGATTTGGTTTAGAATATATTGGTTTGGTTAATGGTTTGATAATTGAATTTTTTTTTATTAAATGGTTTGGGTTTGGTTTCTTAGAGTCTGTTTGTTTGCAAAAGTTAATTTTAACAAGATCAAAGTTAAACTTTGATGAAGATATTTTTTATTAAAAGTTGTGAATGATGTGAAATAAAGTTAATTATTATGTTGGGATATGCGAAGGTTGTAATATGAGTTAGTTATTATTTTGGTTTATATGTAGAATGTAAAATAAAGATAATTTTTTGTTTTAAATTATATCTATGATGTGAAATATAATTATTTTTTAATATTAAATTTTATATTTGTTGTAATGTGCTTGGTTAAAATTAAACTAGATTAATTTTAACTTAGCTAAATAAACAAGCCCTTATATTTCAAAATCGAACCAACTAAATTAATCAAAATACCGTATACCATCATATGATAATGTGCTTGAAATTATATAAACTATTTAATAATTTTCTTTTCAAAGTGATGATATTTATTTATTTTTACGATCTTGTTTTTATTTTTTTTAGTTGTAAAATCTTTGTAATAATATATTATATTATTTTAAGATTTTTGAGTTTTTCTGGAGATAATATATTAATTAAAGAGAAAATTATGGTTTTAACCGTTGTCTCACGTAAATCCACCCAAACTTATTGCAAGATAAGATTTATCGAGTACTTGGGAAGATTAGCTTGAATGCATGTGAATTACTTGTAACATAGAATCAATCCAATCTTCAATGTATTGGATCTCACACCATTTCATAAGTCACTCCCCAAGCACTTGTTGAATTTATCCTTTCTCCACTTATTTCAGTCCACTCTACATGATCGTTATTTTTTGATCTAGAAGCCCATTGAACTAGTGATAGCCTCTTAGGTTGCAGCTACTCTTCCTTTTGAGTTATCTACGTTGCCAAGTCAATGCGTACCGAATGATGTTACTATATTCATGTTACTTATGGTGGAGTGATATATAGGATTTCTTGTGGATTAGTTCGCTACATCTACTAGACGTTTGGTTTGCTTGGGGTATGGTGACTTCATTCATGCTATTTCAAGATCGCACTTGTACCAATCTTCAACGGAGTTGAATTTTTCAAAACCGAGATTGATAGATGCGACAACATGATCTTCGCATTCGGATAAAGATCGTCCGTTGATTCAGTTTATTTTATATTTGAGTCGAGTTTATATATTTTTGATTTATTTGAGTCATTCAGGCTGATTTGTTAGTGGGAATGTTCACTTTGGTATCATATAAATATGTTAGATCAAATAGAGTTTGTGTTAGTTATTTGGGTCAATTCGGGTTTAAATTGACTAAGTTTAGATTGAATAGGTTTGTTTATGATGGAGCTAAGAATAAGGGTACTAAACTGGGAATTTAATTCTTATTCAGCTGAACCCAACCCTGTTTGGTTGGAGTCCAGGCCATGGCCAAAATGGCCTCTAACCATTTTATTAAAAAATTAATAATAAAAAATTAAATATAATGTGTTAAAAATTATATAGATATAATATAAAATAATTTTTTTATATTAAAATTTATGTATTTAGAATGAAAAATAAAAAAATATTTAATAAAATAGTTGGAGGATTTTTTGGCCATAATTCTGGCCAAGATGGCCTCCAACCAAACAGGGCCCCGGCCAGCCCTAATTGCCTTGCTCACTTGCATTGCTTACCCATTCTTGCTCGTGTAGGATGCCTTGACGGCTTGATGTCTCCCTCCAATTCCGTGCCGGCCATGTCACTAGCTGATTGTTGCGGCTACACACAATCTCCGGTTGGCGCCTAAGCATGCCATCCATGTCGCTGGTTTTGTGCACATCCCTGCCCTTCATTTTCTATAAAAGTTGGTTGGAGGCATGATGAGGGGGATGGATGTTGATTGAGTTTTCCACTGAGTTGAGGAGAGTGTTCCTTGATCTGAGCAATTCCAAACACGTGGCCACAAATTCGATGCTAGCATACTAGGTGGCTACACTTGGTGTTCTTTTGTTGATCCACACGGTGGACATTTGGATCGAATCTTGGAGTCTATTGAGGAGCTTGAGGTTCCGTTTGTGTTTGGGCTTCAGTCTTCTGATGGTTTACTTAATGCAAGTTATGTTTTTGGAGTTTTACAGTTTGCTATTGTCTGGTTTCTGTTTTTACTTTTGGATAGGTTGAATTTGAAATTGAATTTTCCTAGTGCTGTGGTGATGTTCAACTTCAGTTAGATATTTGAACTTTGCTGAATTCAACTTTCCTGTTTCAAACTTCAATTATTGTTGAAAGTTGTGAATGTTCTGTTCAGTCCTGAAAAGAATTAATCCAAGATCTACTGATCTTTTTCTGTGATAGGCCGGAGTGTAACTTCAGCTTAATACACCATGCTTCCTAAAATTCACTAGTTACCATGACATTAGTGATATGAAGTGTAAGACTGAACTGTTTGTTTAACACATTTCAAGTTTCATTAGTATAATAGTTAATCTTGCCAACAACCTCAAAGCATTCCTGTTGGTTTGCATGAGTTTAATGGGTTTAACTGGAGCATTGCTAAATTTCTGGAACGTGTCATGAAATTGCAAATTAGTTTGTCAAGGTAAACTAGTTTAATCTCTACACTCATTTCTAATCACATACCCATGGCATCGTATAGCTTTATTATGTGTTTATAGGACTCAGGCATTATAAAGCGTCTATATTTAGGTCCATTAGCATATTAGTTATATCATTGTGCCTAGAATATATATTGGGCATCAGAACGGTTTTATAACATCAATTTTCATTCTCACCAAGATGCACTCCATCTGAAGTAATTGTATGGACAATAACCTCCCATTCACATCCCATATATAGTAGGCAGTGCACCTATGGAAGAGTTTGATAGGAGCTTGCCAGTGAAGAAATGATTAAGTTGATTTGACACCATTTACATCAAGCTATGAATAAAATGAAGGTGCAAGTAAGAAAACATAGAAGAGAGGGAATTGGAAGTGTGTGATTTGGTTTATGTGAAATTTTAGCTTTATAAACAAGACTATTTAGCATGAAGAAGCTCACATGAGCTGTCCACAAGGTATTTTGGGTCATTTGAAGTGTTTGCAAGTATTGTTTAAACTGCCTATAAACTCAAACTCTCTGAGTATGCTAAAATACACCCTCTTCCATGTGTTAATTCTCAGAAAGAAGATCAAAAACCAAGAGGTAGAAGAAAGACTTCCCCCGGATGTGACCTATTTGGGCTATGTCGACTTGTGGCTATGTGATAGAAATGAAGAACAATGCTCTAGAAACATCATTTTCTAGAGCAATTGCTGATTCAGTGAAGCAGGGCTAGGACAAAGGATGCAACTTGGGAAGATTTGGAGGTTATACGCAGCAGCTTGGGGACAAGAACTCTTGGTCGTCAACGAGGACAATGAGTAATGGGGTGTTTTGGGGTGGGGGGATGCCATATCACTTGCATCTACAGGATAGCACTAATAATGATAGCTGTTGGTGCGAGGCCCTGTTTGGTTGGAGGAAAAAAATTGTTTGAAAAAATTGTGGTTTTTTTTTTTTTGAAAAAAAAAAATTGATTAGTTTATTAAGAATTGTGTTAGATGTAAAATGAAGTTATTGTTTAATGTTGAAACTTATGTAGGATGTGATATAAAATATTTTAATTTTTTTTTAAATAAATTAAAGTTTTTAGCTATAGCTAGAATAACTATTTTCCCAAATAGGAATAAAGAGTTGAACTTGGTTAGAGTTGAACCAATGTTGAACCTAATAGAGAATTGATGTTTAAGTAGCGCTCATTAGAAAGGGGTTTGACAGCTAAGTGAATTTTCTTCTGCCTTCTTTCGTCTTCTTTTTCTGTCTGTTACTACCCCCCTCCTTTCTGCAATTTTCTCATCTTCTCTTGTTTTTTTTCTCTTATGAATCCTATCAATTGTAATACTGAAGATAACGAATTGTTGTAATTCTCTTTTCCTCATAGAATTGTATAGCGGACACTTGGGCTAGCATGGTCAGCTTGGAGGTGACGGAGACACACATGGCAAGCATGGGCATGTGGGGTCACACCCGTGTGGTTGTACAAAGAGTGCCTCCGACGTGGCTTGCTTGTGGAGCCATGTGGGTAGTAGAGTGGTCATGTCTCGCAAACTTGACGAGCTGGAAGACCGAGCTCGGTGAGAAGTACTCAAAATATATTTAATTGTGAATTTATTCCAAATTTGCTTTCCCTTTTGACAAGCATCACAATTTTGATTTTTTTTTTATTCTAAACTAGGAAGTTCTCTAATTAGGTCCAATCTATATACCTTTCTAATATTCTCATACTAACATGTATAGTCTTCGATGTCATAACCATGCATAAAGTTTGTGTGGTTTCAAGCATTTCAAGACACTACACAACATGTTCAATAAGTCAACAAGATAAAAATTGTCATGCCTTGAATCTTTCAAAATGACTATTATCTTTTTAATAGTATGAAGTTGTGTGAGAATCAAAAAATAGTTCTGAATCAAAATTAATTGTCATCTATCACTAAATTGACCACATAGGAGATTATGTTTCAAGCCATTTATACTCTTGCAATATACAAGGAAGGTGATTTACCTATATTATCAATTCCAAGAGCCTTTTGTTTAAAATTATGTCCAAATGTGATACCCTTCCTTACTTAGTTTAATGAATACAAGTAATTCTTTGTTGTTGATCATTTGTCTTGAACATCCATTATTTAAGTAATGTGTATTTTCATAATCTAATATATAAATTCATTCTTACATTCAAAGAATTTACATTTTCATTTTTTTTATTTGTCTCTGAGCACTATAATTTACCCACCTCATTTGAAAGTTACGATAGTGTGGTTTGAACTTGAGGAGTAGTTTTTAGGTTCGACTTGTTGAATATTCGGTCGGCCAATAGTGTGCCGCTATGTCAACAGTGGCCTCATACGATATTGATGTGGCATTCACCCATTGGCCGGCCGAACCATTCAGTCGATTGAACCCAATAATTTTTTGAACTTAAGACCGTTTGGGTTCTTAGGTAAGTTCCTTCCCACTATGTGGGAAAGCAACATTACACCTTGATATTTGGTACCCAAACTATTTGTTCTAAGGGGTTAATTTGTACAATCAAAAGTAATGTTGGTTATTGCTTTCTATGGATTTTTTTATGTTGGAAACATGTCTCATGCTCAAGTTTATTATTTAAAATGAGATAAAACATGCATTAACATTTTACGTTGTCTTCTGGCATATGTATCTTTGGTTCTCCTAAGCATTTAATGTCATTTATGCATGCTTATGCAATTTATTTCTTCAAAATAATAATTTCATAGATAAGCTTGCTCAATTTTTCTTATGTTTTATAAAAATAACTCTTATTTGTAGTCAACTTATCATTTAAATATTCTTATAGATAGAGATAATTGTCGTACTGCTTAGTTAGTTCTTGTAACTTAGATTTAAAATTATCACTAATCTTAGTAATTTGATTAATGAAACTTTACAAATCATTCAAGATTCAAATAGTTTATCCTATGTTCAGTTTATAATGTATTGCTATTTTTTTTTAAGTTTTTAGATCTTAACAAGAGCTCACGTAAATAATCTTTCAATTCTTTATAGGTGAGATCACATATCTTTTTGGAATCTTCATTCCCATTAGTATACAATTGATAGCAACTATCTAGATAGGGGAGTGAATGGACAATGTCAGAAAATAAAAAACTATACACATAAAGAAAACACATTAGTCGAGATAATATAGCAACATCATCTAGAAAGGCACACTAAGATGTATATGGTTCAACCACTCTATATGTACATCAATTGTTCGATGGCAAAGAAACAAAACCTCACTAAGAAGTACTTATTTCACAAAATCAAGTAGAAATGTCAAAGATCTAAATATTTGTTTGGAAACAATTGTTTGAAAACAATTGTTTGAAAACAATTGTTTGAAAAAAAACAATCTATTAAAATTGAATATTCAATGAAATAGAATGAGTGATTTTTTAGATGATTCAGCCAAACGACCTACTCATCCATAAGACTCCTTACTTCTAAGCTTTGAATTACTCAAACTCTTTACAATAGTAGGTGAAGAAACTAGAAGTTGGTAGAGAAGACTATGGTTTAGTTCTTGGGTCTATGTATGTATCTAGTAGAACCGAATTGACTCTATTTAATAAATGATAAAATACAAAACTCCAAAATAATTTCTAGCAATCAACCTTATTTTATTTATAATTCAATTCTAAAAGAGATAACCTTGAAATCTTATTTTGGGATATTAAACTAACTATTATATCTTAATGTTTATTTTTTGAAATTTGTGATTAAATGTTTAGTTATTCATGTGACCCAAATCTAGATTTAACTCATTTTCACTTTCTCTAGCTCTATCATATACATTTTCTTTTTTAAAAAAATTAAATTGAAACATTCTTATTATGATATTTATTAAGAGATTTATGTACACATGAAAAATTATTTATTAGACTTGACCCAACCCAAACTTGATCCAAACCCAATAGTTCGGGTCCAAGTTGGGTCTATAGATGCATAGGTCAGATTTGAATCTATGTATAGTGAGACCAATTTAGCTTCAATCGGGTACATAATAGGTACAGAATGGAACCAAATCGAAACAACCCATACACACCCCTAAAGGAAAATATAAGGTTTGTTGTTATAAAGAAACAAGACATTAGCAACATATCAATGCAGAGAAAGTCTATCCTTGACATAACAATTTGAGTCAATAGAAGAAAACCTAAATGCCGACATAAGTGTTTAGCTTGAGAGAGAATAAAGAGGCAACCTGACCATGAGAACCCGTCAACTACACTTCACAAAGGGCGAGTCATAACAATGATTGATAATAAGACGAGCATGCCAGATAAAGGCTTCTACTTGGAATTGTAGACCTACAATAATCTCATACCCAACATTCTCAGGATACTACCTACATAATCTCCACCTATTACTTCGTGTTTAGAAACTATTGAAGTTGTTTGCTTCAGAACTTTGTATGTAAACCTTTTATGATATTTCAGTAGTTTTTTATGCTATTTTCCTATGAAATTCTCAGATATTGTTACTGAAATATTTAGTTTGTCTTTTTTTAAAACTATGTCTAATGTTGAATGCTTTCTCATACCCAGCACTTATTTCTTGTGGATGTAAATGATTCACCCCCATTTTCCCTTTAATCTTACTGAATTATCTCATGTGGGAATGAGTTGTAAGTTTTTTTATTGATTTAAGGTATGATTTATACTGTTTTCAATTGGAGTTCAAGGAAATATCTGCTCCTTGCATGTTAAATAGTGGTTCCCCTTGCATAAATTCATGTTTACCCCAAATTGCATACATCACTATTGATATCAAAGAAAGCAAACTTATAGTAGCATAGCTATAGATGGATCCTTCATTCGATTGCATTAACTTATAGTCGAACTATCATATCCAGTTGCTGGATGAGCTTAATATCATTCGGAAGGGGACCCGTTTCGTCATCTGACTGTACGGCTTGCTTCAATGTGCTTCTTATTCAACGCGACATTGTCGATGATCCTAGTACGTCTAGTTTGCACCCAAATGTAAGACATGAGATGCTTACTTACCAAGTAGTGTGATTGTGGAGGCAGCCTTTTAGTGTAACTTGCGATTCTAACTGTATTTGTGCGCTTCACAAACTTGTGTTTTTTTTTTTCAGCCGGCTCCAACCAGCCTTCACATCACACTTTTTAGTTGCGACAGTCTTCTGTTCCTCCACAAAAGGGAGCTTCGAGCGCAGTCCCAAAAGGGCAATCGTGTGCGAGCATCAACATCCAAAGCTCTCAACTGATATACCGACACTACTTATGTAAAGGGTGAGTATAACGATTCATTAGCTTTACGATCATCTCTCGCTGATGTGATAGTGCCGGTGATGCCAAAGAGGACTTGGATGATTAGACCTTGGCTATCATGAGTTGTTTGTTCCTAGCGATAGCCCATTGATGGCGACGCGCTTGTTGTGCAATGAAACTCACGTTAGAAACTTCACTTTTTTCAAAGTTTGCTTGCGAAGCTTCTAGTGCTAAAATCAAATAAGTGTGTGATTCTATGGTGTCCGGAAACAAGCCAGCGGCTCCACACATCAAATGGGAGGTACTGTCTCTTGTCCTTAAATCTTATAGTATTATTATATGACGGTGAATTTTATATATTTCTTTAGATCATTACAAAATATTTAGGGGAGTTTGGTTCGGTATTATCCTGATGTTATGTTATGTAATCTAGTCATGGCTTTTACATGTCATCTTTTAATTAATAATTTTATATTCTTATAAAAAACTATTTATAGATGTTATTAAATTAATTTTTTTTAAATAATATAATATAATATTAAAATAACAATGAATCAAATGCTTCTTAGTAAATTTTTCTAAGAAGATTCCCAACCAGAACATATCTAAAATTTGGCTATATTAAATTTTAGGGTAAACTTTTAGACCGTCATAAATTAATACCAAACACAACTAAATTCTTTAAGAAAGGAATCTGAACCTGAGTCCAGCTAAGTTCATTTATGAAGAGACATTTTTGACCACTTTTAGGTTATGTTTTGTTGGAGGTTTTAATTATTGTTAAAATGGTTTCTAACTTTTAAAATAATCAAAATAAAATAAAATTTTATTTTTTATTCTTAATATTCAAATTTTAAATATAAAAAATTACTTTAAATCTCATTTATAATAAATCAATTAATTTTATTTTATTTTTTTTAATAAAAAAATTGAATGTTATTTTGACTATCATTATAGTCAAAATTGCTTTTAAAAAAATAGAACAAGCTTAAGCACGATTAAAATGGCCATGTTTGGCGCGAGAACCAAATCGGGACTAAAATAGTATTAGTTTAAAAAATAATAATAATAATAATAATAAATAATTTATTTTAATTATTCTATATAAATTTTAATATAAAAAATAATATTTTACTTCACATACTTAATATTTTTAAATAAAAATATAAATTTTATTTTACGATCAAAATATTTGATTTGAATATTTTGGTTTAGAATGTGAAATAAAGTTGATATTTTTATTTTAAATTGTTGAATATGTAAAGTAAAATAATATTTTTTATATTTGAATTTATGTAGAATGATTTAAAAAAATTATTTATTATTATTATTGTTATATTTTAAATCAGTATTATTTTGATTCTCCAGCCAAACAGCACTTTTTCAATATTGTTCTACCTTTTTTTTATTTTTTTATTTTAAACACTATATTTTGTGCCTCTCTAATTAAAAATTATAATTATATGAATTTAAATTTGGATCTTAGGTGCGCTCCTTTTTCATTAAGTTAGAAGAAAAATTTATTATTTTATAATAAGATTTATCATATGATAACTTTTAAGACTATTTGACATGTGGTCTAAATGGATAAATACGATTTTCAAAATAGCTGCACGTTTAATTAAATGTCTTACATAATTTTTAATATAATTAATTTTATTTTTTATTATATATTTGTAAAAAAATTTAATTTTTTTTTCTTTTATTTTTGCCAAATGACCAAAAAGCGCGAAGGTATGACCAGTTGAGTGTTACAAATTTTATATCCTTGGCATGTTTTTTTTTTTAATTTTACCTCTCGATATTATAATTTTTTTCATCTGCATAAAAATTATTGTAATATATGATTTAAATTTGAGAACTTTTAATTTCCAAGTAAATTATTTCTACATTGAAATTGGAGTACACCATCCTTTGTCATAGAAATTCCCCATATATGTTGGCTATTAATGTTGTTATTCTCAACAAAGTTTATTCCAAGTTCCAAGTAAATTTTATTATTTATTTAGATCGATATTAGGCATTTCTTAATAAAATATTTATTTTCTTTGAATGAATATTTTAAAGGAGAAATTACTTATACATCCTTCTAAATTTACAATGTATTATACTTTGGTCAATAATAAGTTTGAATCTTCGAGTATATATTTCTCTATGAAATTGCAAATATTATGCTTACAAGCCTTGAATTAATGAAGACATAGTGAATTTCAAAATTTAAGAAATAAAAAAATACTAATAGGTCTTTGTAGTTTATTCATGTTTTTAAAAATATTTTATTTAAATTCTTGAAATTTAAAATAAAGACTTAAAGTTAAACCAAAATAAAAGTTTAATAAGTCCATGTAATTTAAAAATAAAATCGTAAAAAAATATTAAATGAAAAAATAATCATAAGTAAATTATAAAACCAATTGAGCTCGATCAAATCTAATGGTGTAAATTGCATTTGGGCTTTTGAGATTAGTCGATAGATTTGTTAAAATGAATGTTAACAATATTTCGTCAAATTATCACTAGTTTATAAAGAACAATAAGAGAGAAAAGACGAAATTAATTTCAATTTTTTTCCCTTTCCCTATTTGGCAATGGCTAAAATTAGCGATGGTCAAAATCTTAAATTTATTTTAAAAAAATTTAAAAAATTATTTTATATCTCATCTCACACAAATTTTAATATTAAACAATCACTTTATTTCACATCCAACACAATTCTCAATAAATAAATCAATTTTATTTGATATTCTACATAATTTTTAATATAACTAATTTAATTTATTTCACATCATACATATTTTTCAAAATTGACTAAAAATTCTAATCAAATTTTTTTTTTCTTATTACAAAACAGAGCTTAAACTTTCCATTAATATAGACAATTTTTGTCCTAAAGGGACTTGACGGAAAGACGGGAACCAATCCGACGAACCTAAAAGTAGCGCAACCGTTATCTGAGGGACTTAAATTGAGATTGTTAATAAGTTAAGCTACTTATTTACAATAAGTTTTAAATTTTAGGGACCCAAATGTAATTTACCCAATCTACTATCCAAGTTCCAAAGTGATGGGGGACAGACCCACGAGCCGGCCGGCCTATTAGCTAATGTGCCATAAAGGCACCCAAGCTAGCTAGTCAAGCTAGCCAAGCCACATTGACTCATGAGTTCCACCGGTCTCTTTCACCACTTTAACTACTTTCTTGCTGGCGCCATTACTCCTTTCAACCACCTCTCTGCCACCACCTTTCCTTATATTAACCTTTTTTCCTATATTTCAAACATTCATAATGATATATGCATAGATCTTATACATACTAATATATTTATGTTTATATATATGTATATATATATATATATATAGGTTTTGATTGAGTGGTGATTTTTTTTCCCAAGTTTGTTATGGAGGATTTGCAGGTGAAGATGAAGGTGGTGGAGGCCGAGGATGGAGGAGGAGGAGGAGAGCCGGTGAGTCCGACAGGGCAGTACTTCAACAGCTCGGCGATGTCGATAAGCATCCTGATCATTTTCGAGTCCGATGAAGCTTTGGATGACTCCCAGGCCCTCGCCGTAGTGGAGAAGCTCTTCCTTCCCATCAGCCCTCGCTTCTCCTCCATCATCGTACGTCGTCGCTCTTTGATTCTTATTCTCTTCTCGCTTCGCTTATTGATGAATTCTGCTTCTTGTGCAGTTGCTAGTTAAAGAAAAGAGAAGTTTTTGATTTATTTATTGGTATATGATATATGCATGCATGTATTATTAAACACACACATATATATATATCATATTTATTTTTCATTGTATTATATTTTGTCTTTTTTTTTTCATCTTAAATATGTACAAGTACGTTAAACATATGTAATAATTATTTTGTACATGAACATGAGAATCCATTAATCAAAAATGGCATCTTCGTACTTTGAAAGCTGGTCATATTTATTACACATGCCATGTATAGCTACAAGTTACCTCCTTTCTCAGTTAACTTAATTTCTCCTATATACATATATATTTATTTATTCATATATATATATATATATATATATATATATATATACATTTTTTTTTTCATTCTTCCACCAAGATATGTAAATAGAGGACAACAATGAACAGAAAGTGAAATAGAATATATATTTAAAGCTGATGCACAGCAACTATCAACAATGAGGGATAAGATGCAATCAAGTATTATATATTTCATGAGACATATAAAGTGTAAACAAGTCAAAACTATAAGAAATATGTAATAAAAGCTACTAATTAAAATGGTAGATGCATGTGATTTTCTCTAAATAGAAATCATTCTCGCGAAAAAAAAAACTACTTTTAGGTAAGCGTCGCATGTGTGCTAGACCTGGGCATGGATTGGGCTCGGGTTGGGCTTGGGCCGGGTCACTGAGTGATTGCATTAAACCACGCATATACACTCAAATATGTATGCACACAGATATATATATTTATGTTAAGAGCGGTCAAGTTGTACCATTGCCTTGCGGCACCCAATTAGGCTGCGTCCACCCTACTCGCATGCAGTATCATGCACGTAATAACGTGGAAACACTATTGCATATCTTTTTCTTATCGTTTCGCATTATTTTTTCATCTTTTTGTAAAATATTTACTTGATTTACATTCATATATAAAGTTTAACAAAGCGAGCATAAAATGAAATAAAATTCATATAAAATTAAAAATATATTATATTGTATGAATCTTATTTCATTGCATGCGCGCTCCCACCCCGTTCACAGTATGACACACAACTGTGAGAAAACTCTGGTTGACATCATTTTCGGATCGTTTCTTATTATTCTTTCATCTTTTTGTAAATTTTTTTTATAATACTTTTACTTGATTAGCATTCATATATATTATTCTTTCATCTTTTTGTGCACTATTTTTTTAAAACTTGATTTTTTTAAAAAAAAACTTGCATTTGTGCACTTTTGATAGCAATTTGAACATTATTTATATTCTTATATTTTCAATGAATAATGTTTTATGAACACAAAATTCAATAAAAATAAAAAAGCAGATAAAAGATGAAAACGGAGTTCAACAGTGGAAGAGGGTCAACGTCAGGCTGGAAGACCACGTGAAGACCGCCGTCTTCCCCGCCGGCCACCACTTCTACGACGAGTTCGTCGGCGAGTACCTCAGCACTCTGGCCTTGGAGCAGCTACCGTTGACGAGGCCGCTCTGGGAGATCCACCTCCTCAAGTATCGGACCCGCGCCTCCGCCGCCACCGCCGTCTTCAAGCTCCACCACGCTCTCGGCGACGGCTTCTCTCTGATGGGCGCTCTCTTCTCCTGCCTGAAGCGCGCCGACAACCCGTCGCTCCCTCTCACATTCCCGACCGCCCGGCACAGCCCGCCGGCGGCGAAGGCCGGAGCTTTCATCCGGTTGTGCCGGCGAGCGGCGAAGGCCTTCGAAGTGGGGGTCAACACGGTCAGCGACTTCGCGTGGGCGATGCTGAAGAGCACCTTGTTGGACGATGACCGGACTCCGGTGAGGTCCGGCGATCCCGGGCCTGAGTTCCGGCCGTTGACAGTTTCAACGGTCGTCTTCTCCTTACAGAACGTACGGAAGATCAAGGACATGCTCGGAGGGGTATGCACTTGGTATTAATGTAGTTAGATATTTTTATTAATAAATTGCATTAAGGTCCCTCACGTTCTATGCAAATTTTAAACAGATCTTAAAACGTATTTTGTCCTTGAAAATATACCCATGCAACATCTTCTGTGAACATTGCATAAACATTGATGAAAATTTTATGAATATTTGCTTGGAAATCTCTTACAAAATTGTAAAAGTTGAATCCAATTTAAGTTTTTTCTCAAATCTCAAGGACTTGAATGCAATTTACCTTTTTATTTTAAAATTTTGAAATCCTCTTATACAAGTAGCAATGTAGGTGTTAAAAATATCTGTTTTTTGAATTTTAAATTGATTCGTTTAAAAAATTTGAATCGAATCACAAACTAAAACCTTTTACTTGAAGTTTACTCCGAACTGGCCTGGGCTCACTTGAAATATGATTCAAGTTAGCATGAAATTATATATTTAAAATAATTTAACATATAAATTTATTTAATAGTTTAGTTGTAGAATAAAGAAGAATTAAATCTTGCTTCTCCTATGATTACTGATCAAATCCTATTAGATATACAATATTCTTATATATTTTAGCATAATGAGTTAATTAGAATTAAAATTCGAGCCAAATTAAATATGTTTAATTCTTTTTTATAAACATGTACCAGTTTCTTTATTTTTGCATATTGATGAAAAAATATTATATCTTAAAAAAAATACCATGCTTTTGTGTCAATTAGTATGATAATCGAATATTAATTCATATGGAATGAATATTTGAAGTTGAATATTTCCATTATGATAAATTTATTTACAATTAGTTTATATACTGCAGACAATAAACGATGTGATAACTGGAGTGATATTCTACGGGATTCAGCTCTACATGCATTCCACCATTAATGGCCATCATCATCATCATCATCATCGTCATCATCTTCATGAAATGAACAGCTGCAAGAAGGTGACGGCGCTCGTGCTTCTGAACACGAGGATCGTCAATGGCTACCAGAGCGTGGAGGAGATGAAGAGGCCGGGGACGAAGAACCCATGGGGCAATCAGTTCGCCTTCATCCCCGTTTCCCTTCCCAGCTCCGGCCGTGGCGGCGCCGGAGTGGAGCTGAGTGATCCTCTCAGCTTTGTTCTCAAGGGGAGGCAGATCATCAGGGCCAAGAGAAACTCTTTTGGGGTTCTCCTCACTGGGAAATTGCTTGAAGCCATCAGGAGGCACAGAGGCCCCGAGGTACCATTCATCGAAAATCACTCGAAATTCGCTGAATTTTACACGAACTCTAGTGTTTAAACTATTCATTTTTGCATCTGTTGAGATTCATACGAAGAATAATCACAAATTAAATTTTAAATGCATGCTAATTATTAATACATAAGTATATTAAGTAGTACAAAATGAACTATCGCCTATAAAAATATTGAAGAACTCGTTCAGACAGAACATTTTCATACCCCAAATAACATCTCAAAATAAACGAGATGCAATAAAATCGATTATTCTATTGGCAACCTATATATAACTCTATTATCTCTATAGCAATTACAAAATATGAACAAAAAATGTCAGAGGACTTACATTTAAATAGGCTTCTAATTGACTATAGAGTAAAATAAATTAAAGAAAAGATTACTAAATATACTAAGTATATGTTTCTTTTGGTTAACATTTTTTTTAAAAGTTAAAATTTTTAATAACATATCATATATAAAATTTAATATTATTTTAATAATATTTAAAATTTTATATAAATTTTTATTACTTATTTTGTATAAATTGTTTTTAAATTAATTATATATATATATATATATATATCTTAATACAGAAGTAAGAAAGTATTTGCTTCAATGTTATGTTGATGTTATGCTATATTATTTAAAAAAATAATTATTTAGTTTAATAATATTTTTAGGTAATTTTATTAAAAAATTATAAAATTTTTATTTAAAAAAAAATAAATGTCATAATATATAAATAGTGTTACGTACATAGCATCAAAATAACATCCTGTTAAATTTATATGAAATCTTTCGTAAATTTTAAGATAAAAAATATCATTTTATCTCAAGTTAAAATAATCTCTCAAGTAAATAGTCAAGAAATGATATTTTTCAATCGTATTATGACGTAAATATTCGAGGAAGATTATATTGGAGTCAAATTTGTTCCATCTAACTCTCAATTTTAATTAAAAGCTGAATATAAAGGAATTGTCAGGAGACTTTCGACAGACGTGTATTCTCTCATATTTTACGAAGAGCTAATAGAATTGCACACAAACTAGCTGGTTATGCTCTTTTTATAGACGATTAAAAAATTTAGTTTGATCTCTCTCCAAATTTCATATATCTAAAGTATTTAGAGAGAATGCTATATATTATGTGTAAATTTAAATATGATGCATCCTAGTTTTTTAATATTATTGCTATTATTATAAAAAAAAAACTCTCAATTTTAATTAAACATTAAAATTTAGGAATTTTTACTGGCATGTCATGCAAAATTATAAATTCAATAAAAAAATTATCAACTCATTGAAATATGTGCGATATATTAAAAAAGTAATTGTGTAATATATATGTAAATGTTGTTAAAATTTGTAATTATTTTGGGTGCAGGTAGCAGCTGCGTACATGCACAGAACATTAAGGAAGACGAGCATGACAATTTCGAATTTGACGGGCCCAATTGAGCAAATGATCATGGGCAACAATCCAATCAGCAACTTCTACTTCATGGTGGTGGGGAGCCCCCAGGTAATTATTTTTACTCAACGTCCAAAAATGTAATTTTTTTTCTATAAAAAAAATTAATTATTAAATATTCTAGTAGTTAATTCACACGTATTATTTAATTTATAATTTTTAAAAATTACTAAAAATTTCTTATAATTTATTCAATATAATATTGAAAGTCTCTCCTCAGTTAAATTTAATATATTTTTTGCCATCCTTGCTGCCTTGTCGATAAAATAGGAACTTTTCTGTAAATTTTTAAAAATCATAAATCTTTTCGCCTCATTTGATTCGAGATATTTTTTTAGCTAAATACAAATTTTAACTGTAAAAATTAACTTTATTTCACATCTAAAACAAATACAAATATTAGAATTGACTTTATATTAAAATAATTTTTTTTTGCTATTAAACATACAAAAAATTTTTTTCTCTTATTTGAAAAAAACTCAAATCAAACATGGTCAAAAAGTAATTATGTTTTAATTATAAAAACTTTTCAATAATTAGCTGAAAAAAATAAATTTTTTAATTATAATTGCAATTAATCGTGCAAATAAACAATTTAAAATATTGCACGCAGAGCCTCTCCATTTCCGTCGTGAGCTACATGGGGAAGCTGACGTTGGCCATGGGAACTGAGAAGGGATTCATTGACTCAGAGCTTCTGGTTTCATCAATGGAGAAATCCTTCCAACGAATCTTCGATGCAGCCATTGATGGATTGAATATTGCTCGATATAAAATAAATTAATTCATTAACCTTCATAATATATATATATATATATATATATATATTTATATTTATATTTATATGTCATATGAAATAATTTATTATCATTACGTATATTATTTATGGGATCTTTCAATATAACCTTGAGATTTATCTCTAGAGGCCATGCACATTATTATGAGAATGAAATCAAAATATTGTTTTTCATATAAAAATATTTTGCATTATAATTTGTTCATAAAAATATTTTATTTATTAAACTCGATCTTACGTGCTGCTTTTATAAATAACTAAAACTAAATTTATATTTTAAAAATTACTTATTTATTTTCATTTTTAAAATGGAAGTGAGACTAGGAAAGATAAAATTTAAAGATAAAAAAGGGTAGAAAATGAATAATAATGTAAATAAATGATAATAAAATAAATAAATAAATCTACTAAACATTAAGCTTAGTTTTATATTTTATTTTATTTTAAAATATCTAGATAAGTAATAGTTAAATTGGAGATAAATTTTATGGTCCTAAATAAGAAAAGCTAAAAGATAAGTAATAATATAATTAAAAAATTAGTGATGATAAATGTAATTAACAAAAAAATTAACGATAAAATAAAAAAACTCAAATTTAATTCAGTACAAATTTTAATTTAATACACATATGCTATTAAATTTTATACTATTTGCATAATACATACTCAATTGTTCTATATTTATTATAATGACATCAAATATTTTTAAATGAAATATTTTTTCTTGTGTGTCAAAACAAACTTGCACAAATATTACATACAAAATACTCAAAATTCAAAAATTACAAATAGTAATTCAACCTAATTGAGCTAATTTAACTGATCAAAAATTATAAATTTACTATATTGTATGTAAGATTAAAAATTTAAAAAGAAGAATTCAATAAAATTAATATTCCTCTAAATCAACGTCTTTTATACCAGAACATTAAATTTAAAATTTATTAATTTCTAGGTGTTAGAGCTTAAAGATCAAAAGAAAAAACATTAAATTAATAAAATATTTCTCTTAATATGCACTTTTAAATACTAGAATGTTATAAGCCACATTTGTTAATTTTTGGATATTACATATGTAATTTATTATTATTTTTTGAATATCTTGCATGTAATTACTACTAATAAAAATTTCTTTTAAATGATATTCACTTTGCTATTTACCACTGAATGGATTCTACTGTATATTGTGTGATATATATATAAAAAAAAAATTTTACCAACATGTCACACTATTTAGTTTTATTTATATATTACACATCTTTTTTTAGTTAATTATGCTATGCATACTTAAAATATTATAAAATCTTATATACATACATTTTAATTTATTTTCATTATAATGAGTAATCATAAATTTCTAATAACCTAATTATAGTTAAATTATAAAAAATTTGAGTCTTTCATTATATTATTTTAAGGATATTTAAATATATTTTGAGTGAAAATTCTAAAACCTTGATGTTTAGGTGGTAGCAAGGGAAGAAGACATCAGTAACATGA
Source organism: Apostasia shenzhenica (assembly GCA_002786265.1). Taxonomy (NCBI): domain Eukaryota; kingdom Viridiplantae; phylum Streptophyta; class Magnoliopsida; order Asparagales; family Orchidaceae; genus Apostasia; species Apostasia shenzhenica. Next base: position 7,975,952 of record KZ452013.1, on the reverse strand, counting down.
ATTGATTTTAGGACAGATCAGCACTTTAGTGTGGCATTAAGGGAAAAAAATATATACTATTAAGGGTAAAAATGTAATTTTAATGATTTACTAATGAAATATTTTTTTTTCAAATAGATTTTGACTGCGTTTTAACTGAAGTGTGTGTATGTAAGTTTTATAATATTTTGAGCATGCATAGCGTAATTAACTAAGAATGAATGAGTAATACATAAATAAAATTAAATGGTGTGGCATGTAGGCAAATATCCAAAAAAAAAAAAACATTTTAAAGATGAACTGTTGAAGAATAATATAATTTAATTGTCAACTGTTCAAGTTTTGTCTACAATGTATGAATTACAGTAATTAATAATAATTGCATGCTTATTTACCACGTTTATTGCTAATATATAAACATTTTAAATAATGTTTATGAATGCATTTTTTTGCATGATTTATGGATAGTGGAAATTGATCTGTGGGCTAACTAGAAATTCAACTAAAGCCCAAATTGTAAGGCCCATGGCCCATGATTCATAATTTAGGGCCCAAGAGTTACCAAAAAAATATTTGAGGCCCAAGGCCTAGAGCCCAAGCAAAAAGTTCTCGCATACGAGAAATTAGTAGGTACTCGACAAACCAAACCCAGTAGTAGCACGACATAAGAGAAGACGGTCCTGCTAGCAGAGCTTCCATTTTTATTCTGTAAAAGTATGATCAATTTTATTTCACATTCAACAAAAGTACAAATATTAGAATTAGCTTTAATTTCACATTTATGTACTTTTTAATATTAAATAAATTTTTTTTCATTAAATTGATAAAGTAAATTATTTTTTTTAATTCAAAATTTAACATTCGAATTAAATGAGACCAATGTATAAAAGTATTTAATAAAGACATAAAAAATTGAAATACGTAAATGAGTATGATCTTTTGCTTTGTATAGATCATAGGAGGTAGAAATACGATGCTTCGTATGTTATACAAAGCAGAAATGACAGCTTTTTTAGAGTTCTAAACTAAATATTCTTTTTTTTGCATAGATCTTGACAGCATTAAATTTATGTCTAAATCAACTTAGGGAAATCTTCAACTCAAATTCAAAGGTTTAATTTAATTAAAACTTATTTAATTTTGAGTTATTTTGAAATTAAATTTATTCTATTTAGCAATCTTATTTCTTAAATGAGCTTAGACGACGTTTCTTAAAAAAAAAGAGCTTATTTTATAAGAGAAAATTCTTATAATACATTTAATAGATAAATGATGAAAAGATTAAACAAATGGAACCGCATTGAAGAATGAAGAGTGAAGAAGGACAAGAGCAACTTAGTTGAAGTCCACAAAAATGATGAGGATAAATTGAATCAAATTTAAATTTTGCAGAGATATAATTCTTATTGAAAATAAATTAAAAGTTAAATAAAAATCAAGCAACTTTGAAGTAGCTTATTTATTTTTTGGTTTACATTTTGAACTATAATTTTTTTCATCTTATTTAAAAAATATAATGATAGTATAATTCTAATCTGAGATGACTTGATTTGTAAATAAGCTCATTCTACACTGGACTAGCAGAATATCACTTAAAATACCTTATTTTTGTCAAGGAATGAACCAAATTAATCACTTATATTTTTTTTTAAGTTAAATCAATTCTATTGGGAAAATCTCCTATATAAATTGATAGTAATTTACTTAGAAACTCTCACCTTTAAAGTTCAACCCTCTCTGTAAAAAAATAATAAAAAACAATCACCTTAAAAAGAAAAACTATTAGATTTTCGTAGCGCACCACTACTTTTTTTAAATGGCCAATGAGATTGTGTCGTGTAGCCATTATGAGCCCACGCACATCTGCCTTAGCAGATAATTTGTTTTTTGGAGATGCTAATTTGTGGTTATATTTTTCAATAAAATTCTAAATCGTCCAATAACCTTTAAGATCAGCTTTAAAGTGAATCATCACATAACATCTGCATGTTGTATCTAATCTGAAGAAAACTGATCTATTTATTTTCTTGGTATCACTGTTCTTGAAGTTGACTTTAGAACATAAAAAATTCTTTAATATTTGGTTTTCTTGTTTTAAGCTGGTGTGAGTTATGATTTTTTCGAATACTAAATTCAACTATAAAGCACAGTTACCTACTGCAGGGAAGTTCTTAAATAAAAAAATATATATATTTAAACAATTCATAAGATATTGTTTTTCAAAAATAGAATGACAAAAAAAAGAGAAAACTTTGTGGAGAGATTTCTCCCTTTAGCCGAGATACTGGTCACCACGTGTTTGGTCCTAATCTGAAGTATAATTACCGAGTCCGCACTCACAAAACCCCACCCTGCATTCTGGGATTGGGTTAGAATAGATTGTTCCTCTCCGCGCTTTATGCCTTCGGCTGCGCCGGTTCGAGAGGTGCCAGAGGAATTTTCCGGCGATCTCTAGGGTTTCTGATGTCTCGTAGCACGGACCGCTTCATTAAGGCGGCCCAGCAGAAGTTGGGCGTCTACTACAAGATCTTCACTGCTCGCCATGGGCAACAAGTGATAGACCTTCTGGAACTTCCGATCAAAGTGGTTCTCTCTCCCTTCACCCTCGCATTCGACATAGCGGGTTCTGCTCCCAGGGGTTTCGGCTTCCCCGAGCTCGCCTCCAAGCTATCCTTCACCGCTATCTTCGTACGCTTCCTTTGTTCCCTTCATCCCTAACTTAACATACCCTAGGTCATTTGGAAGTTAGGTCTGTAAGTTGTGTTTTTATTTCCAAATATTCTGTAATGTTTCCTTATCAGGCGGTCGCGACCCTTGGTACCTACGACATCGCGTTGGAGTTGGGAAGGAAAGTACTTTGTCAGAGGTTAGTTACTGCTCTGCCTTGCGAATTGGGTTCTTTCAAAATTGGATCTGCAGCTGCATTTTTAGACACTTTTGTGCTCTTTTGTTATGAAAATCCACCACCTTAACGCCCCCTTTCGTCTTCTTTTATTTTATTTACTTTTTTATCAAGTGTGGTGGACTGTTTGAGCAATTTTGATTTTTACCTAAAATGTTGCAAATTATCACGTATTGATGAGCTGTGTGGGGCCTTGATCTTCTGCAACATTGTATCAAGTTTGACAAGAGATTCTATCATCAGGTCAACAATAAAACACATGGAAGAACTCATTAGTAGGATTAGACTATCCGGTAGTTGGAATGGACCATCATATCTAAAGTCCATCCAAAGGATCGTCCAATGTGAAGTCCATCTATCAAATTGTCCATTGGTGGAGCTGACCTAGGGGACAAACTATGAAAGGTAGATTCAACGATGTATCAGACGAGGATTGGACCATCCAATGGGTCGATTAGATTGTTCGATCATATATATGCTTGGACCATTCTATGGGCTAATCAATTTGTCTGATGCAATGTAACCGCATTGCTATTTTCAAGGCTATAAGTTATGTAATTTCTTCTATGAAGCATAGACACTTTTATATATCCCAATGTGTCATGTCATGTTCTTATGTTCCTGCGTCTTGTCCTTGTGCCCCCTTTTTCGTTTCTGTGCTTGCTAGGTGCTTGTATAATGTCAAGCAAAAATTATGGCAAATTACACTATTATATAGGTATTTATATTATTTAATTATTATATTATTATTTGACGTGTCTTACTGTGTTTGTCTCCTGTATTTTGAAAAGTTAGTGTATCATTGTATTATGTTGTACCTTGTGTTCCCTATCGTGATTGTGATTCTTAGAATTTCTCTATATATTCTTATGTACTACCAATCTATAGCAATACTTGTTCTAATAAATTTTTCTAGGGTTTTAGAGATCGTAATCTCTTATAATCCCTTTTTGGAGACTTTTAAGAGTAGTGAATTATTTCTTAGTGTAGTCATGGTTTTCCCCAGATTTAAGATTTTTCATATGAGCTTTGTGTTCTTTCTTCTTATTATGTTATTCTTTGATTTTGTATTGAATTTTTTGTATTATGATTTTTGATTTGCTCTTTCCTGTGTTGTGTGGAATCTTTTTTGTTGAAAGTATTCAATTTATGTACAAGCTATTTAAGATGACTAACCCTGTATTTATCCTCAACTGAAGCTACTTCAACATTTCATTGATTTACTCATTCTTACCTTATCCTTTCGTGTATGCTCACTCATCTATTTTAATATTCTCATCTCTACGGTTTTTATTTTATTTGTATATTTTTACTTTGTAGGTTAGCATTTGACATTATATAATATTATTGATCTTGCTACTGTCCTATAAAGTTTAACTTTAAGTTTAAGTGAGATTTTCTATTTCATAATAAATTAAATGTATTTTCCTACTTAATTCATTATGTTTGGATTCTGCTAATGATATTACCTCTATTGCAATGTTATTTTTGTATGTTTAAATCGAGACATCTAAACTTCTCACTCTTTTTGATAAATAGATCAATAATTGTCACTTCCTTAATACTAGTGCTTCTATTTTAACTGAATTTGCACTTGATATATTCAAATTTAGGTATGCTAAAAAAAAAATCTTTACACTTTAAAGGCATTTACCCATAACTCAAGTTTCACCTTAGCATTATTTCTAGTTTTATTAATAAAAAAGAATATCATCTATAAAAAACATATACTAAGGTACTTCTCTTAGATATGTCCAGTTAGAATCTCTATAACTAATTCAATGAGACATGGACTTAAAGTTGAGCTTTAATGTAACCTTACTATAATAGAAAAATATTTAGTCAGTTTTCATTATGTCTGAACACTAATAATAATCCCTTTATGTATATCTTTAATAACTTGAATCAACAATGCAAATCATTAAGCTGGTGTAGCATGTTTTTTGATTTACTTGGCCTTGTAACAATGTTAACTCTATATGCAAGTGAATGGGATCATTTATAAAGAAGGGTTTACAGTTTAATTTTGCAGTGGTGAAGTTTTTGATGAAGTTGAATGAACTTGTTTTCCAGTAGAAGTTTGCTTGATGGAGTGTTCTGTATGGTGTGCATTGTCTGATTGCCTTTCCTATTTATTCAGTTTATCTAATGGCAATCAGCAGTTTCTATTCATTTTATTATGGTCAAATAATTTTGTCATGACCCTTATTATGGAATGTTAGACATTGCATTTATCTATTACCTTTTGGATGTTTAAGAAGTGTATTCTATGCCTTACACTTCCCCCCCTCTTTCTAATGTCTTGTAGAAATTGTCGCACCTGCAATGGATGGCAAGCCTTGCGGTGTACATTGTGCAAGGGTACAGGAAAAGTAAACTATCAAGTGAAGAATTATAAGTTGAAAGGGTAAGGAAGCTTTTATACCTTTTATAATGCACAACTCAATATGTATAAATCTTAAATTTTAACTATGTTGACATGCAATTCTATCAAGCAACAGAGAGCCAAGATCTCTTGCGGAGAAGATTTTCTCACGAAGCACGCATAGTGGGGTTGCAAAGAAAGTAATAAATAGTGAAGAAAATATAGAGGGTTGAAATGACAGTGGAAAAATCTATGAAGCAAATAAAAACTATAATGCTTAGTTGAGGCAACTTAAAAGACAATTTACTAAATTGGAAATAGCATAGTTTTTTGAGTATAAGTTTATCAAACTCTTGGGCTCTCCTTAGAGAGATTTGCAACAAAGTTGTTTATAAACCTAGTTAAAAATTTGGGGTAATTTCATTTAGGCTCCTGAAGTTTGCTTGGACACAAAAGTTCACAAATCTCAAAACATGCCATTCAGGTTCACAAAAAATATTAAATGGGACATCGTAGTCCTTCCGTGATAAAATTTGTTATGTATTGTAAAAATAACAAAAATATCCTTCTTTAATCTGTTGATTTTCAAAATATGTCATTGATCATGGCTGCATGCAGGCGCATGGCCTCGAGTGCCGGCAGCCGGCAGCCGGCAGCGCGTTGCCGCCAGCGTCTGAGCGCAGGCAGCTGGCAGCGCGCGGTCGCGGCGTCCTGGCACAGTTGCCGCAGCGCGCCGCCTTGCTCGCAGACGTCATGCGCGCGGGTGTCCGTGTGCTGCCAGCAGCGCCGTCGTCCGCGCGCAGGCTGCTGGCAGCGCGCGGCCGCCAGCATCTGCGCGCAGGCGGCGACGTGCTCCGCTGCGCAAGGGTCGCCGCAGTGCGTGGCCCCGCACGCGGATGCCCATGCTCAGAGCCGCACGCGGACGTCTGCGGGCAAGGCGCTAGCGCGCCGCGGCGACCCGCGCTCAAGCGTCTGCCCGCGGGGCCGAATGCTGCGGCGACCCGCGCGCAGTCGCCTGTGCGTGGACGTCCGCTAGCAGGACGTCTGTGCGCAAGGCGGCGCGCTGCGACGACCGCTCCAGGACACTGCGGCTGCGCGTTGCCGGCTGCCAATGCTCAAGGCCGCGCGCAGGTGGCTTGTCCACGAATGCATTGCGCGCGAGGGTAAAATCATAATTGAAAAATTATTTAATTTAATTTTTTTTTTGATGAAATAATAGTATTTTATACGGAAAACGTTATGTTGGACATAATTGGAAGCTTTTTAAAAATAACTAGGGTCCTGGTAAACTATATAATAATTATTGTGAACCTGGACGCCATGTTTTGACGTTCGTGAACCTGGACGGCAAAGTAGACAAACCTCAGGGGCCTAAGTGGAATTACCCCTAAAAATTTTCATTTATAAATTAGAACTTGCTTGAGTTCATCATTTTCATTTGTTAGAATTTTCCCCTATTCTTGGTTTTTATGGTTTCAATAAAGACAAGCATTGATGAGTTTTGATACTCGGAAGAGAATAGCCCAAGTGCTGACAATGAGACAACATAATAAGGTGCAAGAAAAAGGGAGAACTATTGAGGTTGTGCTAACAAATGAGCCTGTGGTGAAGAAAATGGAGGTAGCTAAGATATTGTTTTTGTCAGTTTATGTAGAGTCTATTCAATGGAAGATTGGAGAAATTTTGTAGAAAAGTTGACTTGTTGAGCAAAACTTGCCAAGAAGACTTAGAGATGAGGAAGCTAAGGATGCATTCTTGAGCATTCCATCGAAGGAGTACATTATCTATGAACTCCTAGAAATGAAAGTCCAAGTGAAGAAGTCTCCAAGAAAGATATTAAAGGAAAGGGAGTCAATGAGCTCCCAAATTTTGCTAGCATCAATTAATCTTGCCCCTTAAGTCGAATGTGATTAATGAACCTAGGGATTGTGAGAAAGACGATTCCAATGGCGATTAATTATCTGGAGGAAGTTTTTCTCCCCACTACAGATGAGATTAATGGTTCTACTTTTGGATTATCACGAATAATCATAAGAAAATTCTAAGATTAATTATTTGAAAATTAAGAAAATTCTATATCTTTCAAATTAATCTAATTTGGAATTTTAATTAAGTTAGATTGATGGTAAATTAAGCTTTTAGGAGAGGAAAAAGGGGGAGGAAGTTGGGAAAGTTGGAGGATTTTTTCTCCCACAATAGGATAACTGAGTTTTAAGGATTCTAATCCAACCTAGCAATGTATTTAGATATCGTTCTCATTGCTTGGAACAAATGTTGTCACAAATCTTGGAGATGCTCACGACAGAAGAAGGGGACAGAGCTCAGAATCAACTTAAACTCATCCCAATACTTAATTACTATTCTGTGGCCGTGTTGGAGATTCTTTATATGGCAAACTTATATGCTACTGATAAGCTTCATTTTAGCAAACACTAACTTAGATCAGATTAAGTTTTGGACAACAATAAAATTAGTCTTCTATATTAGCCTTCTAGTCGAAATGTGCCTTAGGGTAGAACTTACCATTAAGTCTGTTTGTTTGTAAGGTTAAAATTAAACTTGGATAGAGATATATTTTTATTGAAAGTTGTGAATGATGTGAAATAAAGTTAGTTATTATATTGAGATATGTGAGGGATGTGATATAAAGTTAGTTATTATGTTGGGATATGTGAGGGATGTGATATAAGTTAGTTATTATTTTAGTAATGTATATAGGATGTGAAATAAAGTTAATTTTTAATATTATATTTTATGTGTGATATGATATGCCAGGTTAAAATTAAACCAGGTTAATTTTTAACTTCAAAATAAACGGGCCCTAAATTATGATCTTCTACAGTAATGCTATGGGTGATCTTATCAAGATCAAGTTTTCTCTCATGGCAGTCTGATTCAGAAACAAGTTAGTGTAGGGGATTCTCCATCTGGGTGTCCTGTAGGCATATAAATGATTTGTGAAGTTAATAAAGTGAGGCACTTTGAAATATCCTAAACTAACCTCAAAAGAAAATGTGGAGCAGCATGAGAATGACTGTGCATTTAAAGAATCAGTGAGATTTAATAGCATAATTGCATTTATTTTCAAAAGATAATGTTTTATGGTAATGGATGAAATTAAATTTATTTAAAGATTTAAGTTGATTAGTGGTAAATTAAGATTTTTCTCTATTAAATTAGGGTTTATTGAATTTGCAATCAAATAGATCTATTTAGAAGTAAAATATCACTCAACAGTGTCTTTCAAGCAATATAGATCTCTTAAGGTGAGCAAACAAACAAATCAATTGAATAAACATTCTCAGGTCAATTCTAATTTAGGCTAAGATTCTTTGAATTAGGGAGGAATATTCCTTAGCCATGTGGATTAGAGGTTCAAGAGAAATTGTACAATCAAAGAAGTCATCTCTGATTTGACAAATAGTTGATGCTGGGTAGTTGATCCTATGTGGGCAAAGAAACTACCCATCATCAACTATCCCCCGGTTCCTTTGGATTGGGAAGGGGGGATGCTATATTTGTGTGTGGAAGCCAAGAGGTGTAGGTAAGATTTACACGACGAGGGAAAGAGGGGCAAGGTTCACGCAGAGGGGTTGGGGGGGTGGGGTGGGGTGGGGATCGATTAGGAAGATAGAGAAAGAGGGTTTAAGGAGAGGAAAAGTAGTGGATGTTGGGGAAAGTTGGAGGATCTTTTTGTTTTCCTGCAAAAGGTAACTAAGATTTAAAGATTTTTATCTAGGTTCTTGATTCTTTTGTTCACCAAAATATCAACTCTATGCCCCGAGTTAGATTTTTTTGAATCTAAACTTTATTTTTCATATGATGAAAACGAGAATTAATTATAAATATCGATACATTTGTAGAGCGGCTAATCCCACCTTAAAACTACACATAAATGGTTGAAGTAATTATGCCAATAAAATAGGTAAAAAAATTTGAAAAGACTTGACTAAGTCAACACTATCTTACTTACATAATTAAAAATACTAAAACAATTTTCATCGATCCATCAAACTTTTCATGATATGATCCTATCTGAACTGTAGATCATAAAGATGTCCCCATTATTAAGCTTCGTTGATGGAAATGACAATTGTATCTCCCCATCATTATTTTTTTGAAGAGTATGCTTCTTAGGATATGTGTTAGGAAGAAATGCTTAGATTTATGTCTTTTAATGATTTAACTTAGATCTCTGATCTTGGGAAAGTTGTCCTCTGGACTAGCTTTATTAGTTTTCTGATATTTACTAATGTAGGGGAGAGAAGGCAACAGCTGAATGTGTTGCTACAGCTGTTGTAGAGAATCGTGCCGAGTTGGTGCATCTTCCTTCTTCGATTGATCTTTCAACACCGTTGCCTACCAAAAATTGTCCGAATTGTGATGGATCAGTATGTTGATTCCGCTGATGATCAACTCCATGTGTTCTTTACCAAAAAACTGCGACCTCATGTTATTTTGTTTGAGCATAGTTTCATTTTCGAGTTTTTGCATCTATTTTGGTCTTACACTTATAGTGGTACCATCTATGATTCTGATGAACTCTGCTGCACCATAATTGCTTAATAGCTCCCTCCCATCTTTAAAGTAATTCAGCTTAGCAATCATTGTATCTTTGTCTAAGTTCTAGGATCTTTTAAAAGCTTCAGCGGTAATTCTGGGCGGCTGCCTAAAATGCATTCCTTTTGTTAGTTTTAATTCTTCTGATATTTATTTATTTATGCATGTAAAGCGAGCTTGCTATTTAGAAGATGCCTTGGTTCAGATGTAGCTAGCAAAAACTTTAAAAAAATGAAGCCAACCACAAACAATTGGGAGAAGGTTATTGATGATGATGATGATGTTGTTTCTTTCAGTGTATTGTGAGGGAATTGGACATGTTTCAATGCCTTTTTTTATATTTACTTTGAACTTTGGTTAAAATAACGGCTAAAAAGGAATGGGCATCTTTGTGTTGAGTTTATGAACCTAACGTTTAGTAAACGGCTAAAAAGGAACTTTGGTTCGAGCTTTTTTTTTGGACAACAGAAAAAAATATTTATTTTTTAAGTTTAATAAGAGAAATTTATTTTAATATTAGAAAGTGTGTAAAATGTGAAATACTTAAATTCTTATATTTGTATTTGCATTAAATGTAAAATAAAGTTGATTTTTATAGTTGAAATTTGTGTTGGGCAAAAAAAAAAAGACTCAACCAAACGAGAGAGTATTATAAAGTTTAAAGAATATATTGGATAGTTAAAGAGAAATTCTATAAATTACGGTGAAGCCACTTATATTATGTAATTTGAATGATGGGAGGTGATCGTTATAGAATTGAGAATGTTTAGATAGATGTCTTTTAAGATTTGAAAGAATCGAGTAGGAAATGATATATAGACTATAGGATTATAGGGAAGCTTTTGTTCCACATTAAAAGAGAGGTTTACAAAAATAAGTTGTTAGATGTTATACAAAAAATTTAGGTAAGTAAAAATTACACTCATGTTGACTTGTAAAAGTGAATCATTAATTTGAACACAAATTATTCGATATGATTGTTGTTGTTGTTGTTATTGGTGTTGTTGATGATGCTTGCTATTACACCCCCCTTCTTTTTTCTTTGTGCAGGTCATCGTACTTACAAATTTGTTATATTTTGAACTTTTCTGTTAAATGTTTTTTCTCTTATTCCTGTTGTATTTAGATGTTCATTGGAAATAAAATTTTCCCTTAGAGTTTATACTTCTTTCTGCGCTTAATACGTCAAAGCTTTTGCATTTTTTATTCTTTTTGCTGTGGAAATCCTGATGGAGATGTGAAGCTTCTTAAAATGTTTGTTCCTTATTTGTTTGCCGTCATACTTGATGCTATCTGACTACAAAATGCAGGGTGTGATGGGTTGTCCAGATTGCAAGCATCGATTTCCACTTAGGATCTCTGCAGATGATGTGAGCTCCTTTTAGTTCTCAGTGGTTCCCAATGATGTAGGAGAATCTGTAAATTGAGTTCTTTTTAATTGTTTGGTGCTTTTGTTGTGCAAAATTTTTTTTTGGGCAACTTGGTTCATAAAGTTATTATTTGTACGCTATCTTGAAAGATCTGCCTTTGTTCTTGATTTTGTCAGACCTTGATAAGCTTCTCGTTGCAAATCAAACGTTATTTCGAAAGATTATAATCATAACTTGACTCTTTTTGATGGCAACCACTTATCGTCCATAACTTGGCATTCTAATCGGTGCATGGAACTGTTGTACTACAACTTTGGTCCATAATCTTGCTTATTCTTGTTGGAATGTATATTTTGTGCAGTAACGGGCTCAGGAATTGATCATGGTTAATTATCTTTTGGTCTTCCTGATCAAATGCTCTGGTGACAACAATGAAATTGAAATGTCGACTAATGGAAATGAGGATGCAGTATATGAAAAATGTGCCCAATATGAAGTTTATAGAGTTAAATATAGTAACTAGCTTGAAAGGTAGGTTAGGAACCTAAAATTTGGTTCTATTATGCCTTTCTTTAACTCCAAATGATGAGATATATAAAGATCATGATCTTTATGTTTTTTTTATAAAATTTTTATTAAATTATTTGTTTAGTTATGTTGGACGTATGCTTCTGAACATACAGAAATTTCCTTTTGTTCGGAATTTTTCAGATCATGGAGCCTCCTTGGCAAGCATATAATGTAATGAGAAAGATGGACTATCCTTATGAGGCAAGCCATTTATTGCGGTTATTCTTTTATAGCAATAAGGATTTGCTCATAGAAATCAGCGATTGAAATATTATTGCTATAGTAATTGCCATCATTAATTCATTGCTTTTCTCATAGCATTCCAATAGTTTTACCCTTTAACAATTTATTTGCATGATGCCTTTGTTATCCTTGTGCAGGATACTTTTGTTTTGCCAAACTTAGACATATAGTCATGGGATACGCTGTATCACTGTATAATGTATGATGTCTTGAAATTTAATCTTTTTTTTTCATTTATTTGTTCATAAAAGTATTTGATCTTCCATTAGATTAAAACTTTTAAAATAGCTGATAGCATTTCATGGCACCTTAAAGTTGAAGTCAGATGCATTGTAGTATCATTTTCTGACTTTCTTAATAGGTTTCTAAAGTGTACTCAAAGTTTCCTTCTCTATAATAGTATTAACTCTTATTTTTTGCCTTTCTTTCAGCATATTGTTGGTAGCATGAAGGACCCGAAAATTGCTGAATTTTGGTTGTTTACTTTGCCTCAAGTTGTTGGAGGGGTTAAGTATGATGATGACATCAAACAAAAGATTTGGTGGGCATACAAGGTCAGCCATTATCTGTTCATCAATGTCATTTTTATGAGAATTATTGTTTTTTTTGGACAGCCATGATATTATTTCATTTTGTTCTAGATGCCCTGTGGGGCATCCATCTTCTCTGTTTTGGAAATTGAATCTGTCTTCCATATGTTTAAACTTCAATTCAAAGTCAAAAGTTTTATTGTGTTTATTCTTATTAGAAACTTACCCTAAGTTTATTTCATTCACTTCCAATTTGTTATTGTGTTCATGATGTCAACTTTGTAATTTTATTTCTTGAAACAATGTCAGCATATACTATACCTGGGTCACAAAAAATGCTGAATTGAATCAATGTTAGAAAACAAATAAGATTGCATGCAAGGGTTTTGTAAGAATATAAAATTATTTCCTCGCCATAACCTACAAGCTTTCGATTTTAGGTCAGTTGTTGTTTACCGGCTTAGTGATGTAATGATCTCAGCTATACACATGACAACTTAGTCAAAGAGGTTAGAGTCCCAATTAAAGTGTCTTGCTTAGATGACCTAGTCAACTAAAATTCACGAGGTCATAAAGAAAAAGGTCAAAAAAGTTATCATAAGTTTGGTGTATAGTCCTATAAGTCATTAAACAGCTGGCATTGTTACCAAAGCTCGTCCTAGTTATAACTTTGAATGCTTAAAATGCAAGTTGGGCGTGATTGAGATCCACAACCGAGCTTGAGGGGGCATGCAGAAATTCTAATTGTGTAAACAATTATGATAAATTTCCTACATCTAATTATGGTCTTGGTAAATCTTACCAAATCCGACTAAATTAGGTAAGTTTCTTATTGTGCGGGAAGAAATCACTCTACGACAACTTATTCTATTCGATATCTTGAATAGGAAAGGGTATGAGTTGACTTGGGTGAGAATCCTTTAAAAGCCTTGTTATTCTTTTGATTTAACAAAAAATTTCTTTTCTTCCCTCTGTCCAAACTCCAACTTTCTTCTCTTCTTCTTTATTTCCCTTCTTTTTCATTTGCTTCCACCCCCTCTATCTCTACTCCCTCCCACCAGCCCTTTGTTTCTGCATCATCCCACCAATTGTCTGCTAATGCAACCTCCTTCATAAGCATATTCCATTCTTGATCTCATCAGGCCACTACTTCGAACCTGCTCGAGCCTCACAAGATCAGCCTCGGTCAAGTCTTGTCTGCATGACACAACTCTGACCTCCTCACTGCTCACACCCAAAGGCTTACTTTGTTCGATCATGCTAAATATTACTCGAGTCAGGTTCTTCGCCTAGTTGTCCACACGGCTCAGCGTGAGCTGCATGTCATGTTCGGCCGACCTAGCCTTGCTCATGCGCCTATGTGTCGTGCCACACCGCTTCTCTAGCCTTGCCATTTGTCTGTGGGGCACACCACGTGCAGCACACTCTTGGTCGCATCTTCCACCCTATGCTCAACTAATTTTAGAGATTGAAAATGATAAGGAAGTTATAAATTGATGGCTAGGCTTCAACTCAAGTATAAATCTCTTTTGAATCACTTATTTACTGATTAATTTTAATTTAATTGATATTATCTTATTCAACTGAAATTTTGAATCAGCTTTACTAACCTATTCTAAGTTAACAAATTTTTATTTATCGGGCGATTAAATTTAAATTTAAATTTAAAATAATTTTAATTTGAAGATTAATATTTTATTTATCACATAGTTATATTTTAGAAAATTATTTATACTTAATTGAAAATAAATTATTATTTAATTTTGTTGATTATAAAGTTTATATATATCATATTTCTTATCTATCTCGCATCATATATACTACTTAATTTTTTATTTATTTTTGTTTACTTCTAAGGTCATCTAAGTGTCACTGGTATTGAGTATTCGTTATTCATGCTTTAAGTTTCATGCCGTTGAATTCCATTATGGTTTTTCCTCTTTATGAGCATGTATTATGTGATGCATTGATTTGTTTTCTTTATACATGTCTTTGAGCTCCATGCCGTTGAATTGCATTATGGTCTTTCCTCTTTATGAGCATGTATTATGTGTTGCATTGATTTGCATTGAGATATAGTGTGTTATTCACAATATGATTACTTTAATTCATTCTTTATGGATATTACTTATTGTTTTGTTATTAATGTAGGAATCCATGCGGTATGATCAACTTCGAGATGTGGTTGCCCAACGGAATCCTGGTTGGGAGCATCTACAAAAGGTATTGATTGATATAATCATATGAATATATCACATTCATTTTTATAAATAGGTATTAATATACTCTTTATTTATTTGACATCCTTTTGGTTTTTAAAATCATCTAATTTGGTGTCATTCTCTTGCATTTTCAATATCAATTAGTAAGTCATCTAATACTACTGCATTTCTACAATTTATTTTTTTTAAAGTCTCTTAAACGTTAGCATTGCTTGCTATCAAAAAGAAACTTCAGCATTTTTAATACGTTAGATGGAGGAGCAATTTTCAAATTTCACTAAGCTTATTTAAATCAATTAATTTGTCACAACTCACAATCGTTTTTAAAAAGCTTATAAAGTAAGTCATCCATTTATATTGAATATCTTTTTTGAAAAATACTTTTTGACCTTCATCCTTAATGCATTTTATTTAAGTCTTTTGCTTTTTTATCTCTTATTTTGATAAGCTTATTTATGTATTTTTTCCTTTCTTTAGTGTTTAATTTCTTATATAAATTCTAAAAACTACAGTTTTTGCATTGCAAATTGCTTTCATGGACTTCCATTGGATCATTATATATTCTCTCAATTCTTATTGTTTTGTATTCAAGTCATTATTTACAACAAATTCTCATCTCTTTGATTTTTTTTTGTACATCTTATTTCAATATCAAACAACATTATTATTTAGACATTTTTCTTTAGATTTTTTCCAACACATCTTTCACCACCTTACGTATACAGTTAACAATCGTCTACATAAAATTAGTTTTCTTTTTAATATCTCACTTTCCAAGTTCTAAAATTCTCTTCGTAAAAGTATTTATATTCTCATTCGTTAAGTTCCATGATTGTTCGAGGACAGTATTTTGGTTTACTATTTTTTCTTTAGCTTTTCATCCTGAAATCAATAAAATATGAGTACGATACGATAATACGAATACGATATAATATGAATACGATGATACAATAAACTTGAAAAAGTAGAATACAAATACATTAGGATATCACTATTATATATGTGTATGTAATATGTCATATTCTTATATTTAAGGTGTAGCTCGATGGTAAATCAGAATAACTTATACATCTTGCTGCTATAAATTATAAAAATATTTTTTACTTTTTATTTTAAATTAATTACATTTTTAAAATATTTTTAATATCACTGAAAGTAATATTATAGACAATTCAACTTGAAAGAATTGAAAACATCCTTCAATAACTTTTGAATTTTTAAAAAATTTAAATTTAAAAAAATGTCATAAAATTTATTTAATTATTTTTCTGTCATAGATTATCTAAATGAGATGAGAGTTTAAATATATATTAGTAGATTAATTTTAATTTTAATTTAAATACGACCTAAATTAATTAGCTTGATGTGAATGAGATACAATTCTTAATAATACAAATATTGTGCAACAAATCCAAGTATACTGACCATGCTCTCTTCTTTCTTATTCTCTCAATAAATAAATAAGGTTATAGTTTTTTTTTTTTTGTAATATGAACTTGATTAAAGTAAAAAAAATTGTGATCAATGTCCAGTAAAAGCGAAAATAATATCAATTGAGGTAAAAAAAATAAAAACATCACTAGTATCTATAAGACTCAAAAAAAAGGATCAGCTAAAGTAGATGATGCAGTAGCTTGTAAATAACACATTTTTTCTATTACTGATATACTAGCATGCGTGAAATTTTTTGTAATCTCAATTACGTAGTCCAGTGTATCTCTTTCAATTTTAATGTTCGAGTTTATACATGAGTTGTCTTATGTATGAGATATTTTTTATTTTTTATCTTCTGAGTTGGACCCACTATTCCAACATTCTTTTCTCTGATTAGAAGTATCGAAAAGTTGGACAAGCATTAGATTTTAAACAATAAAACTAAAAGTTGATACGTCACGTGTTGTATTAGATACGTATCGGTGAAGTATCAATATCTAATACGGATACGTTAAGATTCACAAAACATCAGTGCTTCATGGCTGAAAATCAAAGACAATTAATCAGTTTTTAATAGTGAAGTTCTTATTTGGAATGACTATACAATCTTTAAATTCAAGCTCTCATTCCTTAAAAGGAAATAATTAATCTGCATTCTTGAATGCTTTTTCTTATAAGTGATTTAGAATGTATATTTCTTTTTTTAAATAAAATATTAGCAATCATAAAATCATTTACTAAAGAAAACTCAAACAGGTTTACCTTCCTTATTAGACATAGGAGCAAAATATATGCTAGAAAATAATATGATGTTTGGTGCCACTTATAACATTGCTCTAAGCATGCATTAATTAAATGCAAGAAAAATGAAAAATTGAGATGTTGGCAGTATCTTACGAACCCAAATTATCACAAGCAACAAGAGCAATGCATATAAACTTGATAAAAAATTTCTGAACTAAAGATGCTTAATGCCGTGGGATTCCCAACCTGAAAATTTGAATTCTAACTCATTGTTGTGCGATTTATCAATTCAATTGTCATTTCAATAAATTTCTTTCCTAAGCAAACATGAAATAAAAATTTTATTAGTTATATTTGTCAGGATCCTCGTTACTACCAACTCTCTTAAAAGCTTAAATTGATAGAAAGGGGACAATCAATTCACTTATTATACTATACACATAATGCCCACTAATCGAACCTAATCTCTTTTTGATAGTGACACATTCACCCAGAGTTAAGTCGATGGTACTAAACTAGTAACGGTTACACCCAGAGCATCCAGTTACTATTTTTCCCAACAATCTTCATTTTCAGCACACTGCTAGGATTCAAACCCGAGACCTACCCGGATATCAATTGTTAGGATTCTTGGTATTACCAACTCTCGTAAAAGCTTAAGCAGATTGAAAGAGCACAACCAATTTATTTATTATACTATGCACACTGGTCCCACGGGTCAAACTCAACTTCTTTTCGATAGTGGCACGCTCACTTAGAGTTATGTCTGACAGGACGATGGTACTAAGCCAATAAAAATCACATTCAGGCCATCTAGTCATTGTATTTCCTAACAATATCTACCTATTATGATGATATTTCAGCATTTTTAATAGTAAATGATGAGCAAAATTATAACCAAGAAATCAAGCACATAGCTTGAGATTGAAACACAATATATACCAAATCAGGTTTTTTAAGAATATAAGAAAATTTGCTGCACTTGGACTTCTTTCATTCAATATCGAATTCATCTTTCCAGACAATTTGAGATCACCAACTAATGTTCCTACAAACAGTTATTTCATTAATGATTGAAAAAATTACAGTATCAGAAGAAACTAGCCACTACTGATCAAACAGGACATTTCATCTGAAAACAAAATATAATAGAAAGCTAAATCAGGACAAACTAACCACTTAATAGACTTACACTATAGCAATAACAGAGTTACATTAAGTAAGCAAAAAATTGCAAAATAAAAGCAAAGGTACACTATATCCATATGTATATATATTGTTGACAGAGAATGATGGAGTTCTGAGATTTACCGGCTCGAAACATTTCCCGTCAAAATTATTAGCATAAAAGAGCCAAGAATCACACCAAGAGTACACTAGATGTAAGGTGGTTCATGGATAAATTTCCTTATATCCACCTGGGAGCCAAAAAAAAATTGTCACTATAGACCAAAAAGGGTTGGTCTTGGGACCAATACAAGAGAAGACTTAAGAAAGGAAAAGTGTACAAATAGCTTGATTACTTGGTAATTTCTTTATCTGTTAATCTAATTTCTAGAGTAGCTTTGGTGGGGTATTTATAGGTGAGTTGAGCCGGTGGCTACAGCTTATAGGTTAAAACCGACTGTAACTATCGGTGTCATAAAAACAATTATTTATATCAAGATGACACGTGGATTCTTGATTGGTTGGGCCATTGGGAACCAGTTGACTGGCTAAAGGTGGTTAGAAACTTGCTATTCCCTGTGAGTTGGAGGGGATGATAGTACCACGACCAGAATAGTGTTAAAGAAAATACTGGCATGTCGGTCTTCCTCTAAGAAAATTTAGTTAGATGGCGGCGGTTGGCGTAAAGAAGGCCAAATATCATGGCCGATGTATCTTTGCTGGCATGTTATCGTGAATGATGTTTTGGATTCTTGAAAAAGCAAACATAGTTAAGCAAATATCGAACCCGATAGCTTCAAATATTGGACTTGATAATAGCAAATATCGTGAACGATATTAGGCAAAGGGAATTTTAAAAATCTTTCAAATGACGCGTGTACGACTGTGATGTAACGTTGAATTTAGGTGTAAACATCAACCCCCATATGAATAGGCACGAACATTTATGTGCGCCCAAGCCTGTCATCATGATGTGGATGAGCACGTTTCACGAGGTTGATGGGAATAAATTTAGGGAAAAACTCGATGATTCATTTTCTGTTCATTTTGTCCCCTTGCATTTTGCAAAGAAGAGAGGTGAGCGCAAGAGCAATTGAGCACCATAGCAATGGCGCAGCAAAGAAACTGGGATGATCTAACATCTTTGTCGGGAAAGAAGAAGAAGCCCCCGAGTGCTTTACTCACTAATCTTCCTCCTGAGAAGAAGTGGGCAATGATTCTGCCGCTTTGCGAGGCGAAACATCTTTGAGACAGGAACCCGCGAGTCCATCCCCAGTAGTTCTAGAGCCATCAGCATCTTTAGCACGCCCAGAATAGGTCCGACATCATCAACATCGAGGATCACAGAAACTAGCACTTGCGAATGTAGAATCACCTATCACAGAAAGGCAGGAAGTTGTCAAAGTAGATGAAATTGTAGATTTATCTGATTTTCATGCAAAGTAGAACGAAATAACACAAAAAGTAGGTGAACAGATCGATGAGCCATGAGCGTCACCCATGAGACGCCAAAAGGTCAGATTCTTCCTCCAAGGAGAATTTTGCTGAAGGGTGAGAGCCTGGAGCAATTGCCACCACTGGCAACAAGTTCGTAGTCACCTCCAATTGATCAACTTGCTCCTTCAACTTTGGGGTGTCCTCCAAAGAGTCCATTGGTGGTAAATACTCTAGATTTCTCCAGTGTAAAACTGTCAGTTTCTTTGTTACACAAAAAACTGAAAACTTTCCTCAGTGTTTCCCTTAGCAGTGCTTCTGCAATGGCAAGCCGTAAGCCACAAAGAGGAGAAGAAGTAGAATAGGAAGAACAAGATAGTATGTCAGAGCTCACCAGAGATCTAGTCTTGCATTGAGGATTTGTTTAATAGCATAGGGAAAATAACAAACAACAGACTTTTTGATATCAAGAAAGGGGAGGATGAGATTTTGAAAACCTCCACCAAGATAGCTGACATGGTGACGACAATGAAGAACAACCAAGAGAAAGACATTGTTAGTAATCACAAGAGAGTGACTAAGCTGGAGGAAGCCCTAAAGAATTCCATTCAACATTCTTTTTCACATCATAGGGGTAATTGGGGAAGCTGTTCAATCTGAGAATAAGATAGCTTCCTTGGCATTAAAGAATGCAGAATGGGTGGAAAAGTCAAAGGCTATAAGGGGAGAATTCAACTGCACTGTCTCTTATGCCGATGGTGCACATGTAAAGGACCTCCAGTAGAGGATTAAGGAACTGGATCGTGAGAAGGATGGCCAAGGAGCACGATTATTTTGAGGTCCAAGTGGCAAAGGCAAAAGAAGCTGAGGTTCGCGTCAAAGACAACCTCTCAGAAGTCCGTAGCCACAATGAACTAATGAAATCTGAAATCTGCCCCACGCACAATCTGATAAACAATAATCAGGGCTGGAAAGGGCAGCGCATGGCAGATCTAGAGGAAAGTGTTAGAAGGGTAGTGAATATCATTAGTTCCTCAAGTGTAGGTAACTATGTCAAGAACCAGACAGCTTTTGATGTACTCCTGCAAATGCTAGTAGACAATAGTTTATCAAGATAATGATACGTGGATTCTTAATCTGTTGGGCCATTGGGAACCGCCTGATTGGCTAAGGGTGATTGAAAACATGCTATTCTCTGTGAGTTAGAGGGGACGGCAGCGCCACGATCAGAATAAATTTAAAGAAAATACTAGCGTGTCAGTTTTCCTCTAACAAAATTCAGTTAAATGGCGGCGGTTGGCTCAAAGGAGATCAAACATCATGGCCGATGTTTCTTTGTTAGGCTGTCATCGTGATTGATGGTTTGGATTCCTGAAAAAGCAAATATAGCTAAGAAAATATCGAATTTAATAGCTTCAAATATTGGATCCAATAATAGCACATGTTGTGAACGATATTAGACAAAGGGAATTTAAAAAGTCTTTCAGATGTCACTTGTACGGCTGTAATGCAACGTTGAATCTAAGTGAATGTATATATATATATATATAGAATTAGTAGGATATATCGAAATTACATATCTCAATCAATTCAGCCCACTGCTGCAATGTACTTCTAGGTATATGATTGACTTCTTCCCACCCTCAACTTGAACTTTTAACTAGCTCAATGAACTTTTTATTACTGTATATGATGTTTCTCCAACGATTCCTGAGTTGCTTTTATGTGCATGGAATTGTTGGAACAGATTGAAAGTTGTGATGAATCGCTTTCTATGCATGCCTCGGGGCAAATCATTCAACACTTGCCTCAGAATATTACCATCTTAGATAAGAATGACTAAGTGCTTCTTTTCTAAAATTGTGATACTTTCTTTCCTGGTTATGACATCGTCCTCTTCTTCATGATTAGATTACTTAGACCCAGGGATATATTAACACATCCTAATTGACAATATTGGGATGTATACTTGAGGATCCCTGATGACGAGGCTTCATTTGGATGCTCTCTCCTCAGTCATTACTGGACAGTGATGAACATTCGATATTTTCCAATTCATGTCAGGAATCTCATAAAACCATAATGACTTGTAACAAACATCACTCAGCAATGCTGATAATAAAAAACGCATGAGAATATTTGTTACTAAATTAATAATCAGGGAAAAAGTGGTACAAACATGTACAAATTTACCAAAGAAAAATATTCAAAAAAGCAATAAACAAGAGTTAGACGTGATGCTTGTCTCTTCCTCAAATGTATCTCGCATCTCATGAGGTGTGGATGCCTTCTTCTAGGTCCTTATCAGAAATCAAGTGGAAATTCCAAAAAGGTTATGTCAGTCCAAATCTAATAGAGCTTGGTGAGCTAACTAGAATGGAGCGGGAGAGCAACGGGCGAGTGCACAAAGAACAAGAGTGTTGCAATTGGCAGCACGGGAGGTATGTGCGTGATGAAATGAATGAAGAGGAGGGAGCATGCGAAGAAATTAGAAAGAGAGAAACATTTAAGTGCTGTATGCCATCACGCAGCACTTAAGCAACTTAATTTATCCAATATCCATTTAAGCACTTTAAGCTGTAGAGGACAGCTTAGGATAACAAAACATTAAGCACTTTAAACTGTAGAGGACAGCTTAGGGTAATAAAACATGAGCAAAACTGTTTGGACACAAAAATAATTTAAACATCTTAACTCTTGTGTTGGGCTTAAGTTAAATGCCAACGGCAGCCTTAATATTTGAGTTTGTCAGTCCTTGGTTTTGTCATAAACATATTTATAGTAGAGCTTAATTAGAAGAATATATGTTCTGAAGGGTTCACATTTAGTTATTAGTCCATTATTTTAATTCTATTTTTGATTTTTCCATATCAAATGTCACAACTCATATTCCTAAAAGAGACTATCAACTTCAAGCTTTTTTTATTTAACTAAGTTCTTATCAAAGCTAAACCTTGATTTGGTCTTCCATTTTTTTTTGTCTAGATTTTTCAAGTGAGGATGCCAGACTTAATTTGTGCATGCACTAACTGTAGTTTTAGTCCAACCTTACAGGCTCTCATTTCTTTAGATCCTGTTCGTGCAAGGGATGATCGAGTTGTAGTAAAAAACATTCCTTTTTACAAGGCAAAGAAAGCTCTTGAGGATGAAGTGCTGAAGCTTGATGTTCCACCTCGACCTAACAATTGGGGCGTAAGGCTACAAATCTTCATCGCATCCAAATATCAATTATCTGTTGTTTGCAATACTTAGAAACTTGCTATATACCCTGTTAAATGGTATCTGTGTGAATTTATTGGCTTGTTCCCTCGATTTATGTGAACAATCAAGCAATTAAGTCCATGTGATAAACCTTTTCTTTTGATTTTTTTCTGAGACTTTTGACCAAGAGCTTCTGCAGGATTTGGATCTTCCACTGACTGCATCTTCATGGACTGAAGAAGAATTGAAGGACCCCAAAAAGTTACTAGAGATGACAAGTCTTCTTAACGCCCAAAGAGTAATGGCAGAGAAAATATTAGATGAACAATGGGAAGCAAAATGGCGCCAGGATAAGGTAAATGTCCCAAAGAATATATTTTGGCCTATCTGCCATGTTCACCTAGGTCTAGCACTAATCAAAATAAACGTATAGAAAGAACCTCAAAAGTAATCTTTCCTTGGGAGCAGAGGAGGATCCATGTGTAGCTAATTTTTTTGAGAAGAATACAATGTAATAATATTTTTAATTAATTAATTATAAATTTATATTATATTCCTTTATTGCACCCCCTATGACTGCTCAATTGGGTTCTCTTGTTACTTTAGTATAAGAATTTTGAATTTTTTAGTACTTTTGCAGTTTTGCAGTTTAATATGATTTTAAAATATTATAATGTTATCATAAATAGTTTATTTGACGCTTCTGGTATGAGGTCTTGGTAGGGATGGCAATTTGTACCCGTACCTGATTAACCCGCCCCGCCCCGCCCCTAATGGGACGGGTATGGATATTCAAATTTTACCCGCAACACCCGCCCCGCCCCGCCCCGTTATAAAATTGGGCGGGACGGGTATGGGGCGGGTATGAGTAATGAATAATATATAGCGGGACGAGTATGGGTATTTATAAATCCGACCCAAATCCGCCCCGTTGCCATTCCTAGGTCTTGGCTCCGATCCGAATAGGAGGTTCCAAAAATCATTGAGAAATGGCATTCTTCCATCTCATCCAACGTCTCATATATCTACTAGATAATCAATTACTAGCACAGAACCATGTTCAGCATGTCAGCCATCTTTATAACTGCAATTGACATCTATATGTGATATATTTATTGATGTGATTGGCATCCTGAAATAAGAAACACTTGGTGTGGCCATAGTTTGTACTTATCATAGTTGTAGATGTATTGTAAATATCATATTCTTCTCTATTTCTCAATTACATACTAGTTTATTTTTCTCATTGAACCTAACATTGTGCTGTATAATCTAACAAAAGTTCCAAGAATTATTAGAAGAGAAGCTGCAACCTTATCTTCAAAGTGTCGGAGGTGTTCTTCCTCGATCCATTGCCGCCCCATCCCCCGATCAAGAGAAGGTCAATCCTATTTACATTCTTTTTGCTTCATTTTTAGTTTATAATTTTGATTTTTTTTTACCTGAACTTTAAATCTCATTGTTCTTCTTGTGCTGTACATTTTGTTTTCGTGTGATTCAGAAGAAGAACAAGCGCAGGAGATGGTGGTTTTTCTAGTTGATGGAGATTGTGAGCTTTTTGATAGTTTCACTGTACTGCTGTTTGCGTATGTTATTATATTTTAGGATGTGTTTGTTATAAAAATTTATTTTAATGAGGTTAAAATTTTTTATTAAAATTAATTTTGGAGGATAATATTTTATTGAGAGTTTGTATGATTAGAAGAAAAGTTAAATATTATGTTGAGATAAAAGGAATGTGAATAAGTTAATTATTATTTTGATATATATATAAATTATAAAATAAGATAAGTTTTTATTTTAAAATATGTATATGATGTATGTGATAAAGTTAAAATTAGCATAATTAATTTTAATATGGCTAAATAAATACACTTAATTATTGTTCTTGCACTTGAATATAATAGAACAGATTTTTGTATATGCAGAATAAAGTGGGATATTTAGTGGAGCTATTTTTAGTTCAATCGAGAAGAAGTTTGCCTGAAATTAAAGAGTTTTGTTTTTAAATTCATATTATCATAATTTTTAATTGTGGAGTGAGAAATTGTGATATAAATATAATTTTGTTATATTATTTTATATATGTTGTAAAATTGATTATGTGATTGCTCCTAAATAATTTTTGTTTTTTTTGTTAAGTTTATTATGGTGATATGATTAAATTATTTTTTGTGCCTGGATAATTTTTATATATTATCGAGAGTCAAAGTAGATTTTGCACTTAATTAAAGTATTTTTTGTACTAAATTATTTTTATATTAAAGCTTATTATCTAGAAATTTGTATAGCAATATTTCAATATTATTATAAGAAAATTTTAAAAAAAAATTATATAAAAAATATAAGTTTAATTAAATCAAATTAAATTAAATTAATATTTATTTGATTGATTTTGGTTTGATTTATAATTTAATTTAGTTGGTATAATTTTTTAAATTTAAAATTAAATTAAATTTTTATTTTTAGTTTGGCGATCAAACCGATCAATTAAACCAAATGCAGAGATCTGCCCAGGCCTCAACACGCAAACATTCTCTCGCTCCTCGGCCCCCTCCGGCCGCCGGATCACCGGAGGTACCTGGCACACCTGTTGGTGTAACTGCATCCCCTTCTGTTGACCCTCCCATGGCCGTTGCAGTTGTAGTACGAAGCTCCGCGGCGGTTGCAGGGGGGCTGGTCCCACTTCAGCATGCCGTAGCTCAGGCAGCCGCGGCGCCGGGCAATCAGTTTCCGGCGTCCGCTCATGAAGTCGACGTCCATGTCGTCGCTCTCGTCGAAGAAGCGACTGCTTCCCTCTCATCAGCTCCCTGGGTTTTTTCTCCGATGGTGTACGGCACCACCATGGAGGTCAGCTCCTGGAATCCGGCGGTGGCGGTGGTGGCAAGGAGGATGAGGAGGATGGCGGGGACGCGGGGAGGAGGAGCCACGGCGGTTGGTATGATGTGGCGGAGGGAATTGGTGAATGTGGGCCCAGAGAGCGGTGGGCCCACAAAAGTGGAGACTTGGTCTTCTGTTGACCAATCAAAAGTCAAAGATAGCGGAAAAATTACAATATTCATATCTTAATTTTCAATATTATAACTATACCCAAATAACATAGCAAAAAAATAACAAAACAGTCTCTTTTGCAGAGTTGCTTGGTTTGAGTCAAAACAAAATTATAGAACATATATGCGAGTTGCAATACATTCGAATTAGGAAGAAAATGAGTAATTTAAATATTTGATATCAAAGAATTACCAAAATCAAATTTGTACTACAACAAGAAAAATTGATGTTCACCATAGATTTTGTTAATCAATTAATTAATAAATCATTAAAGTAGAACAGATGAGGTAAACAGTTTTACATCGATTCAATTTCATATTAACGTGTTAAATGCCAATAGAATCAATCTCAAATTTAAATTCAATTCCATTGGAGTAGTTATCAAATGAATTTTATAGTTCCAATCTCTTGCCAATTGTCATCGATGTGGATCTACAATTTTATACATGCTAATTATATGTGTAACAATTTTGTATATAAATTTTCATACGAAATCTCATTGAACTATTAATGGAGCACACCTTGTTTTTCATGAACATTCTTATCAAATATTTCTTAAAATTTTTAACACATTTTGTATGTCCCATTCAAATGAAGCTGGGCCTAAGACGAATGGCCCATGTATTCTAATGCAAGATGGGCCGATCCGAGATGGGCCGGCCCATTAACGGCCCAGAACGTGCCGGCTGAACGGCCAGTAATTTCCCTCACCGGCACTCCACCTACGAGAACGCGGCAAGAACCGCATGGAGTACGATGCTTTAGCTGCCAAAGCCGAACAGCATGCATCTGATTTGTCCATTCATAAGAAGCCACGTGTTCAATTTGTACATGTTTCCTGTTCGGTAGTTTTTAGCGGATCAGTTTTCCTAACTTGGTAGGAAAATCTACCCCTAAAACGTCAGGCGATAACCAAGGAGGATGTCGGGCAACTGTTGTACTTAATGGAAAGTGGGAGGGTAATATCGTCTTTACGGGAATACCCAAGAATAGAGGCCATGGCCTGCCCGAACACGTGTGCCGCCCCGCACACAGGTTCAGCACGGGCCTTTCTTCCCCGTAAGGCCGTAGCGCGTCCCTCTTCTTCGCCGATTTTCACTTCGCGCCGCCCCGTTCCGCCCTTTTTAGCGGTAATTAAATTCCAGTTTCATTCCTGAGCTACCAACTCCGTCGTTCGTCACCTCGCCCTCGAGCTCGCATTATATATCAAGCTATCCTGCATTCCTCTGAATTCTGCGCCTGTTCAGGAGATCGCTCTCCCGGTGAGTCTCTCTCTCGATCCTACACGCGCGCTTTCATAGTTCTCGATTCACCGTCGTCAGCTGGCTTAGATCTTTTCCGTCTGAGTTGTCAAGGTTTAGATCCCTTTGTTTTTTTTGCGTTCTTATGGTTTTACTTCGCAAAGTATTTAACCGGATCAGACGGATCAAAGTTGAGATTTTGGTTTTTTCAGATTTGGCTTTTGCAGATGGATTTCATGAGGCATTGGAGAATTCCGCATTGTCTTAATCGAAAGTGAGACGTGTTTCTGATGAAGATCTGAATCGGTTATGCGTTTTGTTAGATCTAGAAACTTTGCTGTTTTCATTGATTACGGTATTGTTGAATTGGGAATCGTTTTGATAGAAAACATTAATTGTTCTACTTCGGTTTTGCGTTTTCGCCCTTCTTTGTTTCATGAAGGCGAGATTGACGTAGAAACTTAAATCCGGAAAGGTCTCCTTTCAGGTTTCGCCTGATTGCTGCTGTTGTTTGATGGTTATTATAAATGGCATGATGTTCGATTTTTCGAGAGACTCTTGATGGATCTTGATGGGCTTTGTCCGATCAGCTATCTTTGAGATGGATCTTGATAGATTTCTAATCTTTGTCATTTCACTGATCCTGTTGACTATTTCCTCTTTGTGCACTATGATATGTTATTGTGCCTGTGGGTTGTCAAATATTGTGCTTTAAAATGTAAATTTCATATCTTTATCTTGATGCATGGTTGGGAAAAACTTTTTACTGAATTTCTACTTGATAGAAGATTTTCATTTCCATTGCAACTCTGTAGTTGCCAATCAATTTTTGAAATATATCTGATCTGTGCAGATTAATACCCAGATAAGAATAAAGCATGGCTCCCTATACCCCTAAGAACATCCTCATCACTGGTGCAGCTGGGTTTATTGCATCTCATGTCTGTAACCGGCTTATACGGAACTACCCTGAGTATAAGATTGTGGTTCTTGATAAGCTTGATTATTGCTCTAACTTGAAGAACCTACTTCCATCCCAATCCTCTCCGAACTTCAAGTTTGTTAAAGGTGACATTGCAAGCGCTGACCTTGTCAACTTCCTTCTGATAACCGAGTCGATTGACACCATCATGCACTTTGCTGCGCAGACTCATGTCGATAACTCTTTTGGGAACTCTTTTGAGTTTACTAAGAATAATATCTATGGCACCCATGTCCTCCTTGAGGCCTGCAAAGTGACTGGTCATGTCAGGAGGTTCATCCATGTTAGCACAGATGAAGTTTATGGAGAGACTGATGCAGAAGCTGTGGTAGGAAATCATGAAGCATCTCAGCTGCTTCCTACAAATCCCTACTCTGCCACCAAAGCTGGGGCTGAGATGCTTGTTATGGCTTATGGAAGGTCCTATGGTTTACCGGTCATAACGACGAGGGGAAACAATGTTTATGGGCCCAATCAGTTCCCTGAGAAGCTTATTCCCAAATTCATTCTCCTTGCCATGAGAGGAAAACCGCTTCCTATTCATGGTGATGGATCAAATGTTAGAAGCTATCTCTACTGTGAGGATGTCGCAGAAGCTTTTGAGGTCATTCTTCACAAAGGTGAAGTTGGCCACATCTATAATATAGGAACAAAGAAGGAGAGAAGGGTGATTGATGTGGCCAAGGACATTTGTAAGCTATTCTCTTTGGATCCCGAGACAGTAATTAAATTTGTAGAAAACAGGCCCTTCAATGATCAAAGATACTTTTTAGATGATCAAAAGCTAAAGAAGCTAGGGTGGTCGGAACGTACCACATGGGAAGAGGGGTTGAGGAAGACAATGGAGTGGTACACTAGCAATCCTGATTGGTGGGGTGATGTCGCTGGAGCCCTGCTGCCCCATCCTAGAATGCTGATGATGCCAGGCATAGAAAGGCAGTTTGATGGGCCAGCTGATGTCAAGGACATGGTTTCTCAGCTAATGAGCTCTGCCAATCAGACTAGAATGGTGGTTCCAGTTTCAAAGAGCTCTAGTGGTTCTTCAGATAAGTCATCCTTGAAGTTTTTGATATACGGTAAAACGGGTTGGATTGGTGGTTTGCTTGGAGAGATATGTAAGAAGCACGGAATACCATTCGAGTACGGTAGGGGCCGACTTGAAAATCGCTCTCAGCTTCAGTTGGATATTCAAACTGTGAAGCCCACACATGTGTTCAATGCTGCTGGTGTTACTGGTAGACCGAATGTCGACTGGTGCGAATCCCACAAGCCTGATACAATTCGCACAAACGTTGTTGGCACGTTGAATTTGGCTGATGTTTGCCGGGAGAATGGGCTACTAATGATGAATTATGCTACTGGATGCATATTTGAATATGATGCTGCACACCCGGAAAGTTCGGGCATTGGCTTTAAGGAGGACGATAAGCCAAATTTTGCTGGATCTTTCTACTCCAAAACTAAGGCTATGGTAATTCATATGATTTCCTTTCTGATTTGTTATGCTGATTTTATCTTCAGATCTGACAATGCTTTTCATTTCACTAACATCTGCTTCTTTTGTTGCTCATTTAGGTTGAAGAGCTACTGAAAGAGTATGATAATGTTTGCACTCTGAGAGTTAGGATGCCGATATCTTCTGATCTTAGTAATCCACGCAACTTCATCACCAAAATATCAAAATATAATAAGGTTGTGAACATTCCAAACAGCATGACTGTCCTGGATGAACTTTTGCCGTTGTCAGTTGAGATGGCGAAAAGAAACTGCCGCGGCATATGGAACTTCACTAATCCGGGCGTCGTGAGTCACAATGAGATACTGGAGATGTACAAGAAGTACATTGATCCCAAGTTTACGTGGGTCAACTTTACACTCGAAGAACAGGCTAAAGTCATAGTTGCGCCTCGAAGTAACAACGAGATGGATGCTTCCAAGTTGAAAATTGAATTTCCCGGGTTGCTATCGATCAAGGAGTCGCTCGTGAAGTTCGTTTTCGAGCCCAACAGAAAACCATAAACCCGCGGAAAAGCTCACCAGAGCTATCGAAGGGTTTGATCCTGACCTCTGCATGCTTCTTTTCGTAAATGGATTTATATTCTATTGCAGAATGTTCTAGTTAGGAAAATTGGTACAGGTTTATCTATGAATTCTTGTTAGTTCATTTGGTAGAGTGGTTACAGGTGTCTTTTTTCAATTTGGTGAGGGGGGTTCTTGTCCTTTTTGCCATTTGAGATCTTCTGGATTGTATTTTATTGAATTAACTTCATTTTTTTTTTAATCATAATAATTACCTTATTTCTGAACTACCTTGCAAAGTAAATGATACTACGAATGTATTATTGTTGGTAAAGACGAAAAATAATATTTTTGATAGAGTGATGCTCTGTAGTCTCAATAAATGGAGATAATATTTTTGATAAAGCAATTTTTTTTTTTCAATAAATAATTTTAAATTTTGAATTTAATTAGCGTTGTTTTGCTATCTAATAGAAAATCTTAATTATTTTCAAAGTTTAAGACCATTTATTGGAAGCTATAACTTTTTAATTTCTAATAAATGTGATTTCTTATTATTTTCTTAGTATGCT
The DNA here is from genome assembly GCA_002786265.1 of Apostasia shenzhenica. Lineage (NCBI taxonomy): Eukaryota > Viridiplantae > Streptophyta > Magnoliopsida > Asparagales > Orchidaceae > Apostasia > Apostasia shenzhenica. The sequence goes on along the minus strand of KZ452013.1, from coordinate 7,945,366 downwards.
TAATTCATAAATTATTTAGTTTTGTGATATATTTAAGTAATATTATAAAAAATTACAAAATTTTTATATCACTCAATTTGGATGTGATGGAATGACTAGTACAGCCGGTAATAATAAAATAAATTAATAGTATTATTATCCGTTAATATAATAATATTGAATAAAATAAATAATAATTTATAAATTATATAAATATTTAAAAATATTAATATTTAAATAATATTAACATTTGAATTATATTGCACCAAACCCTTAAATCTAACTTAATGGGCCCATTAACGTGCAATTTATTTTAATTGGGCTGGGCCTTTCTTTAAACGGTCCAACAAAAAAATCTATAAGAATTTTAATCAAAATTATTTCATAATTTATTTTAATTGGCCTGGGCCTTTCTTATTTCATAAGAATTTTAATCAAAGCTATAAACTTGCTTGAAACTTCCATTAAAAAAAAAAATCTATTGATTCATTTCCGACTCGAATATAAATTAATTTAAATGATTTCAAGTTGAGATTTAATTACAACCTAATCAGTGATTTTTATTCTACACACATCCTTTTGATGATCAGATGCCCTGGATTATTATCATCTACATAATTTAAGTTGCTTTGATCCATCTAACATCAATGTGGAATGAATTATTGATTTAATTAACATAAATAGAACCAAATAAAATCTCTTAAGCCTAAAATTATGCTTAGCCATTTTAAAGGAAGATTAAAGATTTAGTTGTTTAATTGATAAAATTGAAATAAAAAATATTTGCGTGTATACATACATACATACATATATATATATATATATATATATATGATATATTTAAGTAAATTTTATATCGGCAAAACACGAAAGAGATAGTGGATACATATTAGAACTCATTCTTACACTCATAAATGTACTTTAAAATTGTAAAGCTATCGAGCCAATACGAGTAATATTTACAATGAGTAAGACTGTTATATATGATATTAGAACTACTTTGTATCGCCTGTAAGTCACAAATGTAAAATTATTATGTACGTAAGATATACGATTCAAATCACACATTAGATTTATTTTTTATATGACACATGCATTTCTTACCTCTATGAAATACACATATCAACAATAAATTGATATGTTATTTCATAAAAAATAAAAGGTGTATGCATCACGCTCATAAATTGTATATATTATCGCATATATTATTAAAATCTCCATACATTACATCATAAATCACAAAAAAGAAGTTGTATACTATATATGATAACCATAATAAAATCTCATATATTACAAAGCAGAAAAAAACAGGCGCGCGTGTTTTTGTTTGGATAAAAAGTGGCTTGAAACTAGTTTTGAATCTACTTTAATTTATTTTTGTTTGGATGAATATTAATTTAGAAATCACCTCATCTCACAATAAAATCTCAAAAATAATAAAAATACATAAATTTTATAATAAAAGTAAATAAAAAATATTTATTCAAAATTTTATAATTTATCTGAATATTATTAATTTAAAATTTTAACGATGATATATATCAAAATTTGAGATATTTAAGGGATGTGGTTATGAGTTAAAAGATGATTTATTATTATTCTTTAAATTTTGAATTTATCAGATTTAATTATCCCTTAATTTTAGCTTTAAAAAAATACCAAATTTATCCCCAAATATGTTTTTCTAAAAATCTGAGAAAAAAGAAGAAGCGATCGCGAGTCCGAAACCACCTTTTCGATGGTTTAGGCTTCGTGGCCTTGAAGTCGTTTCATGCTTCTAAAATGAATTCAGATTTAAAACTACTTCATTTATCTGAAATCACTTCAAACTTTGAATCCGATTCTATTTATTGTGAATCTGAATTCGCTGTCAAACAGGTCCATATAGTAGATAATCTGCATACGTGGTTGCGCTTTTATTTTTTTTTTAAAAAAAAATTCACACTGGCTCTGTTTGGCGCGAGGACCAAAACAGGACTAAAATAGTACTAGTTTAAAGAATAATAATAAATAAATTATTTTAATTATTTTACACAAATTTAAATATAAAAAATAATATTTTACTTCACATACTCAATAATTTTCAATAAAAATATAAACTTTATTTCACATCTTAGATCAAAATACTCGATTTGAATATTTTAGTCTAGAATGTGAAATAAAATTGATATTTTTATTTTAAATTATTGAGTATATAAAGTAAAATAATATTTTTTATATTTAAATTTGTATAAAATAATTTAAAATATTTATTTATTATTATTATTATTGTTTTTTAAATTAGTACTTTTTGGTCTTGTTTTGATCCTGTTTTGATCTTCGCGTCACAGGACCTAAACATACCCCGGCTTTACCTGATTGGCTCTCCAGAACTTTTGGGCCCCACACATGTAAAACGCTGAGTCAGCTCAGCATGAGGAAAATTTGATAATTTTGATTTAAGGTAAATAAATTATGACCACGGGAAGTCCGGGCGGTGTCGCAATTGGTGGGGCCCTGAACGACTTACCGGCTGCCAGGTGGAGGCTTCCCTCACCGCATACTCCGTCCGAAGCACGTGCCCCTACACTTCAAAGGGCCCACTTGCCATATTGAGGCCAATTCTTTTTTTTTTTAAGTTCTGCCGTACATGCTAAATAACTGATAAATATTGACTAATCATAATTTAATATTTTAATTTATTTAATTATCTAATAAATTAAGTGTTTAATGTACTAAATAATTCAATAAATTTAAATTTTAAATTATAATTGAAGTGCTACAAAAAAAATTTTATTTACTTTTATTCATATCAAAATAAATTAATTTATCACCATCTCACATTGATTACAATAAATATATAATCGATATACACTATTGGGAGATAAATACTTATCAATATGAATCGTAAAAATAAATTCGATAATTTCAGTTGAGTTTTAAAATTTTAATACAAGAAGTTCGTTATATATTTATAATATGGAGAGTTCTAATGCACAACTAAAATTATAATTAATTTTAACTTCACCACATTGATAAATGATAATTAGATCTACAAATTGTGAGAAATTGATTATCATGTGCTAATAAATTGGAGCAAGTTCTTAGATAATTAAAGAAATGGGTAATTCCATTAAGGCCCTTGAGGATTGACTATTTTGACACAAAAATTCACAAATCTCAAAACATATTATTCAGCTCCACAAAAAATATTACATGAGATATCGTGATCCCTCTGTGACAGAATTTGTTATGTATTATAAAAGTGACAAAAATACTTTTTTTAATCTATTAATTTTTAAAATATGCCATTAAAGCTGCCGCTGATGACCCGCGCACGGACGCCCTCTTGCGAGGCTCTCGTGCGTTGCGCGACCCCTCAGAAGCCCATGCGCAGGCCCTGGAGCTCGGGGCCGCGCGCTGCGGCGCACTACAGCCACCGACTCGTAAGCGAACGTGGCGTTGCTTCAGCCGCCGGCGACTCGTGCCAATACCCGTGCATGGATGTACTACGTGAGAGGTAAAATCGTAATTAAAAAAATATTTAATTTCATTTAATTTTATTTTTTTATTAAAATAATAATATTTTAAATGAAAAATATTATATTGGACCTAATTGAAATTTTTTTAAAAATAATTAACGCCCTTATAAATTATATAATAATTATTATAAATTATATAGTAATTTTTGTTGAACTTTTGTGATAAATTAAATAAATCTGATAGGTCTAAATGAAATTATCACTTGAATAAATTAATAGAAGTTAATAATGCTATAAAGACAAAAATTAATTTTATATATATCTATGATAATTTTTATTTCATATTTTTACAAATTTTAATATAAAATTTTATTATTTAAATTTACTTTTAAAATTTATACGAAAAATTACAATTGGGTCCTTAAAGCATACCCCAGTTCATGAAGGTCTATGAGATTGAAAGTTCATATGATCCATTTCCACCCAAAAAATGTTAAAAAGTTGCGTCCTTTTGAACTGTTTCATCAAATATTTCCTTAATAAATATTATTTAATTACTTCTACTTTCATTTCTAACAGCTAAATTAATTTTAACATATTATATCTAAACTTTAATATTAAAAATTAATTATATTTTAATAAAAATTATTTTCAGGAATCAGACATCTCAAGTGCGGTCTGCAGAGAGCAATCCTAACACACAGAATGAGCTCAGAAAAAAGGAATTGTCTGTTAGCACTACTGAAAAGCTAACTCAGGTACTTACTATTGTGAATAAGCTTGGAGCAACATCACCTCCTATAGCTCATCGAGTGGAGCAACCTGCTGAGAAAAAGACATAAATTGTGTGGTAGATTTGTTCCAGAAGATGCACTTTTAATACTTTGAAAGCTCTATTGATCCCATGATTGCGGAAAACTAGTTGGAAAAGATAGAGAACGTATTCGAGAGTGTACGGTATCTTGTTGATTAGAAGGTATCTACGGCTACATTCTTAGTATAGTAGATGACCAGCGGACAAATTATTGTATAATTCACCTAAGTGATAAGGTAGCAGAGGCTATGACTTTGGAAATTTTTTTAAAAACCTTCAGATAAGTATAAAGTAAAGTTTGCTGCTCTTTCTAGATATGCACCTCAATCAAATATTTGAATTTCTAAGATGTTATCTTTTATTTAATTTATTTTTAAATTATGAATATTTAAATAGTATAACTGATGTAATGAGATTTATTATTTGACTTCAGTACTGATTTAGATAATAATTTTTACTCATAGTAGAAAGCCTCATCGAAAGGAGCCGTGGTTTTTCCACTCGGTCAATTTTTTACTTAAAAAATCTTTTTGTTCTTTTACTTGTTTTCTTGCCACAATATTTACAATAATATTAAACAATTAGATACAATAAAAGAATATGAGATATTAGATTAATTGATCATTGCATTTTATACATGCATAACCAAATAATCAAAACTAAATCAAATATTAAACTTTTTTTTTATAGAAACTAGTAAACTGTTGATGAACAATTAGTTTGTAAATCAAACTAAACTGATGAAATTTAACTGATTCTGTTCCGTAGTGTACACGATGTCAACTAAAATTTGACAGTATATGAAACGGAGGACCCAAGTGAATAGTAGTAGTAAACCTGGAGGACCACGGTGAAATAGTTAGACCTGTGTGAACAGAAAGATCGACCATAGGAGTCTGGATGTAATTTACCCCGAAAGCGACAGATTGCTGAATAATCGTGAAAATGGACACGCGTCCGGCGCGTGGCAGCTATTCTGTCCCCCTTTCACCGGACTACTTAATTACCCACACGCACACCCAGAACCGCACCCACTCGCCTTCCTTTTTTAACCAATCTTGTGGGGGAGAGAGAGAGAGGGAGAAGACGACGAGCAGTGGTGAGCTGTAAAACGTACCAGATCGGGAGAATGGAGAGCGGCGGCGGCGGCGGCGAGGAGATGGTGGGAGCTCCTTTTGTGGTGAAAACCTACGGGATGGTGAACGATCCGGCGACCGACGCGGTGATTTCGTGGGGGAGGGAGAACAACAGCTTCGTCGTTCTCGATCCCTTTTCCTTCTGCCAATCGCTCCTTCCGGCGCACTTCAAGCACTGCAACTTCTCCAGCTTCGTCCGCCAGCTCAACACCTACGTCTGTCTCCCTGATCTGATTGATTCGATTTGATTGATTTGATTTGATTTGACGGAAATTTGGGCAGGGTTTCAGGAAGGTCGATCCGGACAGGTGGGAGTTCGCACACGCGTTGTTCCTCCGCGGCCAGACGCACCTCCTGCGGAACATCGTCCGGCGGAACAACGGCGGCGGTGGGAGGAGGAAAGGCGGGGGCGAGGAGGAGGAAGACGACGAGGCGGTGGCGGTGGAGGTGGTACGGCTGAAGAAGGAGCAGCGGGCGATCGACGAGAGGGTGGACAGGATGATGCTGCGCCTGCAGGAGACCGAGAGGAGGCCGCGCCAGATGCTGGCGTTTCTGCTGAAGGTGGTTGCAGATCCGCAGGTCCTGGGGCGGCTGATGGCGAGGGCTGGAGTTGAGGAGGGAGAAGTTGTTGGGAGGGAGAAGAAGAGGGCGAGGCTCCGGCTCGGGCTCGAGGGGGCTCCGCCGGCTGCGGCCACTGGGGAGTGGGTCCCTGCTGCTGACGCAGGAGATGCGGCGGAGCTCTTCGGGGTGGATGACTTTTCGCCGGTGGCGGGGTTCGCCGGAGGTCTTGAAACAATGGATGCAGTGGGAGGTTATGCATATCCGTTCCCAGTGAATAACGGGTTTAAATTAAGTAATTAAATACTTTTTCTTCTCACTCTCAACTGGTTCGTTTTTTTCCTTTTATTTTCCTTTTTTATTTTTTATTTTTCTTTATTTTTCCTTTTTTGGAGTTTTTTTTAGAAAGGAAAAATGAACCTATGTGTACAGTTTTAATGAAGATGTTCTGAGCTTTGTAGTTCTTTTTTTTTTTAAAGGATGATTACGTTTAATTTGATAAAATTGTATGTTTAATATGATTTTTTTAAAAAAATTATAAAATAAATTATTAATAAAATTTTAAAAATGTTAATCATATAGAAATTTGAGTATATGATTATATTTTAATTTAACATATAATAAAATTTATTAAAAATAATATAAAAATTGTAATTTGCTATGCAACCGCAAAAGTAAGCTCTAAAAAGTAACGAAAAATTAGGTTTAAATTTAATCTTTAAATTATGTAATATATTGAACTATTAATTTATAAAATAATTTAATGGATTAGATATTAAAATATAATCGAGTCAATTGAGAATGTGCTGTAAAATTTAGAAAATGTGTGGTAGTTTTTATAAATTTGGTGATAATGATGATGTTAATAAAAAAAATTAATTTTAAGTTAATAATGTTAAATTAAAAAAATGTAATTATTTTTAATATTTGAAATTACTAATGAAGTTGTGCTCTATTTTTCCTTCTTGGTGCCTGTCGTTGAATGATCCTGCCTGACAGTGACAGAGTTGAGAGATTTTGCCAACATGGGTCGTGTCAATAAGATTATTGTTAGCTACTTTAAATGTTTGTAGAACATATTACTTGATAGTAGTGAATCAAAAATAAAAAATAATATGAAATTTGGAGAGAGAATATTATCATTTAATTAGAATTTAAAAAATATTAAATATGTCATACGCTGTCACATCTTGTCACCTTAACTATCTTATATTTGATGGTAGTTGGGGGTAACAAAAAATTCTCTTGGCAAGGAAAACATTGAGTTCGATGATATTAAAATTCAGCATAAAATAAAACATCGATTACAGATCACTTATTTGCTCACTCAGCAAACATCGCGCATGATGATTATTACAATTTAAAATAACAAGAAATAGATGGCAGCTCAAGCCTCGCCAATCCCGTTGCCCTTATCCCGTGCTTGATCAAGTGGAATAGTACCTACCAAAAAGACATCAGTCTTAAAGTACTGAGTAAATAAAACTCATACTGAAAGAATATTTCATCAGAACAATATCAGCAGATTAGCTCAACAAATTCATTATCAATCTTCGATCACGATGTTAGGAAACTACTCTAACATCGTGTGAAAGTACAGAGTTCATATCAACACCTCTCAACCGGCTTCATTGTACCACACAGATAAATTCCATAATATTATTTACGATGTTATAAAAATACGAAATCACGAACACGATGTTTGCACAAATCCTGTAGACAAACCTCGGCCATGATACGTGCACCGACAATCCTCAGCTACCAAACATCAGACCGTCAAACCACAATAAGTCAAATATCGTTTCTCCATAACCTTGTGTTATTAGTTTTACTCATAACATCGGTACAACATTCGTATTTTTAAGACAATACCACTCAACACATCAGTTCCACCAAACATCGGGGATAGCGATTGTCTTACCAAATATTAGTCCTTTCAAACAGCGAGGACGACGATTGTCTAACTAAACATTAGTTCCACCAAACATCGGGGATGACGATTGCTCATCCCAAACATCTATCTTACCAAACATAGGGGACTCAACCCAAACATCTGTCTTACACACTTCGGGGATGATGTTTGCTCAACCCAAACATCTGTTCCAACAAACATCGGGGACGATGATTGCTCAATCGGTTCTGATTTCTCGATGTATTGCCTCTTTGCCCAAACTCACTGGAATGGTTCTCAGTGACCACCCATAGTACCACATATTTCAGCTCACTGCCAATACTATCCTCAGCAGTAGATTGGTCTTACGTCATCATCATCTTTGCCAATACTACCCTCAGCGGTATAGTAAAATGGACTTACAGCATCAACATCATCACTTTTTCAGTTTGGGTAGACATCTATACGATGAAAAATTGAAAACGATCTTCTTTTTTTTTTACAGTTCATTTCTTTAATATAAGCCCTCTAAACTTGACTTCCAAATCACTCTCCGCAATATTATCTTACTCAGATAATATAGCAAATCACAGAATTTCTTCAGTTATAAGTACTTAGTTATAAATCAGGAATTTTTTCGATAAACTCAATAGAAAATATTGATATAGATCAACTCAACATTGATAGTAACTCTAACTCAGAATCAAGAGAAACAGAAGACTCAGAATCAGATGAGGAAATAAACTTTATATTAATGCTACATGAAGAATCAGATACTGAAAATGAAAAAATAGAAAAGATAATAACTACATCAGCCGAAACACATAGCAACTAATTTATCTTTGATAACACTCTGTATCAAAAAATAATTAAATTAAAAAATAACACAAAAGGTAAAGATATATATAAGAAAAATTTCGATTACAATTAACAAAAAAATTAAAACATTTTAT
>KZ452013.1:7901805-7929198 GCA_002786265.1 Apostasia shenzhenica | reverse complement strand
CCTTTTGTGTTATTTTTTAATTTAATTATTTTTTGATACAGAGTGTTATCAAAGATAAATAGTTCACTATGTGTTTCGGCTGATGTAGTTATTATCTTTTCTATTTTTTCATTTTCAGTATCTGATTCTTCATGTAGCATTAATATAAAGTTTATTTCCTCATCTGATTCTGAGTCTTCTGTTTCTCTTGATTCTGAGTTAGAGTTACTATCAATGTTGAGTTGATCTATATCAATATTTTCTATTGAGTTTATCGAAAAAATTTCATAATCTATGTCGGTTAATGAATCAAGATCGGTTCCTGGGATAATATTGTAATACTCAGTTATTAATTGAAAATATGTTTCTTCAATAATTTTAATATCTTTTTTACAATTATTAGCAAAATGTCCAGTTTCTCCATATTTAAAATATTTACAATTTTTCTTTGAAAGATTTAGTTTTCGTTTAAAATATTTATTTTTAGATTTAAACTGTTGAGGTTTATAACGTAAATGAAATCTTTTAAAAGATTTAGAATAACGGGGTTTAGAAGAACGATGAGTATAGCGGTTAGATTTAGAAAATTTATAAGGTTTTTTAAGCTTTTTGTGTTTGTGTGGTCCACCATGCTTGCTGTGCGAGGGGAGAATACCAAATTTATACGTGGGTAATACATTAATACAACACTGCTTATGGCGTGCTTTATTTTTATCTTTATAAAAAAATTTACATAATTTCTGCTCGCGACAGTATTCAATGAATAAATTCATGGCACATTTAACCCCAAGGGCTAAAGTATCAAATTTTAAATATGTTATATCTTCATTTAAGGCTTTATTAATAAAATTTGTATATTCTTTTTTATATTTTTCATCCCATAGAGTGAGGAGTTTATTAAAGTATATTTGTGCCCAATGGTCGTATTGAGATATTGGGAGTTTCCAAACATACTCCACGTATTTTTGGGAAAATTCTTCAATAAAATAAATATTACCAATTTGCATTCGAGATAATATTATTTCGATACGTTCAATATCTTCAGTGTTATCGATTGAGCCTCCAGCAAAAAATTCTAATAAGAATTTACCTAGTAATATTATTGCATCATCTTTATTTTTTTTCTTTTTTAATCTTTTGAAATTGTGGATAATTTTCAAGAGATTTAAGAACCATAGAAGCTGAACCAGTAAATTTTGATGTCAGCATTTCAAGTAATTGTTGTGTTGTCATGTATGCATATATATTTTTAAGTCCGCGTACTAATTGTATTCATTGAGTTATATATGTTTTTCGTTCTAAAATTGGGATTTTATCAATATTGAATATGTATGGATAAGGTTTTTGATTCTGATTCTGGAATGGTTTATTTTGAATTTTTTTTTCATTGGTATAAATATCATCAAATGGATCTTCTTCTTTAGGTTGAAAATGTTGATTTGTGTATTCATTAAAATGTTGTGATGGTGAGTTATGATGTGATTCACTATGTGGTCGTTTGCGAATACTGAGTTCACCAACTTCCATATAAATTTCAATACTGTTGTTTAAATTATTATTATTATTAGTCTGAATGTCAGTTGACGATTCACTGTCAAGAGTATCAATTTGAGATTCACTAGTATTTGAATATATTTCATATTCTGAAGAATAATTATATTATTGGAATAACTCCTCTTTTTGCTTATAAATTTCTTGAATATTACTTAATTTTTTGGAGGTTGGACTATTCATATAGTCTTGAATTTTATCTTCTAAAATTTATTTATTTATTAAAAATAACTCATAATATTCTTCTAGATTCAGGTTGTCTTCTAGACTATTGATATATTCGATTATTTCAATAGGTTTTTTCTTTATAGGAATATTCATCCAATGATAATACTTGAGAGTATTATCATCATCATATTTAGTTATGTTCATATTTTTATTATTAGGAGAAGTCTGAAGCGTAGCTTCTATTAATTTTATTTCTTCTTTTATTTCTATTATTTCAATTAAAGTTGCCTGATTTTGTATAGATAGATTATCATATAATTCATTATTTAATTCTATTAATATTTTGAAATTATTTGTTAAATTATTACCATTTAATTCTTTTAAATATTTTGAATTGGCTTCAGGTTTATCACCAATGTTGGACATGTTCAAGGAGTTTAAGAATATACCGTTGTTTTAGAGTTGATGTTTTGAATTCTCTAGGTTATAAGCATCAATATAAACAAATAGTTTTGTTGATGGATTTTGATTAGTACCTAAAAACAGTGTTCTTACTCAACCCTTACGGGATAGCCGATAATCTCCTATAGCGGCAATTTCGAGCCTTCGACGGAGTAGGCTTAATTACGAAAGAACGTATGGGTTTTACCAAAATATCATCAAACTATTTGCTTTAAAGCATGAACTTAAGGTCTGTTGAATTCAAAATGTCAACTAAAAAACAACAGTATATAGATATTTAAGCAATCATTAACTACAACGGTTAGGATAATTGCCTTCCAAGCAATAGATCCGGGTTCGACTCCCGGCAGACGCACCAAATAAATAATCTTTGGAAGATAATAGGAGGATTATGTTGTAATCCTCCTATTATCTTCCAAAGATTATTTATTATACTATAGATTATTTATTATATATATATAATCTTATATGCATTCACCAATTTTAATTTAGATTAAAATTAATTATACATCACATTATATGTTAATTAATTTTAATATAAAATTAATATATAATATTCAAATTCTATAAAATTTTAATGTTAAATATAATTTCATTTTATATCTTACATAAAATTAAAAATAAAATTTGATTATATTTTGAAGTCTACATGCATTCCAAAAATAAATTAATTTTATTTCAAAATTTTTATAAATATCAAAACAATAATATTACAATAAGAGATCCCATAATCATGATTAAATTTATTTTAGTGAAATCAAATTTGTTGATTGAGGCATTGAAAAATAGTCCACTCTAGTGAAGTGGGAGATTAACATTAAAATTTCAATTATATTCTTAGGAAGCAGAATATGAGAAATTTGAATTTTCTTTCTAAGTGGGATTTTGGTTACTTGATGATCTTTTTCGAAAAATAGGCCATCAAAATTTAAGATTTGAAGATTTTCAACAAAAAAATGTTTTCGAATAAGTTTACTCTTGAAGTTGTTTTCGGAATGGTGTTAATTTAAGACTAATATTGGAGATCCTTACATCAAAGAAAGTGTTAATTTTCTAGAGATGAGTTTCCTTGAGAAATAGGGAAGAAGTTTTTAGGGCAATGTTGAATTAATGGCCTTATTTGGCAAATACCCAAAATTGGGAAAAAAAATATAATAATAATATTTTAAATTTATTATAAATTTTAATAATTTTATTTCACATTTAATACAAATTTCAACCTTAAAAAATAATTTTATTTCACATCTAACACAAATTTTAACCTTAAAATCAACTTTATTTCACATCCTACACACTCCCTAATATTAAAATAAATTTCTTTCCCATCAACTCAATAAAATAAAATATTTTCTCTTTCCTTACTCAAATTTATCCTCCAACCAAACAAGCCCAATTTGCGTGGTAGGAATAGTCACAAAGTTTGGCAAGGTGATTTGGAGTTGATTGTTATATTAATATTCCAAAGTTAGCTATGAATAGCTAAAGGGAGAGGTGTAATAATGTGGGTAGCTGAAATTACTGTTATTGAAGAACTGCAAATTAGTCAAGAGATATATGATTGCAGAATGATTAGAATTTAAAAGAGCGCATCTCTAAGAACATTGTCATCTAATAGTGTCTCGCAAGTTATGCAGAGCAATCAGATAAATATATATATGTCGTCGAGCTAATCTTATACAATGAAGCTATTGTTACTCCGATTTATAAGAAAATAAAGTATCTAAAAGAACTATAAGTGTGTTGTTTTTCTTAATCTTTCTTAGTTTATATGAGTCTTCAGCTTGTAATTTTTTAAAGGATACTCTGAATAAGAAAATTACCTTATATATATATATATTTGTGACGAGTTTGGTGTTAGAGTTATATGCATTCATAATTTTTTTCAAGTTTGAGTCTTTTGGACCAAAAACTTATATTCTTGCATGTAGTGTTACAGTATTCTGTGTTTTTTCATCTGGTCTAGAAGAAGATTTTCTTCTTCTCTTCTATAATTTCAAAATGATATAGTTTTAGTTGATTTTAAAAGAGTAGTGTTGAAGCTAGAAATCAACCAGAAGATCAAAAGAGGGATTTTTTACATGAAAAATCATGGTGCCGTTCGGACAGCTTTCAAAGATTTTTACTATACAATCAAAGTTTTTACAGAATTGCAGTAGAGGAGAATGGGATAGAGTAAAAAAATAGAGTATTTTTTTTTCTCCTGTTACAATGAGATTATATAGTCTAAACTGATCCCTGAAGAGTCATTTCAAGGGAATGGTCTCCATCTCTGACATCAAGCTAATGATGACTGCTAGGTTAGCGCGTTATGACTTCAGTTATACGAATTGTACTAACCAAGCAGAGGGGAGTCATGTTTCTTAAAAGCGGTATGGAGTCTCGTACTTCATATTGTGTGTAAGCAGTTTGCCATGGGTTCTTCGGGGAGAGCCTTTTTGACCTTCACCCATCGCAAAGTTCCTCTGATGTCGATGCCACGTAGGCCTCCACGCGTACGCTCCAAACGCGTCGGTGTGGATCTAGATATAACAAGTAGTTGTAAAACAAACAAAAAATCAAAAAATCTTTTCTAGTTTCTTTCACAAGATTCACAACTGCTGTTCTTGCTTCATTTGTTTCGTTTTATTATTGTATGTGAAGAATTTATTTTAAGCATATTATTGTCTTCTTGTTATTAAGTTTATTGAAAATTTGAAAGGATAACTTAAATATGATGAAAATGTGTTGGATGGATTTGAACTGACAAATGATCCTTAATGTATATATTTTAAGATTAAATTTATTTTTATTGTCCCTATTTGAGGACATTACTTGTTATAATGATAATAATTTTTTTAAAAGAATTAGACATGGGTATTACAGTGATAACAAATCAAAATATTAGACTGAACAACTAATTAGTTGAATATTCTTTAAATAAGAATTATAATAGGATTAATATCAATTACATCCATCTAGTTTGGGCCTTTGTACAAATGAGTCCCTTTAATTTTCAAATTAACTAAATTAATTTTCTAGTTTAAAATAACGTACAAATAAGTCCTTTAACTTTATTAAAAGTACATCTAATAAAAAAATATTTTCTCTAACTACTAGATTAAATTAGACATTATTTTCAGCAGAAATATTAATATAATTTTTAAAATTAAAAAATATTATTTGATAAGTTGTTTATTAATACTAATGAATCTATTTGCATATTATCTTAGACTAAATGATTAACATAATTAATTTAAAAATTACATGGGCTTAATTGCACATAGGTCTTAATTATTATTAACCCATTATAATACCATCAAAAATAAAGAAATCCTTTTTAGCAACCAACACTGAAATATGTACATTAATTGGGACAACCATGCAAAGTAAAAGAAAGTAAATCCCAACAATGAAATCCCTTCATTTTATCAAAAAAAAAAAAAAAAAATGAAATCCATTCATTCCAAATATTACTATGGTTCTATCACATGAGTCATGTCAATGAAGACTAATGTTAGCTGCTTTAGATGTTTGTAGAACACTTACTGATTGGACAAGATACTGTATAATGTGTGATTAGATGAAATAATACTATCATTTAATAATAATTTCAAAAATAATTAACATATTTAACTCAACAAATGTCATACGTAAAAAAATCTTCTTTGGAAGTGACAGATATAAATTTTATATATATACCAACCAAAAGTTACTTCAAGATGAGCTCAACAAAATCGAGGTTTTAAGAACAAGCATCGTTTTAAATAATAAGCCAAGCTAAACAGAGACTATATACTATATACAAACAGTCAGTTCCGAGAACACAATTCACAGTGAAATCAAAAAAAAGAAGAGAAAAGAAGACAATTCACAGAAAAAGGAAGCCACAATACCACACATCACACTATCAGAACTTGTAGACCCTGGTGATTTTCTTCTGGGAATTTGAAAATTTACCAGAAGTAGCATCGACAGCAATGGGTATGGTTGAATGGATCGGTCTACAGTTATCGTTATCTACCTTGTGACAGGGTTTCAGTATATGCTTTGCACCTGCGATCAGTTTGATAGGTCCTGTTGGCTCATTAGCCAAGCTTGGGAGAGTGGAGCCCTTTATGCTCCTGAAAGCACTCTTCTCGTTTCCTGTTTTAATGGAGCCACCAATGGGACTACTTGCATCAACTTTCTTTTCGAAAAAAGGTCTTTTAGAAGGGTATATGGATGCCTCATCCATATCTTTTGCTCTCTTTCTAGATTTATGACAATCAGCTGGAACTTTAAAACATGAAAACTTTGAATGTGTAGTAGTTCCTTCTCTTTCCTTCTTCTTAATGTTAGTTTTCATCGCGACTTCGGAGCTTGGCTTCGCAGCTGGGATGATGGGAAGATAAGAGAATTGGCTAGCATTCCTAGCAAAGAAGTCGCAATTTTGAGCAGGCTGGGTATTATGAACCGAGAAAGGGATCACAGGCACATGATATGGTGACAATTGGGAAACAGGACTGGCACCGGAAACACCGCAAACCTGGCTCAAAGCAGTTTGATCAGAATAAGTCGTTTTCGGGAGTTGGTTCTTTTTCTGCTGTTTTGCATGTAGCAGCCACTGGGGGAGTTTCGCCGGAGCCTGCCACAATGGTGGCATACAAGGACTTGCAATATTATGAAACTGAAACTGGGGATGTGCTGTTACTAACGTACTACAAGCAGCACCCTGGCTATGTTTGCAATGAGTAGAACTAAATAACATTTGTTGTTGTTGTTGTTGAAGACTATGGGGATAAGAAGATACCACAGGAGGGCACTGATTCCTCATACCAATAGACACTTTTCCAGGAACACTACTCTGAATGGACTCCCTCGTCTCGTTTCCGACAGCTGAGCAGAAACTATTACTTGGTAACCAGATTGGTTGATGATGATGATGATGATGATCGATGTGAGAAAAATTTGATGGAAGATCTGATAGCTGAAATGGATTGGCTCTTGAGCTCCTAAATGTTGAAGGTGTAATGTAATCTGCTTGCTTCTTCGAAAGGAGTTTTTCAGGAACTCTAGAAGATGGAGTTGGACGAGGTAAAATTTCCTTCTTTTTCTGGTCATCAAAATCCTGACATTCCTGGTTACTGCTACCGACGACAACATTCTTGCCCATCAAGCGCATAGTGGGTTGGAGTCGATGGACAACAGGCTCATTTCCTCTATGATCAACTTTATTGTATAAATCGGAAGCGACGCCACCACCAACAGAGTCCTGAAAAGAAAGGGCGTTTGCATTGAGATGGAGAAGTCTATCCTTACCCTTTGCAGGCTCATTATTATCAATATCTAGCCTTTCAGAGAATTTCACTCCAGTACAACTCCAGTCATGTTCCTTAGTAGAATGACACTGCTTCTGACACCAATCTGATGGATTCACCTGATACGATGCTGCACCAAAAACCTTGGCTTTCACTATGTCAAAATGGTGCATATTTTTATTAGATTCAATATATTTATTTTCACACACGTCATAACTGGTATCCAATCCATTATTTTGCTTCCCATATGGCAGAACAAACCTAGCTCCTGGGTGCAACTGAATAAGTTCTCCATGTGAATTAAGGGGCAGACCAACAAAGTTCTCAACTGAATACATACTTTTGCTGGCAGACACTGAATTAGACAAGACAGATTCTCCAGATTTTTTTGGTTCTAAAGAATAGCATATGCTGCATGACAGATCCCTTCGAGAGCAACAGTAACCTGAATGATTCTCTGGTCTGTGATGGCATAAGTTCACATCAGTAGCTGCAGATGGCCGAAACTGCCTCTCATTTGTATCATTAGGCACAATTAGGCAAGATGCTGAACTAGATGGGCTAATAATTTTGGTGCCGGTGAGCGAACTCATACCGTCGGAACTTGAAATAAGGCTTCTGTTGAGATTAGGCGTGATGCTTGCATCAGACGTCTTTGGCATTCCTTTTTCAGGATCAAATCCAGAAGAAATGTTTGAATTCCTACGAATAGTGCCCCAGCAATCTGGATCACATGAATAATTGCAGCTGGGAGAAAAATTTGATGTTGAAGGGTTGAAGCAATCAACATTATTCTCAATAGCATGGTTCAGATCGACCATAACAGCCAAAGGTGCCTTCCCCGTGCCAGAACAGCTGCTATTACTGGAGTTTACCACTGTTGGTTGACTAACATTACAATGAGAATCGCTTGATAGATTTTTTTCTGAAAACTGTTTGCTATCTACGAAGCCGGTATCAGTATCTTTGTCACATGCATTTAGCAATTGATGCCTATCAGTTGCAGGTGGTAACTCGCGAACTATGTTTGAATTGTTAATAACGGATGACGCAGCCAACACATCTGAGAAAATCTTGCAGAGACTTTTCAATTGCGGAAGATCCATGCTTGAGCTCTTCTTGCTATGTCCAAGTATGTCATCCTTTCCGGAGAAGGTAACATGCCTCGTTGAATCGCAATACATTTTGATAAAGTTAGCCGCCCTTGCATTTGCTACTTTTGTTGATTTTCTGGCTAAAGTAACCTTTTTCTTATTCTTGAGAATACTACGAACAGGAACTTTCTTTACTACCTCCTGGTTCCTGGGCGTCATATTCGGTATTTGTAAAATGTAACGTTTCTTTGGCACATTTTTCATTCTCACAAACTTCTTCTGCCTTTTAACAATACTTTTGGCTGTCTTTTCAATAGTCTCCTTGCCTCTAGGTTCTTCAAGCATGTAACTAGAAACTGAATCCTTTTTGAGTTTCCATACCTTCTCCTGAACGTAGAAGTATAATTTGAAATTTACTTGGGGAAATCAAATATGGACATAAAACGACGACTTCATCATCTGTTTATCAATATTCTGGAACTTTTTTTTTAAAAAAAATTACAGATTTCTTTGTACCTAAAGTGTCTAAATAGTAAACACATGCTGTATTCAAGATAGTAGATCCAAGCAAAACCACTTTTCAATTATTCGAATAAAAGGTTAAGTACTTCAAAAAATAGGCAACATCAATAAAATAATCTAAGCAATTTGATCAAGGAATTAACAAAGTCAAATGTATGCCCATACTGAATAAATAAATCAGACTGAGTGCCATGAAATCTTATAATATGTTTATGCATATTGAGTTTTTTTTTTTTAATAGAATAATGCACATTGAGCTAAGTTCCTGCAGAAAACTCAAAAACTCATAGGATTTCATGAGAAGTTATAATATTACACGGAAAGATATAGCTTCGTAGAAAGTAACAGGAATTCTTAAGAACTTATTTGATTCCCATAGAGAGTTACAGGATTTCATTTGATAGAGTCCATATATGTCATAAAGGAGATGAAGGGAAGTGCCTCACAATTTGACACTGATGAATGAATGAAGCTTTTGAATTGACTCACTTCAAGTAATCTTTGAAGGTAGAGCACCATAATTTCTATCCTTATTAGGGGATTCTTAGCAATTCACATGTTACAATTGTATTTCCTCTGATACTGCTATTCTACTAGTAAAGTTGGGTAAAAAGCAAAGGATGGGATGGCCGACCATCATCATTATAGACCAGATCCCTAACAATTAATATAACATGATAAGGATGTGAAGATAAGATAACATAGGAGACAATTAAGTGACTTCCCTAAGAGCATCCATAACATAGTAAGCCTTCACGAGATGACTATCATCATGCCTTGGAGTATAAATATTATGGGACATTTATGTACAGCACAAAATTCTGAAAACATTATGAGTTTCACACTAATTTTTGAAAAAATTAGCAAAAATCTCACTAAACCCCAAACCCTAAGTTCTAAGTCCAAAACTAAAACCCAAATCTCTAAATTACTCAAACTCTAAATCTTGAACCCTAAACCTTGAACATTAAAGGATAAATCCTAAATTCAAACTAATGATATGAAAGCTTTAATTATAGAATTATGAACTATACATAATAGGATAAGAACCATTTGAACATTTTTAATAAGATTTTCACCATTTTTCTAAAAAATTAGTGTGAACCTGTAACTTTTCTAGAATTCTGTCTCTGTATGTAAATATCCCAAATATAAAATACACAAAAATAAAATAAATAAATGAAATAAAAGGGTTAGAGAGGACGTTTGATTAGTTAAGTAGGTATGACTCAAATAATTAACTATTCCTCCAAAAAAAAGTGGATGGCCGTTAAAAGTTTTTTTTAAAAACAAAGGAAAGAAAAAAAAAGAGAGGGAGGTAAAAAATGGCTTGAGGGAGAATATACTTTAAATATTTCGGAAAAAAAAAGAAAAAAATACTAAAAAGTTAATGTTAATATGCTATAAAAAAAGTGTGTATTTCATACAAGGTGAGATCTTTCATCAACCACAGTGAAAAAGAAAAAAGAAGAGCAGAAATGAAGAACAAATGGCAAGTCAAGGAAGAAAATTTGAAAAGCAAACTAATAAGAATAAAAAAGGTAGAGAAACAAAGACCACACACACTATAAAGACCTCAAAGGAAGGTTAAAGAAAGAAGATCAAAGAACAAACATTATGAGTATAATAGACTCTTGGTTCTTCTATTGTAACTAGTGCTTTGATTGGACAAGTCTTGTCGAGAACATGGTGTTCAAACAGTGCCACATAGTTCTCTACAAAATGAGAGGATGAATAAGACTACCGTCAAAAAAGTATGAAGGTTAATATCTCATGCTATGTTGTAGAAAGATGTTTTGGCCAAGAGCATCAATGAAGTTGTTCACCTTATAAGTTGATCACCTACTGTTCCTTTGAAGGGGAGAGCTTCTAAAGAAGTTTGGAGAAAGAAGGAGATATCTTTAAAATACTTAAAGAGTGTTTGGGTGTTAAGCGCTTATTCATATATCTAAAGATGAAAAGACGTATACCTAACGACAAAAAGGCAAAGCTAGATTCCGAATCAATGGAATATACATATATATTTCTTAGCTAGGTCAATGATGAATATCGATAGAAGTTATAGGACCCAAAAGAGAAGAAAGTGGTCAGGAGTTGAGATATGGTCTTTTTTGAAAACAAACTAATATCTCTTAGAAAATAAACTTAAATTCTCTACTATCTATCATCCACATACAAATTGTCAGGCTAGGATGTCAATATCGACTTAGGTATCTTATGGGCAAAAAAGGTAGAAATTGAGACATAAGCATACATCATGCTGAATTGTATCCTCTATAACTCCACCTCTTGAATTGTATCCATTGAAGGCCAATGGCTAAGAACTTGTTTGGTTGAAAGCTCAAAAGCATCTCAATACTTTTTTATTAAGATTTCAAACTATTCATAAATTTTAATAATTTTATTTAACATTCATCATAAATTTTAACATTAAAAATTAACTTTATTTTACATTTAATTCAAATTTCAACCCTAAATTAACTTTATTTTATATTTTGCACATCTCTCAATATTAAAATAATTTTATATCCTATCAAATTTATAAATTAATATATTCTCTCTCACTCAAAGACAACCCTTCAACCAAACGAGACCTTAGTCCGAGCAAAGATTGCTCCAAGCTTTGTGTAAGTGAGATTGGGTATATTCTGACTAGGTGCAAAAGGAGGAATTGCAACAAGTTGCTATTATCATATTTACAAAGGACCACTAGTGGATAGTTCCTAGAGAGAAGATTGTGGAATGGAGTGGAGTGGAAGTAAACAAGGGTTTTTATCAAACCATTGTAATTATAGGTGTAAGATCTCTACCACTATCTCTTTAAATTCTTATTCTTTTAGTTGTACATAATTTATCTACTCTATTCTCTTATTTGGACAATATAATCTTCCTTTCAATTGAAAGGAAATTTATATTCAAATTGGTATTGATAAAATTTATTAATTTCAGTAAACACAATTGACCTCCCCCCCACCCCTCCTCTTGGTTTAAAAACCAATAAAACGAGGGGAGAGAAAGGAGAGATGGGGGAAGGTGGTGGAGGGTGTGGGAGAGAGATTAGAGAAGCAATGGAAAGAGATGAAATGGAGAGATATAAAGGGGCAAATTAACCAATGGCACAACTACAACTATTTAAGGGTGTGTGTTTAGCTAGGTTAATTTTAACCAGGTTAACGTTAAACTAAAATGTGATATTTTTATTTTAGAAGTTGTACATACTCTAAAATAAAGTTAATGCTTTGTGATTGTAGGATATGAAAAATAGTTGATATTTTGGTAAATATGTAAGAGGTGAAATAAAGTTGATTTTTTTATTTTGATATATATATATATGTGAAATATAATTAAATTTTAATCATGAAATTTGTGTAAAACATGACTTGTCAAGTTAAAGTTAGCCAAGTAAGCTTTAACCTTACAAATAAACACATGGCATGGACCATACTTAAAATACCAATATAAAATAAAAAATGGAGGGAAAGAACAATGTAAAATGATTCAAGGAATGACCAATGCAAAAGATGAGCTAAACATAGGGATCCATGTATAATATATCTTTAAATTTATTGAAAATATTTTCAACCATATTTTTCAGTTTTTGCAAATATAGGCAATGCACATATATGAGCATATATATAATTCAATTCCACGTAAAAAAGAAGCATTTAGTAGTAACTCTTGTAATTAAATTATACATTACTAATCAAACTATAATCTGAATACAAATGTAATTAAGGCTAGTCTTCCAGCACTACTTACCAACATCATATCATGGTTTATGGCAAGGATACGGCAGGCCATATATTTAAGCAAAGACTAGCATGTGTTAATTGTAAGCTTTGTACAGTAACATCTATGACTTAAGCTCAGCCAAGCTAATCGGCCTTACTGTAAAATGAGAAAATGTGTTGCCACTTTCCACCTATCTAAAACAAATATTTACTCTTATGATTTATAACCTTCCAAGCTTTTTAAGTACTAATTATGAACTGTTTTTATCCAACTAATCCACTAAGTCCAACAAAATTCACTCCATTCACCACTTCAAAATCTTAGCATGTTTGCTAGGGGCCGTCAAAAGTAGGGAAAAGAACACCTCCTTGCTTATTCAGGCTCTATTGACACTAATAGTCATAATGTAATATACCTTGCTGGCCGTTCCATTATCTAGCAGCCACAATGTCTGAGGGAACGACCTGGGTATCTTAGGTATATGCTACCTGAATTAGTTGCAAAATTCACAAAAACATCACTGCTATCAAGCCAAGAATGCGTCCCTAGCTTGAAAGTTAATTGCTAGTAGAGTGATAAAGGTAATTTCTGCTATTTAGAAAGTTCAACTAGAAGTACTGATAAATTGACGCCATCTCTAGAGTGTTCTAGAACAATATAGATGATAAAATGTAATGTTCATCCTTGAATATTCTAGGATAATGTAGAAAAGAAAAGAAGAAAGATCTAGAGGATTTCATGAATAAGCAATATAGAGAAGAGTATGAAAAATGTAATGTTTATGCCTCTCGTAGAACCATCTATCGTAAATGTATTAATGTCCCACCCATTTGCAATACAATGAACAACAAAAGTTTTCTCCTACATATTCTCATTATATCCTACTTTCTCTTTGCAATCTAGCCCCACCACTCCTCCCAACATTTATAAACATGCTCCCAAACATTGGCATCATAGCTCCGTTCAACTAATTTTGGGTAAAAGCTTCTGCACTGCAGCTAATCCTCACCCAACTATTCCAATCCGAATTGTCTATTCAGCCAACTTAAACAAAATTCTACCTTGATCCCTATACCAATCTTTGATGCTGAAAACAATAATTATTAGAGTATTAAGTTAAATACATATTTTATATCCCAAAACAATACATATTTTATAACACTAGTGAAGAATATGTTGCATGGACCAATAGGAGAAGATAAAGAAGAATGCAAAGCCAAATTCTGAAGCCAACTATGTATAGAAGAAAGAGAGTCAAAGCAAAGAGTCTTATTCTATGTGAATCAAGCAACAAAAGAGAACCTCGAGACAGTATTGGATAGTGGCTGCATAACAAGTGACAAAAGAACCTTTTGCAACGTACACTACTCATTCAATTCAAAATCAAGCTATAAAATGAAGAACTTATTGACATTACAGGCAAGATAATAATCTCTATCTAAAGAAAGAAATGTACGAGAATCATATTTGAAATCTTATAAATCATTAGCTTACAAAAAAAATCAGTATTCATTAGTCAAATAATAAAGAAAGGCTGCATACTGCACTTTCAAGAAAACTCCAATACAATATATGATGAAGACTATAAAACTTTGGTAATAGCCAAAGTAAAAATGCAGAAAAATAGAAAGCAACTATTAAATTCTACAATGAAAGAAACTATTGAATCGATGAAGCCATGACATCAAAGATTTGTCCACTTCAATACTCAAGCCATGAAGATTCTCCACCAAAAATGATTATGCAAGATCTTCCTCCTATAGAGGAAATCCATAGCTTCTATGAAGGTTGCCCATTGCAGAAGCAACATAGACAATCATTTCACTCTAGGAAAGCCTAGAAAGTCACATGACTTCCAGAGCTAATTCAAGCAAGTGTATGTGAACCCATAATTCCACCATCGCATAAAATAAGTATTTCATCATTTTCATCGATGAGTACAAGAGGATGAATTGGTCATTCTAGAATGATCATAGGCTATTTAGATTTTTCAGGAGTTCAAGAACCTAATAAAGAAACAAAATGGCAAATAAAGTGATAGAGAGACAAAATGATAAATGAAGTGATAAAGGCAAAGATTACACAACATGAAAATTTGACAAAGAAAAACAGAGTCCACATCAACTAATAGTTGGATAGCACAGGGATAAAATGGAGTAGCTGAATGTTAAAATCAAAGTGTCATGAAAATACACATAATCAATGGAAATAAGCTGAGATGTGATATTCGATGAGGATGCATGTTGAAACTGGAATAAAAAGCAAGCTAAAAAGAACATTCTAGTCCCATTTTAGCAACTAAAGAACGTAAAAAAAGTGCAAACATGGAGTTGCTGACAATAACAATTTCACCGCTAAATCCTCAGTCAACCAAATTTTTAACCAAAGTTACTTTCGAAAAAGGTAAAACCTTTGTGAAAAGCATGACTTGTAATTATGCTTTAATAGAAACTGAAAATTTTGAAGAAATGGCTAAATATGAAGTCTTGATCAAAGTAATGAAGGAGATAAAAAGATGGTTGAGAAAAATGAGACCTCAGAGTTGGTGGACCAATCAAAAGACAATGAGGCCATAAGGGTTAAGTGGGTTTACAAAACAAAACTTGACTCTGGTGGATCCATACAAAACATAAAGCAAGACTAGCCACAAAATGTATTAACTACCTAGAATCGATTACGACTAATTAAACTTTTTTTTTCCTCTAGTCACTTAGATAATATTAGAGCTTTGATAGCCCTAGCAGCTCAAAAGTGATGAAAGATTTGCCTGTACTATTAAATTTGGATCAAGAATATTCTCTTGGGCATCAAAGAAGAAAGGTACCTTTGCACTGTCATCAGTAAAAGTAAAGTATATTGCAACAACTATAACCACACGCCAAGCCATTTGGTGCGTATATTAGAAGACATGGGAAAGAAACAAGATGAAACCATTAAAAACTTAGCATATAAAAGAGACATGGGCACGACATTTTGTTGATGGAGGAAAAAAATTGCTAGAAAATAAACAAGATTCATTCAAACTTGATTTAAAGTTTTGATATAGTAGTCTGAAATTGAAATAGGAAAGCCATCATGCCAGAGCATAAGATCAATGATGTTGAGGGCATATCGAGCTATGAAGTGAGTTGCAAGGTTGCCATATCTTCTAGTATGGGATAGTTGATAGATTTTGAAGGTGTTAAAATGCTTCCTGTTATGCTCAATACATAACCCGATCATAAAGAAACTATGTTTCTTTTGTTAATGGGCTTGAATAATTTGGATAGAGTCCCTTTATGAGACAATTAGTTCCAAGTCCTTTATAAGGTTGATTGCCTTCTTCGCTGCCATGCCTTCCACATATAGAGGGTCGATGATACCTTTGACATTCATTGTGAAACCTACAATCGGTTTTCCCAATTGGTCTTGAAACAATAATACTAATTCTCATAATATCTTTCTCCTTAGAGATGGATGCATCAAAATTAATTTTCTGCCAAGATAAAGGTGGCGGTTGCCAATACATTATATTAGTCATCTTCTTCCTTCTCTCTATTATTCACCTTTTCATACTCTTCTAGATAGCTCTTAGCAAATTCACACACTTTTAGGAGTCCGAAGATATCTACCCACCACAGTAGAGTTGCGGGCATTTCAAATTGACCATAATATAATGAAAAATAATTCAAGTGAATGTACCTTGTTGTGTAACTTGTGTTGTATGACATCAATGATGAATTCGTGGCCCTCAGTTTGCACCACATAGTTAGCAACTTTAGGTACATTCATCGTGAGCCAAACCTTCCTTGCAAATATACAATCTCTAAATATATGTGTTGTAGATTCAAGCTTTGAGTAACAAAACAAATATCTTGGTTGGTGTATAATCACTTTTCGAATGAAAAGAGTCAGAAAAATTGGAAGAATATTTTTGCATAACTTCTAAGCAAAAAATGGGATCTCGCTAGGGGTATATAGGTTCCAGATCATAATTTAGATCACATATTGTGCCGTCAGGGATGATTCTTAGCACCTATTCCCTATATCTCCCAGTCACCCAAAGTACCCCATTCTCAATTAAGTCTTTGATGAATCTATAGTCTCTGTGTACTGAATATTTACCACTTGGATGGTAAGCCCATATTTTAGTGTCCTTAATAGTGGCATATCCTAGGGCGATTTGTATAATCTATCTTGCATCTACAACATTAAAGCATTAGTTGATAAGAGTTGTCTTCCAAGTGTGACTTGTTGAGCCTAGGAGAGAACAAACTTTGGCATCCTCGAGTAGATGATTAATGGGTGATATTATCCAGTAGCACCTACGATTTTGGAATGCATTAATCTTTCCAAATACTCGCTGAGCAATTGTTGCTAAATCGCCAAATTATGCCTTTGCTTATAATGTTCTTAGCCTCACAAATACTTCACCAAATATAGGAAGGGTTATACCCTAAATTGGCTTCCATGAAGTTGTTCTTAGGGAAGTATTGAACCTTGAGGACTTTATGGCTAAGTGATTCTAAATTTTGGATCAACCTCTAACATGATTTGCCAAGCATTGCTATGCTGAAAGAATTTAGGATTTTGAACCCAATTCCTCCCTTCATTTTTGGCTTACATAACTCTTGTCATTGAAACCAATGCATACTTCTCTTTTTATTAATACTATTCCACTAGTATGTGGCTACAAGTTGCTCAATTTCCATACAGAGAGTTGCTGGCAATCTAAAAATACTCATGGAAAAGTAGGAATAGTCTAAGCTACCGCTTTAATGTGGACTTCCTTACTGCCAATCGAGAGAAAACGATCTTTCCATCCTTCAATACGATGATTGATTCTTTCTTAATAATGCAAAGCTCCTTTTTTTTTCTTCCAACCAGTGGTAGCAGATATTTTTCAAAGTTCCCTTCAATCAAAACCCGCATAGTCTTCATGATCTCAGCTGTAATTTGTGCATCTCTGTTGTGGCTAAAAAACAACCCTAATTTGTTAAAACTACTAGCTAAAGCTTGTCCAAACACTCTTAGAATCATTTAAATAGTTGCTCCCTCCTCCGTATTAGCCTTAAAAAAAGTACGCTATTATCTGTAAAAAAGAGATGAGTGATTTTTGATCCACCACAACTTCCTTAATTCCCATGCATTAATGAAGGTTGAAAATCCTTCTACACAAATTAAGTAAAGATAAGATAAGAGAGGTTGCTAAAAACCACGTTGAGGATGGATCCGCCCATGTCTAGCACCATTCAAATTAACGTAGTAAGCAACAGAGTTGATGCACTCAACAATGTTCCTCGCAATTTTCAAGGAAACCCCATAGTGGTCATCATCTCTTGAATGAACTCCCACTCAACTCTATCATAGGCT
Organism: Apostasia shenzhenica; assembly: GCA_002786265.1. Lineage (NCBI taxonomy): Eukaryota > Viridiplantae > Streptophyta > Magnoliopsida > Asparagales > Orchidaceae > Apostasia > Apostasia shenzhenica. The sequence goes on along the minus strand of KZ452013.1, from coordinate 7,911,062 downwards.
TATTCATACGAGTTTTAAAGCATATCGTCCAGTTCTACCTCTTTTACACCTTTTCATGGAATGAAGAATTTCATATACCACTATAATATTATTTGAGAACAACTGATGCGGGACAAAAGCACTTTGATTTTCCGAGATGATACTGTGGAGGAAAAGCTTGCTGAGCCTATTGGCTATAGTCTTTGCAATAATCTTAAAAAGAACATTACATAAGCTTATGGGCCTGAATTGTGTCATTTGCTTTGGAGTTTTAATTTTTAGAATAAGCACTGTGTTAATTTCATTTATCTCATTCAACCTGGCTGTACTGTTGAGGAACTCTAAACAGAATTCAATAACATCAGCTTTCATAATATTCCAATGCCTAGAAAAACATTGCTTGTAGCCTATCCAGTCTTGATGCCTTAATTGGATGCATTTGCATTAGAGCATTCTCATCCTCCTCTCTTAAAATTGTATCTTCGTTATCCTGAGATGTGCGCTTATGGACAAACTTCGTGACTTCCTTGATTGGCTATAGGCTAAACAGTTTAAATCTTCTCAAAATATTCATTCGGTTAAAATTTGAGTTGCTTCTTTTCAAGTGTGATCAGGTCAAAAGGCATGTCTACAATGGAGTCCAGTTGTTTTGCAAACCTTTAATTTGTCTTCGAACATGACCAAAAGTTCTCCAGTTCCATTCCCCTAAATTAAAACTTGTTCCTTTAACCTTCTCTAACAGAGTCAGAGTTCGAATACTATTGTCTTTCGTCTTCCAACTACTTGGAATAACCTCTCCACATCTTTCATCTCTAGTCTACATTGGTTCAAATCTAAAAAAATGGCGTCTCTTTGCTCTACTTGATTGGCAACTTGGAGGGCGATAAGAAAAACACAATGATTGGAGGAGTTAATGCGGTGGATCTGAGCGTAAGGGAAGAGATTTTGCCATCTGGGTTAGCAACTACCCCATCCAAATGCTCAACGATTAGTGCCTCTCCAGCCTTTCCATTCCACCAGGATAGCTAAATTGTAAAAATCACAAATCCTAAGAGCTTCCCTGGAGGCTATAGGCTAAATAGTTGTATGCATTATCTCATTAAAATCTCCTGTGCATAGCTAAGGTGCATTAGAGTTGTGTCCTAGTCTTTTAAGGACGTCCCATGCTTGGAATCGTTTCCCTTCAATTGGCTCTCCATAAAACCCAATAAACCACAATGCATTACTATTAACCACACTATGAATAAAAACATCAATATGATAACAAAAAAATGTTTGAAGAGTAACAAAATCCCTTTTTCTACTCATAATAGCAAAGCCACCCTTTCTACATGAATTACCAATAACCATTGCAGAATCATAGCCACATTATTTTTCGACTTTGTGGACTTACTACTAAATAATTTTGTCTCTGAGAGGAAAATCAACTGAGAATTCAGAGGTTTTAATTGATTTTACCGTGCTCGAACTACCCGAGGTTTCCCCAACCTTCGGCAGTTCAAGGCAAAGATATTCATTGCACTAGGTGGCCTTAGTCCAAGCCACAGGCTACTGTTTAAGGATTTAAAATTATCGAAATTTCTGCAAACTTACCTTGCTTTCTTCTAAGTTTCCCATCCTCCATTTTAGAATCCTCAATATTATCTTCACTGCATCTTTTTCGATTGTGTCCCATCCTAGAGCTCTCTTCCTTGCTTTGGATAGTAGTTCTAGCCATTCTCTTACATTTTTTTACACATGTGATCAACATTGACCCCATTATTAGCTTGTATGGGTAGTATATGCAAATTAGCAGCAGTCACATCGATGATAATCTCTTTGTAATGAGAAGAAAAGAACCAATCAAGGTGAATCCGAGAAAGATAATAAAGAAAGTTGATTAAGATTGAAGATCTTTATTTTGGATAGAAATTTTATAAATCGATCATAAAAGAAGCACTTGCATGGTGAATCAAATTATGAGCACCAAGGCACCTACATCCAAAGTAGAAATTCGGAAACCATTTGCAGGAAAATCAGACCACAATAGGACTGGATGAATTAGAAACAAATATAGTATTATATTTAAGCGGTTTCGTAACATCGACAAATATATGGACTTTGAGATATTGCCCTCAATTAGAGTTATCATTGTCCGCATTTACCTACAAGACCCTTCCAACTTTTTGCCTCATCTTCTCCGCCATATTCCTGGTCATTAAGCTAAATGGCATGTTATATAGTCTGATCTAGAATGGGGATTTGTACAACACCACTTCTGCTAATTTCTCGTCACAATTGAGTTCTTTAAAGAACAAGATATTTTGATACAAATAGGTTCCTCGGAGGGATTACAAAGAAAAACACAAAAGTAAAGATTAATATAAACAAACGATGAATATGACTTTAGATTAAAGGAAATTAAAAGAGGAGACCTTGCGTAATTTTCCTCTCTAATCCTTCTTGTCTCCTACGGGTGGTGATGGAATTTGAACAAGATGATGAGGTGGACACTTAGAAGAGTTAGTGTAACTTTGTAAGGAATGGGGAGAATTGGGTGGAGGATAGTAGCTTGAAACTTCTTTCTTTATTTATGTTAATAAGCTGGTACATGTTGCATATTTAGCATGCTCTTGTTTTTATGTCCTCGAAAATCACTCTCAAAATAACTATTTTTTTTATTTTCAATTTTAGCTCATTATCTCTCAAAAATAATAAACCAAGTCAAAACCCTTAATATAGATGGAAAAAAAATAGTCTCTAATCTAGGTAAAAAACACCCAAAAGAGGGTTATCTACCACTAATCAACCACTACACTAACGGTCAACAAATTGGCTAACCAGACCCTGCCAGCCTGCAAGCTTAGGTCTGATTTAATTCAAAAAACAATTCAATTTTAACCCAAAATTGAATTGACTTGACCCAAACTCAATCCTATCCATTCTTTTCATCTCATTAACTTTATGCATATTCTGGAAACCATCAACATGACATTCTTTCACCCATGACTTATATCAAATTGCTTGTTAATCCTTTTAACTCTTATTAGGTTAACATGATATTATTCTAAATAAATCATCATTATTATAACAAACTTGAACACGTTGCACAAACATCAAAACTATTAAATACAAATGAGAAACTAACACTTTACTAGTGCAATGCAATCACTAACTTGCTATCTATTGAAATTCTTGTAGCTTTATGTTGAAGATTAATTTAATGAAGTAGTCTTCTCAACCAAATTGCATGGCATACACATGAGGATCCTGCAACACATTGAAAGTAAGATAGTAGGTTGCTTCTTAAAAAGCCAAGTGGAAGCTATTTCACCCATGTAGAAAATGAATATGATTGTACTTTTTCAATCATCCATATCTCTTCCCCAATTACTCTCAGAAACACTAAGTTACATGACTCCATATTTTTCATGATTCACTCAACATTTTCCTTTATGTTATAAATCTATTTTAGATTATTCTACACATAAACTTTTATATAATTTGACTACAATATTTAATTAACTTTAATTTCTAACATGAGGGATAGAAGCCCACGCATGGGGTTTCTATGGAAACCTCGTGGGGACCTTAGAGGCATTGGAAGTTGCCAGTGTCGACAAGGTTGTTGTCAGTCGGCATGAAGGAAATCACTGGAGGTCCTCATTGGCAAGTGAAAAGGTCGTCGACAATGACATCTTGTATAGTAGTCCTCTTTGCTATAATCTCGTAGAAGAGAGTAAAGGCACAACTGAGTCCTCGCCGACACTCCGGTGATGAGGAGGAGCAAGTAAATGTTAGAAAAGCCTCTTGAGGACTGGACAAGCTCAAACATAGCGCTAGCAGTATCCAATGGTTGTGGTTTGGGGACAACTCCATTGACACCGAGGAGGCAAAGGAACCCACTACTCCTCCCCCCAAGTTTGGCAGAGAAGGCTTCAGCTACACCAAAGAGGTGGGCTATTAGCGGAGGTCAAGATGATTAGCTGCCAACAGAGGAGGCATGGAGTTCCTTGATCTTAAGCTAAAGAGAATGAGAGAGAGCTATGCCCTCTTTGATGGAGGAAGACCTAGAGAGAGAAAGAGAACAGAAAGGGAGAAAGGGAGAAAAAGGTTGGAGAGAGAGATGATGGACAAGAGTAGAAGAGAGAAGGAGAAAAAGAGAGAGATAACCAGCCGGAGTGAGAACTTGCTCTCCCCCCAAAAAAATAGCTCCTTTTATACCCATATGGCACGCATTTTGCTTGAGGTTATTACAAGGTTGCAACAAGCAATGGAAGGAATATTTAGTGAAATTAGGATATGGAGTACCCCTGCTCTACCCTGATTTCAGCTTGGTCATTTGACACATATACAATGTAGATGAACCCGAGAAAAATGTGTGTAAAAACATTTGGATCAAAAATATTCTTTTGGGCATCGAAGAAGCCAGCTATCTCATCAATACCTGAAATAGAGTATATTGCAGCAACTAAGACCACAGGCCATTTGGTTGAAGCGTATACTGGAAGACATAAGCAAGACACAATTCGTCCCATTTCCCTCTCTTCTAGAGCCTTCTATCATTGTTGTATAAATAACACCCGCAATGAACAATACAAGTTCTCTCCTATGTGTATATTCTCACTACGTACATCCTACTTCCTCCTTGCAATCTAATCGCCATCACTCTTCCAACATTTAAAAACAAACTCCCAAAAAGAACAAAAAACAAGTAATCTTCTTATCATTGATATACGGCATGCGAGTATCATACACTTCCAAACCAATAAATTAACAAACTTAGTAAATTAAAATTAAATATTTTTATAATTTAAAATCACTATAGTAAGCTTGAACATTGTTTCAACTACAATAAAAGGTTGATCCTTTGACCTTTCAAACAGATGATATGAAGGATGCATAATTAGGTTCATTTATCTCAATCCTAAAAGTATGCCATGCTTCCGAACCTACAGCTTTTTTATATTGGCACACTCAATTTCATGGTTGTACTTAAGATTTTGATCAGACAACATTTAGACTATCTACATGACAATTCAGATTATTTCAAACATGAACTATATATGATATATATTAAACATGCAGGTGGAATCACCTCTTCATAAATTCAAATATGAATCCATGCACATTTCTTAATCATATATAATCATTCAAAAGGTGTCTAAGTCAATATATACGATATCACTATCATCACACACCGATGTCCAACATAATATACACAAACAACAACTACTCAAACCTAGCTAATAAGAGAGTAATGGGCCGACCAAAATCAACTTACACTGCTAGCTAGTAATGTTTAATATATCTACGCAAGTCAAATCCACCAAGTAGAATAAAAATGATTAATTTCCATCCGAAGCTGAAAACAAATTGAACCCATATTTTTCATACTAACTGGCTACGTTGGCATCTCCCATATAAGTCATTCACCTATAAGCCCAAATCTCTGTACAGATTAATTAGGAAGGTTAAATTGTGCTCCTAGATAAAAAAAATCAGCATTAATGACGACTCCGGTTGATTATGTAGCCAATAATCACATAAAATAACGATCAATCTATATGATCCCGGTAGTGGAACCAAATAATATCAGCAGTAATTACTAATACCGAGACAAGCGACGCATAAACCTGACGGATAAAGACTGTAACAAGCCGTACGATATTTTTCCTTTTGGTGATATACAGCCACAAATCTGAATTTAAAATGGTCCATACGCATAAAGTTTACGCCAAAAAAAGGGTAAAAATTCTCGGTCCTAAAGCTGAGAATAGAAAACGTACCCTGCTTGAGGAATGAAACATCACCTTGATCCCGTCTCTGATCTCTTTCTCTTTCCTTACCTTCACTCCCTTCTTCTTCCTCATCATCATCACCTTCCTTTTCTTCTTCTTTTTCTTCCTCTTCCTCTTCTTCTTCTCTTCACGCCCTTCCCTTTCTTCCTCCAGTACTGCTCCTACTCCGCGTCTCGCATCTTCCTCGCTCGCCTCATCCTCCTGGCGCTGGCTGCCATCCGCCTCTGCATCACTCGCAGCCGCGCCCTCAATCGGCGGTACGGCGGCAAAAAGCTCCACGATCGACCGCTTTTTCGGCGCTCTCTGCTTCCCTTTCGACAGGCGCCGCCCCTCGTCCGCCACCTGCAGAGCAGCACCTCCATCCGCCTCCGCCTCCGCCTCCGCCTCCGCCCGCGCGCCTGGCGACGGCAGGGCAAGCTCATCCACCGCTGCCTCCTTTTCCTCTGCAGATCTCGCAGTGGCAGTGCTCACCTCGTCCGACCACCATCGGAACCTCCGGATCGACATCGGCGGCAGAAGCCGCCCCTCCTCCCCTCCCCCGGCGAACGGCCAGCACTTTATTAGGTCGACGCTTCTCATCCTCACAGCGTATTCTCTACGCAGAAGCACAAAATCGAATCAAATCATCCCCCTCCCCCAGATCTATCCCCACACGCACAGAGAAAGAAAGAGAGAGAGCTTACCGAATAGAGAAGCTCTGTGTCATCACCGCCATGGCGTCGCCACCGATCGATCTCAGACGAGATGAAGAGATCGTGAAGCGAGAGACGGGAATCTTCGACGGGCGTAGTGCGAGAGAGAGGAAGTGCGGTGGTGGACATCAACAGCAGTAAAGATAGCTATAATAACAAAAGCAATTGGGAACTTGGAAGGAGAGAGACTGAGAGAGGCGGTGGGGTCTGTAGTGAGAGAGAGAGAGAGAGAGAGAGAGAGAGAGAGAGAGAGAGAGAGAGAGAGAGTGATAATTTATAAAGCCGCATCCGCTGGCTTTTTCGTGCGGGGTCCTCTTTCTCTTTCCCGCTCTACACGACGAATGATGAAAAAAAAAAAAATCGGATGTAGGCCACGTGGCAGAATCATCACCGTCCGTCGAACATAGTAATGGATGATGGACGGAAGGATGCCATGGTCATCATGATGATGCATGGTCATACATGGTACTATGCGGCTGTTCATTCACATGGAATGCCCCGCATCACTCCTCAAAGGAGACAGCGACGTTCTCCCGTCAGAGCGGACAATGGGCCCCCCCCCCTCCCGAGTGCGCCTGCCCCGATTTAATACCCCTAACTGACGGCTCCGATTTCCCGCTCTGCTCGAGAGGCCGATCGGACGGCCGAACGAGAACCGGGCGCACGTGATCGCGCAGAGGGTGGGGATGCGGGTACCATGAAGGTGGGGGGGTTTTTCGCGCGAAACGATACGATATCGTCCGATGGACTCGTGGTTGGATCGGTCAGGGAAAATTAATTATTGGTTTTACATTTTTAGGTAACTACTAGTTTGGTCCAGTTGTTGTAGTTCTTTTAGCATATGTTTATGGTCCATCAAATCATCTACTAGGTCATGCTTGTGCAGACAATCAGCCAACATGGGCAGAGGTCTTTTGATCTCACATCAAGGAGATCATCTCACACAACTTTTTGTGACGAGACTAGTAGATAGTAATTGAGTAAGAAAATCTCTATATCTAAAATGATGCAGATTAAATGTATGAGAACACAAATGTTGAAAGACTATGAAAAGAGCATTAATGAAAAATATGTTTGACCTTATATAGGCTCATTTATCTTTTAGAGCATGTAGATCTATCATTAGATTGTCATAAAATGAGGAAAAATTCTAACTATATTAAAAAAACTAATTAAATGGTAAAGAAATTTAAGTTTTTGAGTAAGCAAAACATATCCACAATGTGAACTAGGTTCAATAGCTAGAGAGCTTAAATGAGAAGAATTAAAATATGGAGGAAAATGAAGAAGAAATAGCAAGAAAACATGTTCGAACTATATAAAGTCGTGATTTAATTAAAAGAAGAGGTAATGAAGTAATATTGAAATATTGGTTAACAACTATAAAGGTCCATGATTCCTACAAAAAGCTCCACATCCAGCTCTTTCCCTAGAGCTCTCAACGAAATAAGCTCTCTAAAGAAGTAGTGATCTCTAGATCTTCTAGTAAGATCTATCTCCTCTCCGAAGGACTAATTAGAAAAATGAATGCTTCGATCAAATTGAAGAAGGTCCTTGCTGGTCTCCAAAGTAAATGAGCCCATAAATCATTGATTTGGATGATCAACAAAGATGATGAAGTTTCTTACCCTCACCGCATCGTTCATATTTATAGAAAGGAGTACATGAGAAAAAGTCTATTTTAAGAAAATGAGAGAAAGAAGAGTGTTATAGGAGATGAGATCCTATGCCCATAGTCATTTCCTTTCCAATAAAGAATTACTTGTTGTACACATGAGCCTAATTGGATGTCCTTAATTTCTCTAGCTATTCCACTAGTTCATAGAATGGATTCTCAAGTACTACTTGTTTGTGTTTTTTTTGGGTTACTATTTCATCATTTCTAGTCATGTAGAATTTTAGTTTGCTATCATAGCTTTTGGAGAGTAACTTTTGTATGTATGATGATGATGAGGGTGCCAACTTCATTGTGAACATGAAAGCATGACCAAACCCGGCCCTAATTAATTGCGGAGCTACTCTCGTCTACAAAAACGTTGCATAAAGTGCTACCTGTCATGCATGTGGCAATATTAATCAATGTAATGATAGAATTTATTTCATGAAGTTTCTAAGCCTCCTAGGCCTAGGATCTGAAACAACCAGATTACATGTTCCTGCTGTGCCCATAGGTACTAGGCTTCGCACCCTAGAAAGCTCAAGATATGATATCCAAAGCCATACACCTAGATCCTTTCAACCTTATGAAGATCGGCAAATTGTACATAAGCAACGTCTACAAGTTATAAAAGAATTCAAGTCCAGGTGCATCATACCCTTAAAATGGAGAATTCAATTGAGATTGATTTGCAGCCTACCATAGCCTTCAATATGCATGGGAAGTGGGTGAGACATGGGCATAGAGTAACAGTCTTTTTTGCGCATGATGACTAGAGTAATTAATTAAAAATGTTGCATGGTTGCCTCAAGGAAGCTTTAAATGAGCTAATTAAGTAGCTAACCTCTTAATTGGAAATGATGACTTTTCTCATGGATTAAGCTTTGTGGCTAATCCACGAGGAGGGTACGACTTGATCTTTGGAGAAGGTATACGAGTTAGCTTGATGACATGCCACGAGACATGTAGGTCTCTAAACAGCCAGTCTCGAGCATCCGATCCATCTACTGAGTGCAAGTGTTGATCAGTTGTGGTTCTTTACTATGTATATGGTTAATTTGATGTAAGCGTTGATTCTTTGATTATAACTAGTTCCCTACACTTTATGATCCACATTTTAAGTAGATCTATTTGGAATATATATATATA
>KZ452013.1:7882141-7901780 GCA_002786265.1 Apostasia shenzhenica | reverse complement strand
TATATGTATATAATATTATTGTACATATATGCTAAGTATTATATTATTGTATGTATATATGTGTGTGTGCATATATTCTTACTATAAAAGTGAAAAACATAATTCAGCACAAAAATGATTCTTAATTGAGGAATCATACAAAAGTCAAAGTATAAAGTACAAGCGCCTTTCCCATGTGATATCATCATAATAAGAAAATGCGAAGCTACATAATCACACTCTATTACTACATTATATATATGTTGTAATTTTAAAAGCCTTAAAGGCACAAAAATATCAAAAACACATCAAAAAAAAGATTTACACCATAGGTCCCCTAATTGTTACAATAATATCTATGATCACCAATAATGTTAGAGTCTCGCCTAATCAGGTCCGCTCTAATTATTTACTTAATTTCACGAGCTGATCCTAAATAACCTCCCTTATGACATTACTTTCTCTCCACCTCTACGGTGTGTAACTATGAGTGAAAAGTCTAATGTCAACTTGCTCTTAAAAAAGTGCCTCGGTGGATTTTAATCAGTCGCTCCTGTACTGTGTTACTGTTCAAAATTTCATAAGGAGCTATCAAAGAATGACTTGATCCAATTAGGGGATTAAGGGATCCTAGCTAGTGGCCGGGATGAAGTTTATCAAAGCCATCAAGAGCTAATGGGATCTCAATTTCTCAAATTGGACTCTGATCTTTTACAGGCCTCCAATAAAGGTGAACAAATGCTCAATAATAATCTCAATGATGTCAAGTAGAGCTTGTCGTGAAACACGATCATTGCCAAGCTCGCCAAATAAATGGTAGCAAGTGCTGCAAATCAATCCAGTTACTTGTGTTCACCACGTGCCTCTTCAAAAACTTGAATCTTGGATTTGAAGTCTAAAGACCAACTCTATACCTAAATGAGTCTCTTGGACCACGTTGACTATTTGGCTTTTTGCTAACACAGATCGCACCCTTCGCACATTCAACATTATATATATATATATGATATATAAGGATTCATGTTTTAAATGCATAAGTAATTTTTTAATTTTTTTGTGTTATTTTCAGATTATATCTTAAGTCTTTTTCATTTAGAAAATGATTCTTAAAAATTATAAAAAAATGGTAGAAATATTAAAAATAAAATTCAATTAGAAGTACTAAATAATTAATGATCATTTTTATAGTTCGCAAATTAAACTAAGTTAACTAATATGAGATATAATCTATGGAATATCAAAAAAAAAAAAGATTATATCTTGAGTTGCCACGTACAGTGGTCTTAATTGTGGAATTTAAGAAAACCAAAATAATATTAAAAGTTATAATTAACTCAAACTATAAAATTATGTATGTAAATTCAACCATGACTTAAGAAGTAAATTTCATCTGCCTTCCTGCAATTAAACTCTAATCGTGCACATGATATTGGGAATTTCGATTTTTTCCTTACAATATTAGTTAAACATCTTCTTTAGTGATTCAGTCATAGGGCAAATTATAGTGAAATGATGAAAATATCACTCCCTATTCCTCATTCTCTCTCTCTCCCATTAGGCCTGTACTTCCACCCAATTTATTTTTTTTGAAATTCGCCGAGCCTATAATACTATAACCAGTAAAAAGATACATCAGGTACAAAAGATCGATCCTCGTGAGGATCGCCACAAAAAATCCGAAGGTGGGAGGACATGCCCCTACGGCCACTCTGTGTCATCAAACAAGGAAAAGGAAGCTATAAAGTCTGCCGCTCATTAGCGGCTCATAAAACATGAATATCCTATATGCCTTGGAAGGCACAAAAAAGCCTCAGCAATCTGTCATGTTCTTGTCGGAGGGTGCCTCTGCTGCTCCGGTTGAAAGGTCCGCAATAGTTGATGTCGAGAGTCGGCCCTCTATCCAAATCCTGGTCCGCCGTATCCGCCCACTCGTTGGCTGCGTGCTGCAATCGCGATGAGTGCTCCCAATCGGCTCTCTAGTTAGTGGGCATGAGTGTAGAGCTTGTAGCCATCGCTGTAGTAGGAGTTGCCATAGTGATCCCGCAAAAACCCCCTTGCGCTTGCCGCACCGTTCTGTTAACGGGAGCCATTTCTCATAAGGTTCACCATTAATCCATCGTGGGGGTGGGGGATCCCCAATGCGGATGCAGAGGGAGGTAACAACAAGCCTTCAAGGCTGTTTGGGATTCCGCAGTTCCCCAGTTGATGAAGTTGTTCTTGGGCCTCGGCTAAAAGAAACAAGTGCAGCATTAATTCTAGGCAACGGGAAAGGTTTGTTGTGGACGCGACCGTTCCGAGCTCTCCATGATGGTACAAAGGCCGCCACCCATTAATTGCCTGATGGTCGCTGGATTTTTCTGGACTCTTGATTGCAGGTTGTAGATGAAGAAAGCTTCAACAGGTGAGTAGTGCGAGAGCGGTAAATGTAAAGATTTCCCTCAGTTGGAACCAGCCCCACCGTTGCTGGATTGCACTGTAGGAATGCTTCCCGTTTTGTAAACGGTCAGGGAAGTGCCAAGCCTATTGGCTGCTGCTGTGGTGTCAATCAGGGACTGATTTAGCTTGGTACCACAGCAGAAAATGCTGCTGTATACAAGCACAAACCGCCTGTTGTAGCCAGCAACGATAGTTTGCATTCTGCTGTTGTTACAGCAGCACGACTGCTGCTACAGCAGGAGCATGCCATTGCTGCTCGCGTACTAACAGAAATGTTCTCTGCTGCATTTGCAGCAGCAGGGGTTGCTGGCTGGTGTTACAGCAGCAGTTCAGCTGTTTTGCTGCTACAGCAGCAGCAACAGCAGCAGCAGAATGCTGACCTGCGTGCGTGGGCAAACAGAAGAAGTGACTGCTACAGCAGCAAGTGCTGCTGTGCACGCACCGCCAAAAACCTACTGCTGCAGGATTCGCGCAGGGTTGCAGTTCCCCTGAAGTCAGCTGCTGGGGTGTTTATACGGTAGCTCCGATCTTGCAACTGAACTTCACCGGTGGCAAGCGAAACCTGCAGGAAAAAAGTTAGTAAAAAAGCGGTCCCCTGCTGTTAACTAGCAGGTTGCGTTTTTTCCTAGTAAGGGTGCTCCATTCACCGTCGTACGTCCTCTTTAAATTGGTTCCGACCCGAACTTTCAAGGAAGGGAGCCATAGCTCGTGCTAAGCGCGGCAAAGAATCTGCAGAAGGAATTGGACATACAATTGCCTTTTCTGCTCGTTTCGCATTCCTCAAAATCTGTGGAGCCCTTTCGTTTTCTGTAATGGCAATTGGCACTAGGCAGGGTTGAGCAGCTTAGAGGGAGACGAGTGCTAGTCTGCCAGCTCAGAAAATTAGCTCTTCTGCAAACCCAACATCACTCTTTGTTGTATTCAGCCCTGCTGCTTTTGCTAAGGCATTAAAGACTTCACAAGTGAAGCTACAATTCACAGACAAATGCCTGCAGTCCTCTTTTCAGCAGGGCACCCAAGGTGCATCTATTAGACTTCTCGCAAATGCGTCGCTTGACCGCCAACGAAATGTGGGGAAGCATCGCAAACAAAATTCCTCCAGAGTAAAGGTGGATTAAAGCGGCTGGCGCGCGCATCTTCCAGACCCAACTATACGGAAGTTCTCTGCCACTTCATCCCAATTTTATTCACGATTTCGTATGCGGCAAAGGACAAAACAATGCTGCATTTTCTTGTTGCCCTGCATATATTAATATGCCACATCGGGTAAAGAATAGTCTAGAGGAATTTGGGTGTAACCGGCAACCCCCTCAGATTTCATTACTCTTCTCACTACAATTTGTCTCTCTACTACAAATTAAGAAAATAGGTTATTAAGTGTCGGATCTAAACCGACCAACTAATAACAATTGCCTAATGTAACAATGAACAGTTTAATTAGTGTAAGTTTATTAATTAGCCATTTATCCAACTTCTAATGAAAAAGTGCTTGAAGAATAGTTCTTGCCCACTAATGTTATGCTTTTTTGCTGTAGAGCTCCCTAACTTCTTCTCTCTTCCCTCTTTCTCTTTTGTTTCTACCCTTTATTTTTGTTCCTGTTGTAGTGTTGTTAAGAAATACAATAGATTAATTAGCATGTGAATGAGGTTAAGTTGGAGAGAAAAGGTGAGAAAGGGACGATACGAGTAGACGGATTTCTTTCCCAACCAATGAACGGCATCGTTAACACTTTTAATGCACAGATTTTTATTATAGTTTATATCTCCTTATGCCATTCAGTCGAAACATCATCAAATTCTTTCTCCGCGATGTCTTCATACTCCATTGTGTGTTGCACATATATGATACCATGGTCATCGCTGCGTTCATTGAATAAGAAAGCACTGCCATTGACGCACTAACCACACGCTATTGCTGCTCCTCTTGTTGGATACATCATCTACCTTGTTGTGCTGGTCAGTGCTGCTAAGATTTAAGCCAATCACCGCTTTGTCGGAGCTACCAGTAATGTTATTTTTTTTCTTTATAGTAGTCATTAGCTAGCCATTAATGTTTGGAGGGTAAAACGGTGTGTTTGTTGTAGGGTGAGAGGAGAGATGGAGAAGAAAGAGAGAGAGAGAGAGTGTTACAGTCAATGATTTTCAAAGTAATAATTGTATCAATGAATAATATAAAGATTAAACATAACTATGTGTTGTAAAATTTGTCATGTGGTTGCAATCCAAAAAGGCCAAATAGGATGGTTCAATATGACATTTATTTAAGTAAGATAAACTCTCAAAGTCACCCATTAAAAGATTATATAAGCTCATGAACTTGTTGAAACTATGGTTCAACACACCTTCAGGAGACAAATATAAAAACATTCTTGGAATTCATGGACTTGTTTGACAATCAGCGATCAAAGTTCCAGTAACCCGCATAAATTCTACTCAATTTAAAATAAAAGGCGCGAGTGACATAAGCGCGCCTCCGTGTTGATAAAGAGGGTGCACAATTTGTTGGGAAGCTGTAACGCGGACATGCTCGCTGCCCAGGTCAATACGCTTTTTCTTCATTTTCTCTTATTTTCACCCTCCTTTTTTTTGCCCTACTGCGAAGCTGAGAGGCTCATTCAATCTCGCCCGTACTGGGATCATCCTGTAGCAACAGGACCCTGTTGAGAGGATCGCTTCTTTCCTCCGAAACGGAAAATGGATAGTTAGAGAAGGAGAGAGAGATTAAAGATATGTATGTGTATACCGCATGAGAGTTGGAAGAGAGAAAGATGGCGTGGTGGGATGAATTGACTTGGGCGATATAGGATTGTTTTGAGTATGGTTAGATTTCGTAGTAATGGTGGTAAGCATGATACTTGAAGTCATGGAGAAAGCAGTCTTTTTTGTTTCAGAATATTATCTGCAATTAGCAGTACCACAATTATATTATATATATCTACTATATATATATATATATAGATATATATATATGAGAGAGAGAGAGAGAGAGAGAGAGAGAGAGAGAAGAGGATCGAGTTGCTGTGGAGCATGTTGATTAGAGAGTATAATGATCTGTGACAGTGTAAGGGGAAGATCTTTATATGTACTGAATTTGTGTAACTATTCTTGTGGGAGCAGGAAGAAAATTGAAATTAGTGTAGTGGGGTGGCGAAAAATTTATGTATCTTTTAAAAAATTATGGAGTGACAGCCAATTAGAATGAGAGATAATTTCATAAAATCTTATAGCGGCAGGCTCGTTAGATGTTATTTTAGAGGAGTATTGGTTAATCCTCATTTTGATAATTTATATCATATTATAAAATATCATCTATTTAATTGATAATATTTTATAATTTTTAGAAAGGCTATCTAAAGATATCATCAAGACCAAACTAGACTCATTTTCGTGTAAATAACATGACATTTGCATTCAAGTCGAGATTGAACTAAACGCCTCTTTAGTGTTATGTCATGTTAATGATAGAGAGTATCATTTTTTTAGTGATAATCTATATATTTTTTTTAAATTATTTAACAAAATCATCAAATCAATTGTTAATTATTAATTATTGTTTCTATAAATAATTATGTATAATATAAAGTTTACCCTTTTTTTTTAAATACTTGCCGTAGCCTAATAATACGTATAACAGTAAAAAGATACATCAGGTACAAAAAGATTCGAGTCGATCCTCATTTTGAGGATCGCCACCAAAAAATCGAGTGGGAGGATATGCCCCTACGCCACTCTGTGTCAGTCGAAACAAGAAAAGGAAGCTACAAAGTCTGCCGCTCTATTAGCGGCTCTATAAACACATTGAGATACCATAGCCTTGAAGTCACAAAAAGCTCAGCAATCTCGGCCATGTTCTTTCGGAGGTTCCTCTGCGTCCGGTGAAGCCCGCAATATGATGGCAGAGTCGCCTTCTATCCAATCCCGTCCGCCGATCCGCCCACTCCTGGCGGCTGTCATCGCAATAAGGGCTCCCGTCGTTCTGCTGCTAGAGTGGCCATAAGTGTAGAGCTTGTAGCCAGTTCAGCTAGCTAGGAGGTTGCCAACAGTGATCCCGCACAAACCCCCCCCCCCCCCCCCCCCCCGCGCCTGCCGCCACCGTTCTGTTATAAACGGAAGCTGTCAAAGCTTCACCTTAATCCATCGCAGGGTGAGGCGATCCCAGTGGGTTAAAATTGTAGATGCAATGAGTTAAAAGTTGAATCTTCAAGCTCAAACTTCAGTTAGATGTCATCTTCATTAAAAGTGCTATAAAGTTTGCTTTTTTATTTTGAGTTGCACCTAATTAATTGCTAATTAGCATTACCAACCTAGACTAAATACAACTCAAATATCTAAAGGTCATATTTAAACATTGAGAATATTACAAAAAAACTACGTTAAAACGGGCATCCCTTTAATCTCCAAATAAGTCTATTGGTATATGGCAACATGCATGTGTCAAGTAAATCAATTACATTGTTTGTATTTCTTGGAATGAAAAATAATTTACAAAACCGATGATGATGAAATTAATTAACTTATATTCAAAATATTCCTAGCATCAAGTTACTCTTTTGTGAAAAGGATTATGCATGGGGTTTTTAATCTTAATTGTTCATGCGGTTCACCCGGACTTTGATTATTAATATATAAGCTGAGGCTCCAATTTGAAAACGGCGAGCCAGAAATATATAAGTAATTATTGCAATATATTTATACAGTGATTCAAGTTGAAAAAATGGCCAACATTTATAGTTTTTGCATTGTCATATAATGCAAAACCTTCTATATATGAACACCATAGCATCGATCAAAAAAAACACAAAGTGGAGCTAGCTTAGGATGATCTCCCCATACATCACGTGATCATCTTTAATGTCAACAAAGTTAGGAGCCAGTACAAGTGACGACTAATGAACAAAGTCAAAAAAAAGATTGTGAAACTTGACAACCTAAATTTTTCATTGAAAAACACTTGTTATATATAGTAGGAGAGAAAAGCTATAAAGAGAGAGAAGGCCTTTAGTATTCTGTTCAAAAGATGCAAGATTCTTAATTTATGACTCAACAAATAAAACTCTTATTGGTAATGCTGCCCACGTATATATAGTCATTTGCCAGCTTGAGGAAGATTACTACAAGAAAAATGGACTTCTAATTAAAGTCAATTTATGTATCGCCAATCGATGGAAAATCAAACACTAATAAAAATCAAATGCCTTCCAAAAAGACTACATTAAATTCATGTTATTTTTATCAACTCTAGTTCTCCTCTATGATATATATACTTTTTATAGGGATTTATGTTTCTGTGAAATAAATAGATCTCTTTTCATATATATATATATATATATATATGTATGTATGTATGTTATTTATGTATGTATGTACAGATCTGTTTTTTGAAGTGGGGTGAACCATTGGTTGATATCCTTTTATTTTTCTTCTATTAATAACTATCATTTGTTGGGATGTCGAAAAGGCCTTCTCCATTCCTGTGTTGTCAACCAAATAGTAGTTTGTTCGTGTCAACCAATGATAGTTTGCCAGTTACATTAGTTTGTCAAAAATTGGAACAGTTACAAATAAAAGAGTCGGAAAAATGGTAAAATCTGTTGGAGAATGTTAAATTCTTATTATTTTGGTAAAAAGTATAAGTTAAGTTGTCATGATAAATAAAGTCTAAGTAACACCCAATGTCCTCTTGCAACCTATGTGCAGTTAAATAGGGCAATTCCAAGTCATTCATTTTTGGTTTTGTAAACCTCAAAGATGGTATAATGGCTGTATTAGGTGGACTTCATATCTAGAAACTTTCCAAAGGTCTATTTATATCAGTAATGGTCTTTTTGCAAATAAAGAAGGAAAAGGAAATATTTAGTTCTTGCTTCTATGCCTCTTCCCACATACCTGAAATTTTTAAGTTATTTTCTATCTTATTGCTTATATCTAAACTCTATACATGAATCCTTCACCCAACAAATGGCCACAATTGCTGCGAGAAAGATCTTGTGTGAAAATTGGTGAGTGCATGCTTCCCATTCCTCGTGTTGCAACAATTATGATAATTAGAGTATATAGATGAAGAATGTTTGGTGTGTCAAAATATTTAGGAATCATTAATAAAGGCCTATGAAGAGTAACGATGAAGCCACCCGCTACCGCAAATCAGATAAAACCGCATGCGGAGTCCAATGAAGTAGATAAGGAAAGCTCTTTCTTCAACTATCGATCCGAGATGCAGGCTGCATTTCAATCAAAGAAGGTGGCAAGTGAGATCAATTAATTCCAAGCAAATCTAGATATTTTACAAAAATGCATACCAAAGGTGATTGACCGACGTGAAGAAGGTGTGCAACTCCAAACCTTGAGACGTGAATTAATTTTGGAAAGTTGCAAATGAAAGGAATCTAGTGTTTTGAAAGTATTCCACAAGGGTGCTTACCATTGGCAAAATAAATAAAAGAGAAATGGGAGAAGTGTTGAAAGAAATTGCAGTGTGAGAAAAATCCTAGCTAACAATCTTTGACATCGTAAATGCTGACTAAGTTGTATGGCCATCAAAGCAGTTCCAAGCGGATTTGGATTCCATGTAGATAGAAGACTTGTGATTCTCTCTGAAGCTTCATAAGCTTCAGATTCCAAAAGATTGTTAGAGACTACAACAATAGTGAAAAGAGCAACAAATATAAAGATGAATGAGACAAAAGAGAAAAGAGAAATGTATGAATAAAAGTAATATTTCATATACAATATATAATAAGTAGTCGATATCTTGTCTGGACCGTACGTCCCGGCATTGAGGCTGAAAACTCATATACCCAAAGCAGGATGCCACGTAGCGGTCGCCATCTCATCAAACTCCAGGGCTGGTGCTTGGCCTACCCAGTTGCGGATCTGTTTCATATGGCACAAATGAAGAAGCAGCGATCATACCCGCGTGCGAGCGACCAACAGCAGACCGGCATGATGTTCACGCTCCGCGTTTAAAACACAGCCGTCTCCTTGGCCAGAACAGCGCCGAACGAAGGACTTGTCGTCCAGCCGCCGCCCTCCGAGGACGGGCGGCGCCGCATGCCGTCGGCACACCAGCGACTGTTCACGGTTCACCATCCGCAGGGTCTCGACAATGATCCTTCCGCAGTCACCTACGGAAACTCTTGTTACGATTCTCCCTTCCTCTAACGATGATAATGGCTCAAATGTACTTCTACGAGCGTTCGCAGGCGCAGGACGACCTGCACCGCGTCGCTCGCATCGCGATACCACTTACAACCGCGACAGTCATCGGTTAGACGCGACGGGCGGGTGTACAAAGGGCAGGGACGTAGTCAACGCGAGCTGATGACTCGGTCTTAACTAGATATTTCCTCGTTCTGAAGTCACCAACAAGTTGCAATGATCTATCCATCAACGATGTAATTTCAAGATACCCGGGCCTTCCCAAGGCTTATAGACTGCTGAATACATCAGTGTTTAGCGCGCTCGGCCAGAACATTCTAAGGCTTCACAACCTGTTATTGCCTCAAACTTCCGTTGGCCTAACGGCCATTAGTCCCTCGAAAGAAGCTGCCGCGAAAGCGATCGCCGTAGCTAGTTAGCAGGCTGAGGTTCTCGTTCTTAACGGAATTAACCAGACAAAATGCTCCACCAACTAAGAACGCCATGCACCACCACCCATAAATTCAAAAAAGCTCTCAGTCTTCAATCCTTACTATGTCTGGACCTGTAATGATTCACCTGTTGAGTCAAATTAAGCCGCAGCTCCACTCCTGGTGGTGCCCTTCTCAATTCCTTAAGTTTCAGCCTTGCGACCCATACTCCCCGGACCCAAAACTGATTTTTCTCAAAAGGTGCCGGCGGAGTCCTAAGAGGCAACATCCGACCAGATCCTGGTCGCATCGTTTATGTCGGACATAGGACGGTAATCTTCGTCTTGTCAGAGCCCCCAACTTATCGTTCTTGATTAATGAAACCATCCTTGGCAACATGCCTTTCGCTTGTTCGGCTTTCATAAATCCAAAATTCATCCCTGACTTGAAAACGAATGCCCTCCGGACTGTCCTCTTATAATCATTACTTCGAGGATCCCCGAAGGCCCAAACCAGTACTCGTTTCATAATGTACGAAATCGCTCCTGATGTACGTCCCCTATCCACGTCGCAGCTAATTTAATTCCAGAGCTTTGGGCTTCTTGAGCACTCAATTTTCTCAAATTAACAGCGGCTGAGACCGGGCCCCGTTCAAACAAGGCCCCGAGGGCGCGTCCACAGCCGACAAAAAAGGACCGAGCCATGCGGCCCAGTTGCCCCACCCGTGAACCTGATTGAAGCGCCCGGATTGACAACAGAAGCCGTCAGATACCGAGCGCCCATGACTCCAAGGGCACTTCTTCCAACTACCGAGCCTTATTTAACATTGCAACAACTTAATATACGCTATTGGAGCTCGGAAATGTAACCTCAGGCTGCTGTACCCAGGACGTGCCCTTCCAAGGTATTCCCTCGTTTAAGAATTAATATATATATATATATATATATATATAGATTGTAAATGCATAAGTAATATTTTTAAATTTTTGTGTTATTTTCAAATTATTCTTAAGTCTTTTTCATTTAAGAAAATGATTCTTAAAATATAAAAAATGGTAGAAATATAAAAATAAAATTCAATTAGAAGTACTAGTAATTAATGATCATTTTTTTATAGTTCAAATTAACTAAGTTAACTAATATGAGATAAATCTTGGAATATAAAAAAAAAAAGATATATCTTGAGTGCACGTACAGTGGTCGTTAATTGGAATTAAGAAACCAAAATATATATTAATAGTTATAAGTTAACTCAAACTATAAAAATATGTATGTAATTAACCATTGACTTAAGAGTAAATTTCATCTGGGCTTCCGTGGTTAATTAAACTCTAATCGTGCACAGTGATATTGGGACATTTCGATTTGTTTTCCTTACAATATTAGTTAAACATCTTCTTTTAGGTGATTTCAGTCCATAGGCAAATTATAGTGAAATGATGAAAATATCACTCCCTATTTCTCTCTCTCTCTCCCATTAGGCCTTACTTCACCCAATTTAATCACGATTTGTATGCGGCAAAGGACAAACAATGCTGCATTTCTTGTGCCCTGCATATATATATGCCACATCGGGAAAGAATAGTGAGGAATTTGGGGTAACCGGCAACCCCTCTCAGATTTCATATCTTCTCACTACATTTGTCTCCTCTACTACAAATTAAGAAAATAGGTTATTAGTGTCGGTCTAAACCGACACTAATAACTATGTGCCTAATGTACATGATACATTTAATTAGTGCTAGTTTATTATTAGCCATTTATCCAACTTCTAATGAAATAGTGCTGATAATATTCTTTGCCACTAATGTATGCTTTTTTTGTAGAGCTCCCTAACTTCCTTTCTCTTCCCTCTTTCTCTTTCTTTCTCCCTTTATCTTTTGTTCCTGTATTGTAGTGTTAGAGAAATACTAGATTAATTAGCATGTGAATGAGGGTAAGTGGGAGAGGAAAGAGGGAGAAAGAGTGAGATCGAGTAAGACGGATTTCTTCCCAACAATGACGGCATCTTTGAACACTTTTAATGCACATATTTATTAGTTTATTCTCCTTATTCCATCAGCAAACATTCATCAAATTCTTTCTCCGCTTCTTATATCTCCATTTGTGTGTGCATATATAGATACCATGTGTCATGCGTCATTGAATAAGAAAGCACCCATGACGCACTACCACACCTAGCTATTTGGCTGCTCCTCGTTGATAACATCATCTACCTTGTTGTGTGGTCAGTGATGTAAGATTTCAAGCAATCACCTTTGTCGAAGCTAGCCAGTAATGTTTTTTTTTCTTTGATAGTAAGCTAGCTAGCCATTAATGTTTGGAGGGATAAAACGTGTGTTTGTGAGAGAGAGAGAGAGAGAGAGAGAGAGAGAGAGAGAGATTGTTCAGCATATTTTAGTACATAATTGTATCAATGAAAAATTAAATTAACATAACTAATGTTTGTAAATTTGTCATGTGGTCTCAAATCTCAATGAAAGCCAAATAGGATGTTCATATGACATTTAATTAAGTAGATAATCAACCTCAAGCACCACATAAAAAAGTATTTAAGCTCATGAACTTGTGAAACTAAGGTCAAACCACAGCCTCAGAGACCAAATATAAAACATTTTGAATTCATGGACTTGTTTACAATCAGGATCAAAGTCAGTAACCCGCATAAAATTTACTCAATTTAAAATAAAAGGCGAGTGGACATAAAGCGCGCTCCGGTGTATTGAAAGAGGGGTGCACAATTTGTTGGGAGCGGTAACGCGACTGCCGCTGCAGTTCAACGCTTTTTCTTCATTTTCTTCTCTATTTTCACCCTCCTTTTTTTGCCCTATGCGAAGCTCGAGGCTCATTCAGATCTCGCCCGTACGGATCTCCTGTAGCCAACGGACCCCTGTGAGAGGTCGTCTTCTTCCTCCGAACGGAAATGGATAGTTAGAGAGAGAGAGAGATCTAAAAGATAATGTTATGTGTATACCGATGAGAGCTTGGAAGAGGAGAAAGATGCGTGGTGGGATGAATGATGGGCGTATATATGGATCTTTTTGAGTATGTTAGATTTCGAGTAATGGGTGGTAGATGATGAAGTTGAAGTCATGGAGAAAGCAGTCTTTTTTGTTCAGAATATATTCTGCAATTAGCAGTACCACAAATTAGTATATCTATATATCTATAATATATATATATATATATATATATATATATATAGAGAGAGAGAGAGAGAGAGAGAAGAAGGAGAGAGAGGAAGAGATGAGGTTGCTGTGGAGCATGTGATTTTAGAGAGTATAATGATTGTGATGCAGTGCTTAGGGGGAAGATCCTTTTATACGTACTAATTTGTGGTACTATTCTGTGGGAGCAGGAGAAAGATTGAATTATTGGGTGTAGTGGGGTGGCAAAAATTAATGTTCTTTAAAAATTATGTGAGTGACAGCCAATTAATGAGAGATAATTTCATAAAATTTAAGGGCAGCGCTTCGTTAGATGTTATTTTAGAGAGTATCTGGTTCAATGCTATTTTGATATAAGTTATATCATATTATATAAATATCATCTTTTAATTGATAATTTTATAATTTTTTAGAAGGCTATCTAAAGATATCGTCAAACCAAATAACTATTTTCTGTAAATAACATGACATTGCATCAGATAGGCATTGAAACTAAACGGCCCTCTTAGTGTTATGTCATGTTATATAAATATCATTTTTTTAGTGATAATTCTATATATTTTTTTTAAATTATTTAAAAATATCATCAAATCAATTAATTATTAATTATTTTCTATAAATAATATGAATATAATATAAAGTTACCCTTTTTTTTTTTGAAATCTACGGCCGTAGCCTATAATACTATAAACAGTAAAAAGATACATCAGGTACAAAAGATTCGATCAATCCTCATTGAGGATCGCACAAAAATCGAGTGGGAGGGATATGCCCCTACGCCACTCTGTGTCATCGAAACAAGAAAAGGAAGCTACAAAGCGCCGCTCTATTAGCGGCTCTATAAACATGAGATATCCTATATGCCTTGAAGGCACAAAAAAGCTCAGCAATCTGGGCCATGGTCTTGTCGGGAGGGTGTCCTCTGGCTGTCCGGTGAAGGCCCGCAATAGTGATGGCAGAGTCGCCTTCTATCCAAATCCCGTCCGCCGTATCCGCCACTCCTGGGCGGCTGTCATCGCAATAAAGGGCTCCCGTCGCTTCTGATGTAGGAGTGGCATCAGTGTAGAGCTTGTAGCCAGCGCTAGTAGGAGGTTGCCACAGTGATCCCGGCAACCCCCCCCCCCCCCCCCCCCCCCCGCGCCTGCCGCACCGTTCTGTTTAACGGAGCCGTCAAAGTTCACCTTAATCCATCGCAGGGGTGAGGGATCCCAGTGGGTTAAAATTGTAGATGCAATGAGTTAAAAGTTGAATCTCAGCTCAAACTTCAGTTAGATGTCATCTTCATTAAATTGCTATAAAGTTTGCTTTTTTATTTTGAGGTGTGACCTAATTAATTGTAATTAGCATTACACTAGACTAAATACAACTCAAATATCAAGTCATATTTTCATTGAGAATATTACAAAAAACTACGTAAACGGGCATCCCTTTAATCTCCAAATAAGTCTTTGGGTATGGCAACATGCATGTGTCAAGTAATCAATTACATTGTTTGTATTTCTTGGAATGAAAAATAATTTACAAAACGATGATGATGAAATTAATTACTATATTCAAAATATTCTCTAGCATCAAGTACTCTTTTGTGAAAGAGATATGCATGGGGGTTTAACTTAATTGTTCATGCGGTCACCCGGCTTGGTATAATATATAAGTGAGGCTCCAATTTGAAACGCGAGCCAGGAATATATAAGTAATTAATTAATATATTATTAAGTGTATCAAGTTTGAAAAATATGGCCAACATTTATAGTTTTTGCATTGTCATATAATTGCAAACCTTCTATTATATGAACACATAGCATCGATCAAAAAAACACAATGGAGGGCTAGCTAGGATCGATCTCCCCATCATCACGTGATCATTCTTTAATGTCAACAAAGTTAGGAGCAGTATCAAGTGACGACTAATGAACAGAAGTCAAAAAAAGATGAAACTTGACACTAAATTTTTCATGAAAAACACTTGTTATATATAGTAGGAGAGAAAAGCTATAAGAAAGAGAAGGCCTTTAGTATTTGTTCAAAAGTGCAAGATTTCTTAATTATGACTCAACAAATAAAACTCTTATGGTAATTGCTGCCCACTATATATAGTCATTGCCATGCTTGAGGAAGATTACTACAAGAAAAATGGACTTCTAATTAAGTCAATTTATTATCGCCAATCGAATGGAAAATCAACACTAATAAAAATCAAATGCCTTCCAAAAGACTACATTAATTCATTTTATTTTATCAACTCTAGCTTCTCCTCTATGATATATATACTTTTTAATAGGATTTATGTTTTGTGTAAATAATAGATCTCTTTTCATATATATATATATATATATATATATGTATGTATGTATGTATTTATGTATGTATGTACAATCTGTTTTTTGAATGTTGGGTGCCATTGGTGATATCCTTTTATTTTTCTTCTATTAATAACTATCATTTGTTGGGATGTCGAAAAGGCCTCTCCATTCCTGTGTGTCAACAAATAGTAGTTTGTCGTGTCAACCAATATAGTTTGCCAGTAATTAGTTGTCAAAAATTGACATTAAAATATAAGAGTGAAAATGGTAAAATCTGTTGGAGAATGTTAAATTTTATTTTATTTTGGTAAAAGTATAAGTTAGTTGTCATGATAAATAAAGTCTTAAGTAATAGTCCCAATGTCCTCTTTGCAACCTATGTGAGTTAAAATAGGAATTCCAAAGGTCATTTTCATTTTGGTTTTGTAAACCTCAAAATGAGGTATAATGGCTTTGTATTAGGTGGACTTTCATATCTAGAAACTTCCAAAGGGTCTATGTATATATGTAATGGGTCTTTTGCAATAAAAAGGAAAAGGAAATATTTAGTTCTTGGCTTCTAATGCCCTCTTCCACACTACCTGAATTTTTTAAGTTATTTCTATCTTATTGCTTATATCTAAACTCTATACCATTGAATCCTTCAACCCAACAAATTGGCATCAATGCTGGAGAAAGATCTTGTGTGAAAATGGTGAGTGGCATGCTTCCCATTCCTCGTGTTGCCAACAATTATGATAATTAGAGTATATAGATGAAGGAATTGTGTGGTTGTCAAAATATTTAGGAGATCATTAATAAAGGCTATGAAGAGTAACGATGAAGCCACCCGTACCGCAAATCAGAAAACGCATTGGCGGAGTCAATGAAGTGAGATAAGAAAGCTCTTTTCTTCAACTATCAGGATCGAGATGAGGCTGCATTCAATCAAGAAGGTGGCAAGTGAGATCAATTAATTCCAAGCAAATCTAGGATATTTTACAAAATGCATACAAAGGTGATGACCGAGTGAAGAAGGTGCATCTCCAAACCTTGAGAGGTGAATTAATTTGAAAGTTTGCAAATGAAAGAATCTAGTGTTTTGAAGTATTTCACAAGGGTGCTTACCATTGCAAATTAAATAAAGAGAAATGGGAAAGTGTTTGAAGATAATTGAGTGGTGGAGAAAATCCTAGCTACAATCTTTGAATCGTAAATGTGACTAAGTTGTAGTGGCCATCAAAGAGTCCAAGGATTTGGATTCCATGTAGATAGAAGAACTTGTGAATTCTCTCTAAGCTCATAAGCTTCAGATTCAAAAAAGATTGTAGTGACTACAACAATAGTGAAAAGAGCAACAAATATAAAGATGGAAGAGGACAAAGAGGAAAGAGAAATGTATAATAAAAGTAATATTTCATATTACAATTATAATAAGTAGTCATTATTCTTTAGAATATTAGTCAAATTCTTCTAATTAAGTGCATGAGAAAGTTTTATGTCAAGAAAGAAGATGATGGAAAAGGCATACACTTGCCAACAAATGGAGAAGGAGAATCAACGTACGAATCAAAATTTGTAGTACTTGAACTCTGGTGAAAGCAATCATATGTGTGGGCATGAAGAAATTATCATGAAACTAGATGCTTCCAATTAGGTGCAAATGAAGTGTATTGGTAACATTGTTATTCAGCTTAAAGATGGCAGTCAACAGTTTATTATAAATGTTTATTATGTCTCCAAGATGAAAGCTAATATAATGATCTTGGCCAACTATGGGAGATAGGATTTAAAAATGAAAGATAAAATTATTTATTTAATGAATGAGAACAAGTTGATTGCTGATGTTCCTATAGATGGGAGAAAATCACATGGTTGTGCTCAATATTAACCATCTTATTGCCAAATGTCTAAATGCTTACATGAAAGAGAGTTTTTGGCTATAGCATTTGCAATTTGAGCTTATTAATAATTCTGGTGCTCTTAAGCTTCTGTTAATAAAAGAATGGTGAAGGGACTATCATATGTCAATGTGTCGAATGAAATATGTAAAAAGTGTGTACTAAAGAAATTAATTAACATCCAAGGAACAGTTTTCCTAAGGAGCCTTTCAACAAAGCAAATAATCCTCTACAACTTATATATCCTCACTGACATATGTGGCCTAATTAATTACTCTAACCTCATTTGGAGGACGTTGACATTATTTTCTAACTTTTATTGATGATTTTAGCAAGAAATTGTAGGTGTATTTCTTGAAAGAGAGGTCAAAATCATTCCATGTATTCAAGGAGTTTAAAGTTTTAGTGGAAAACCAAAGTGGCTACAAGATTAACGCTATGAGATAGGATCGTGGAGGTGAATTCACATCTAAAGAGTTTGAAGAATGTTGCAAATCTCATGGTATTTGGAGGCCTTTGACTCCACCAAACTCTCCTCAACAAAACTATGTGGTGGAGAGAAAGAGCCAAACAATATTACTTGATATAGTTCAAAACATGGTAATAATTAAGGAATTAATTGCCAAAGGAGTTTTGAGCAAAGGCTAGCAATTGTGTGGTGTATTTGTTAAACAGGTGTCCTACAAAAAATTTGGAAGGCTTAACACCACAAAAAGCATGGAGCAGATTCAAATTGCCTAAGTGATGTTCCTAATCAAAAAGGAGTACCAAGATGACAAGAGCATTCCATGTATTTTCATTAGCTACGATGCAAGGTCTAAAGCATACATTTTGTAAAGGGAAATACGCCAAATTGTCTTTTTTTTATTGAAATTCGGCCGTAGCCTATAATACTATAACAGTAAAAAAAGATACATCAGAAAAAAAAAAAAAAAAAAAAAAAAAGATACAAGATCAGCGGTACAAAAATTATCCTCGTCAAAAATGAACAAAAAATCGAGTGGGAGGGACATGCCCCTACGCCACTCTAAATCATCTAAATAAGAAAAAGAAGCTACAAAATCCTTTTTTACTAATGAAGAAGTCATTACTTTTGAAGATGCTATCAAAAATGATCATTGGAAGAAGGCCAAGGATAATGAAACAAATTCAATTGAAACGAATAAAATAGTGGAGATTACTAATCTTCCAAAAGGCACAAACCCATTGGTGTGAAATGGGTCTATAAAGTCAAGAAAAATGCACAAATAGAGGTGGAAAAGTATAAGGCAAGGCTAGTCACAATATAGGCTACAAACAAAATGCCAAAATTAATTACTATGAAATCTTTTTGCTCCTGTTGCCTGAATGGAAACCATTCGGTTGATGCTCTAAATAGCAGCTCAAAACAAATGACAAGTTTTTCAACTTGATGTAAAATAAACCTTCCTTAATGGTTATTTGGAGGAATTAAAAGCTCTATATTGAGCAACCTATAGGCTGCATGAAAAAGGATAAGAAGATAAAATTTTAAAAGTGAAGAAAGCGCTTTACAGTTTGAAGCTTGTAAGACTCAAGATCAAGTAGTTGATCTCTTTAACAAACTCAAGAATCTACTTTGGGATGAAAGATGGAGGACAATAAAATTTGAAAGGGGGATATAATATTGGAGAAGTCAAAGTAAATTGTATATATTTTGGGATAGTTAGTTGTTATGATAATTAAAATCTTAAGTAGTAGTCCCAATATTGTCTTAGAATCTATGTGAGTTAAAATAGGAATTCCAAATGCCATTTATCGTGGTTTTGTAAATCTCAAAATGTGGTGTAATAGTTTTGTATTAACTTGAGTTTCATGTTTAGAAACTTCCCAAGGATATATATATATATATATATATATATATATATATAATGGGTCTTTTGTAATAAAATTAAAGAAGAAAATATTAGTTATTAACCTCCAATTCATCCCTTCTTTCACTCTACATGAATAACAATATTATTGCTTATATCTAAACTCTGTAGTACTACATATTGAATCCTTCCACCCAACAAAATCACCCCTGCACTTAACTATATCATTCTCGATTGGACCTAATATGTCATATAACGCTCGAACTTAGATAAACTAACTCACAAACTTTAAAAAGTAAGAAATTAAGTGCAATGACTGCCCTATCTTCGGCACTCTGATGCAATTTATAACCCAATTAATAAATTATTACATTTTAATATGATTTCATTTTATAGCATGATATGAGCATATATATATATATATATAATTTCGTTTGCTGTTGATGATTGTATTCAAAACAGAAAAAATATATG
>KZ452013.1:7825375-7861367 GCA_002786265.1 Apostasia shenzhenica | reverse complement strand
TCAGGAGTTACAAATATGGGTTACAAGTCAAATGAGTATTATAACTTTTTCCCTGAAATGGCAAGTTTTAACATTTGAAGTTAATAATAAATTTTTCTGCATAATATTTAAATAGGGGCAAATATATCAATTCTCCATAATTGTTCAGCCACTTTTGGTAAAGGGGAAAAAAAAAAAAAAAAGGGGGAAATGTCCCTTTTTTCCTTCGGTTGTCCCCCTGAGTAATAGCACTGTGATAAGCTCTGGCATGTGTAGTACCATGAGATGTGAGTGGCTGAGTAGCTGCATAGGATCCATCACGATTCATGGAATTAAGACCTCCAATGAATCGTTGATCAAAACGCTTATAACATTCATGAGCATAATGTCCAGGCATGAGACATATTTGACAACGTCCTTTTCCACGACTGCGTCCTCGTCCACGACCACCACGGCCTCCACGACCTCCACGATTAAAGGAGGATGAGGAGGAGTGACTTCGTCCAGCAGTATTAATTGATGGGAATGATGTATCAGTACTCTGTGTAGATTTGAGTTGGAGGAGACGTTCATGAGATGAAAGAATTCCGTGAACTTCTTCAACTGAGAAATCATCCACACGGATAGTAATGGTAGGAACCAGACTATCATATGTGGCATTTAGACCTGCAAGAATATGCATTAAAATATCTGGTTCGGTCACAGAATGTCCAATAGCACCTAAATTGTTAATGATATTCTTTACAGACTGCATATAGTCATCAATAGAACTATCTCCCTGTTTTATCATCTGCAATTGAGCTTTGAGCTGGAGAACTCGTGCTCTAGAGTGTGAAGCAAAAGTTTGTGCTAGAGTCTTCCAGACGTCATGAGAAGTGTTCAAATTTACCACCAGTGGGAGAACAGACTCTGTGAGCGTAGAGATGATCCAAGTGAGGATTAGCTGATCTTTCTTAATCCAAGCACCGTAGGTGGGATCCGTTATATGTGGGCATTGTTCAGTGCCATCAACCACTCCAAGAAGATCATGAGCACGTAGTAGGGGAAGAAATTGAGTTTTCCAGAGAAGATAATTATCTCTCGTCAATTTTAGAGGGAGAAATGATATTGTATTAGATGGCAAAGACAAAGGGGATGTGCTGTTAAGTGGAGAGGGAGACATAATATTCTTACTGGGAGAAGAAGAGTTGATTTCGGACATCTTGAAGGAAGTGCAGCAGGTTTTTGGCAGATGATTAAATATTGAGACTCCTTGTATATAATTTCTCCAATTATTTAATTGGGTAATTCAGTCTGCTGGTAATTCTTCAATGGCTTCAATCGGTTGATGGCAGCGATGGCAGAAAACCTTCAATCGGTTGATGGCAGCGATGGCAGAAAATAGATCGACGACGAAAAACAGTCATTCAATCGGTAGCGTGAGATGATGGCAGCAAACAGAAAACCTTTACTGGTGGTAGAAAATAGTTCAATCGGCAGAAAACCAGTCTGGCGAAAATAGATGATGGCAGCGTGAGCAGAGGTCCTTCAATGGCTGCCGCCAACAGAAAAACAGTTCGAGCGTCGGCGAGATGGCGGAGAGGGCGAGAGAGGTCGCCGGTGGTTGATGAGCTTGCCGACCTAGGGTTCTCAAAAACCCCAGCCGCTGGGAAGTTGGATCACCTTCACTGTCGCGATGCCGCTCTAGTTAGATCCAAGCCAGGTGGTGGAGATGAGGTCGCCAATGGCCTAGCGACGCGAGATTGACGTGGCCACACAAGGAGGCGCAGCGATCCAGCCGAACAGAGAAGAGCTCGCCGGTGGTTGATGAGCTCGCCGACCGAGAAGGAGGAGAAGAGGTCGCCGGTGGAGAAGAGGTCACCGGTGGAGATGAGTTCGTCGATGGCCTGCCGACCGAGATTAACGTAGCCTCACGAGGAGGCGCAGCGATGCGGGCGAGCGCTGGGAACGATCTGAGCCAAACAGAAAAATCAATCTAGCGAGGTTGGAATAATCATGGCTCTGATACCATGATAGAGAATGAGAGAGGATAGGAGGGAATAAAATCTTTCTCTCTATTTTATTGAAATAGCTGGGCTCCTTATATAATGGAGTTTTCAGAGTACAAATATGGTTACAATCAATAGTATTATAACTTTCCCTAATGGCAGAGTTTTACATGTTAATACAATAATTCTGCATATTTAAATAGGTAATATATCATCTCCATAATGTCAGCACTTTTGGTAAGAGTTAATACTCAATTATGTTATTCCGCTATTAATGGGACCATGAATGCTCATCAATATCATTGGAATAATGTGGAGGGTCATTTAATACGTCCTCGCAAATTGGGCGGCGGTTGACCAGTATTCTATTTGAATCGAAGATGAAGAAGTTAGACGTGAGCCAAGGCTCTTAGTGAAAATGTTTGCCAGGAGATCTTGAGTGCTAATATACTGAATATTAAGCTGTTTTAAGCTATTGAAAAAAATAAAAATCTATTTCAATATATTTCGTATGAGCATTAAACAATAGATTAGCTCATAAATGCAGTTCTCTACATTAATTCTCACACCACAAAGTTGGAGGAGTAGGGAATATTTAGTCCTTAAAATAAATGTCGATCAAATCCAAAGAAGCTTGGTTTGTAGCAACAGTTAG
Source organism: Apostasia shenzhenica (assembly GCA_002786265.1). NCBI lineage: Eukaryota > Viridiplantae > Streptophyta > Magnoliopsida > Asparagales > Orchidaceae > Apostasia > Apostasia shenzhenica. The sequence goes on along the minus strand of KZ452013.1, from coordinate 7,858,745 downwards.
TGCACTTAATTCAGCCTCTATACTAGATTGATCGAGATGCTACTGTATTATTTTTTTGGTATACTATATATGGCCCTAGATTATTGGCCAAGAAAGATACCAAACCCTATTGTCTAACGTCTATCGTCAGCACAACCTGTCTAATTGATATCTCATGAGTACGCCTTAAGAGTTAAATTGGTTGAATGTAGAATAAGTCCAAGTGAGATAAAACATTTTAAATAGTGCAAAATTCGTTTGACCATTGGCCAATATTTTGCGGTAGGTTGAGCTAGGAATTAGCTGGCCTTACTGACAGCATAACCAACATTAGGTCTTGTGATTACCAGATATTGTAAGGAGCCCACAATACTTCTATGTTTGGTTGGATCCATTGATTAGAAGCTGAAATTTTCGTTAATGCAACAAAAGGATTATGACACAGTTTAGCCTTCTAACATTTTTGTGCATTAATGTAAAAGATTAAGTAGAATTTTTTTTTTGATGGGAAGATTAATTAAGTAGATATGGTTGCTGTAATAAGAAGAGGGCTGTGATCGAATTACTTGAATTCTAAGGTAAAAATGCAGGGGGGACCAAATCCTAAATGGAGAATTCATTGAAGAGATTATATATGAAGGAGCCGTTGAAAGGTGCTCCCCTTAAAAGTAATATATATCATTCACATATACAAATAGAAAAAGGGCATGCAGTAGGAAGTAAGTGTTGGTATAGGAGATACATTAAGGAGACAACCCATATGAGAGGGGCAATTAATTCATTAAGAAATTCTGATGAGCTTCTACGTACGATCTCCACCCCCTAATTGCTTTGAAACTATTTATTTTTTTGTAGAAAATAACAGTTTAACATGACGTTTGAAACACAAAAAAAAAAAGGTAGAGGATGAGGATTAGCAATAAAGTAAAGCCAAGTGAAATTAATGACTATAATAATCAATAAAGGCAACAAAATATCTATTAGCATTACTTGATAACATAGGACTTAGGTAGTACAAAGTACTTGACACGGGCTTGTTTGGTTGGAGGATAAATTTGAGTAAGAAAAGAGAAAATATTTTATTTTATAGAGTTGATGGGAAAGAAATTTATTTTATTATTGGGAGGTGTATGGGATATGAAATAAAGTTGATTTTAAAGTTGGAATTTGTGTTGGATGTGAAATAAAGTTGATTTTTAAGATTAGAATTTGTGTTAAATGTAAAATTAAACTATTAAAATTTATAATAAATTAAAAATATTATTATTATATTTTTTTGGCTAATTTTGGACATTTGCCAAATATGACCTATTGTTCTAATAGAGCTGAAGCAGCAAAAGTAGATGGAGTGAAAGGCATATGATGACTAACTAGTCAACCGCCATGTAAAGGACATTAGACGGCAGTTAACTTAGTCAACCGTCATTTAAAGTCACCCTTACTATAGCGGCTCAACTTTTAACCGCCACAATAGATTTTTGACTGTTTTATTAAGGTGGTTGAACTGTTGATCAACTACCTTAATAAGAGTGCTGTAAAAATTATATTTTGTCCTATTGTAACCGTTGAGATGAAAACAAATTAGTAAATTGCAACTAAGTGCACAGTGTAATTGTGGACCAATTAAGGTGAGAGAAATTGTAGTGCTTGAGGAAAAGAAATAAAAAAAGCACCCAGTACTATTATAGCTAGAAAGTAGATCAAATCTATTGGTATGAAGTGAAATAAATCAAATACAATTTCCTTAGATAAGTTAAGATTCAAAAAGAGAAGATAAATTTTTAAAATTTAATCGGGATGAACTGTCATAATGAAATTTAAACATCAAGTATTTTTAGATTTTCATGGAATATTAAGCGGATGCATAGGCTTGCAAAATAATGTAAATTAAAATGCAATATAGAAAAACTAATGCTAGAATATATATAAAGTTTTGATAAAACCAAGCCGTGCCCAAAGATAAGCTACAAAAAGTAAGTTCTTTTATTGAAAACTAAATGAAAATTGAAGTTGTTTAAGTTTGCTAGAATAACTTGAAAATAAAACTACATCTTAAAGAAAATGTAGGCAAACAAGTAGCAAAATGAAGGGGAAAAAAAAAAGGATTAGGCTTCATGCATAGAAGACATTATTGTTGTAAGAGTTTGGTGACCTAAATTTTATTTGATCTAGCTTGAAATACATAATTTTGTAAAAATTAAATTTTAGGATAAGGTGGTAGTATAGTGGAGGGATTGGGCTGATAGTGTATGTATGAGTTTATTTTATTTTGACCTACTCTTAAGTTTAGGATTTATTTTTCTTAAATTGGATTACATTTGAATAATTTGTAACCGTCAAAAGCAGTATTCTCCCTTTTGTACTCAAAATTTGATCTAGTGATCTCCTGATCACCTGCCCATGTTAATTTTTCCCCGATATTAGAATATTTTTCGCATAAATCTGTCTATTTTTCCTTTATATTTCTAGTTATTTACTACTTTGCTATACTAGTGATCAAGCTCTCTCAGCCTTTGCAGGCATGAATATGAAGGATGAACATAATATGAAGTGGAATATGATCACCAAGTGCAAGATATAATATTTATACAAATCGGGCTTACTGTTGACACTAAAAAAATCACAAAACTAACGCATCCTATCACATAATTAACATATATTAATCATGATTTAATACTGTGGACGGATTTAGTTAAGATGCAGCTATAGCCATGCATATATAATATTAGTTTAAGTTAAACGAGCCCAGGCCAAGATGTTTGCTTAATTCTGAAGAAGTGTATGGCAGCTTTTATATACATACATACATATATACATACATACATATATATGTATGTATGTATGTATGTATGATCCATGCAGATTAATGCATGCCAGCTAATACTATTATTAATTACTAAAACTCGCTTTAACCAGAAATTAATTCAAAGCTCCAAACTTCAAAATTTCAGATGAAAATATTATTTAATTTGTAGTAATCTTACCCGTTCTACATATCACACGTATGCTAATTAATATTTTCTACGTGCTACTTAATTAATGCATTATTTAAACGCATGATCAATAATAAATTAATAAATGTTCACATATTATATATATTTAAACTTCTGTGATCGATGTACATACCACAATACTAAGACGTAAAGCCAAAAATAGTTTAACGTGAAGGGGGGCGAGGAGCTGAATGTCTTCTCTTATGGAAAGGAATTTTATCGCTTTTCATTTGATTTATTTTTGAATATTATCATTTTTCTCATTCTAATTATTCGAATTTAAGGTCTTTTGGTATTCGACAAACTTCTTTATTATTGAGCTAGAAGAACACTACGTACGCGAGGAATTTTATCTTGATCAGAATGTTCTTTTCGTCTTCAATAATTACTTTCATGAAAATAATTCCTAAAAGTACCTCTTTGAGAAAATTGGTGATCAGTGACCTTTGTTGCCTAGCTTTTCACGACCATGCTGCCGCGTGTATAATTATTATTTAGATCTTGTAAATTCAAAATATTTGACATTAGTTTTGTTTTCATTTGACAAAAATGTACACATAACTTGATACATATGCATCACACTTGGAAGGCTTATTGATCTTTTTCACTGTATACATCATTTGTTGGAATATAAATTGTATAATGCTCTTTCGTTAAAAGAAAAAAATTTGCTACATTGTTATTTTGGTATTATGTTATATAATTACATTATCATGATATTTAATTTAAATTACTCACCTTTTGAGTAATAATAATTCAATATTTTTTTAGAATACTATTTATACATATTATTAAATTAAATAATTATTTTTTTAAAATAACATGACCCTAACATCATAACATATGATAATTTTAATGTAACAAATTATATATGTTAATAAAAAAGTGAAGTACTTCGTATGTACAAATATCTCATATTATTATATATTTAAGAGGAGAGTTCCAATAATAATCAATCCTAAGTCTGTTTCTATATATGTTTTAGTTTTACTTAGAGATCATCATTTTCTCGCTTAATAAATTATTAAAGATGAGCTAGACCTCCAATTTTTCTTTAGGACTGCTTAATGTCCCCACAAACAAGCACATGGGTTGAATAAAGTTGCCTGCATACCTTAATCTTCTTCTTCTTCTTCTTCCTTTTTTTTTCCTTTTAAATTTGGCCTTGATCATTAGCACTAAATTATTAAAAAATAAAATAAAATTAATATACATTAATTAGGTTAGATTCTTCTAAATTAAAATTGTTGTAAAGATCGGAGGAAAAGAGGCATACTTTTGTTCCTGAAATTCGGTTATATTCTATAATATTATACCATTAAACCAAAAATAAATACATCAAACAAAAAGAACTAATATAATAAAATAATAAAAAAAATAAGATATAAAGTTGATAAGAGCACAAATTTATGTGAGGAAAACATGACAAGTAGAGAGGAAGATCACTATAGTAAATAAATAGATGGGTATAAAAAGTAAATTGCTTTTGAGGGCTAGAAGTTATTCAAAATATATAGTTATGCCATAATATACAAAACAATATATATATAGCAAAAATAAACTTTAGATTTAAGACTATGCATTCTAGTTGAATGGGTCCATATATATTGCGGGAGACAAAAATTCAATTTCATATTATTTTTTTCCCAAATTTATCTCAATACGAACTCTTCTGGCTAGACTAAATAAGATTCAAGATACCAAACTCTAACAAAAACAATCCTCAATAAATATCTTTTATCATAATAAAAATTATAAAAAATCAGCAAATCTATTTATATTGATAGATGTAAATTAAAGACAATTTTCACTTATAAAAAAATGAAATGAGCAAAACAATTTGTTATAACATATGATCATTTATTATAATCTTCTTGCAATTTTGTTGTATAGCTTGCTTCAACCCTAGGATCTATTTGAGCATTTGTATAGCTTGCTTCAACCCTAGGATCTATTTGAGCATCAAAGTCTCCATTAATCCTTCAGTCTCCCTTAAATATTCTCTTTCATATCATAAAAATCCTATAATTCGTTTTCCAATTATATGAAATTATTAATGTAGTATAATTGTTCCTATAAAATTTTATATTATTAATTTCTAATTAAGTTCACATCACAGAACAGAATTAGTAGGAAATTTTTGTCTTTACGTATGTATTCATCTTTATTAGGTATTTTATAATCAAAATGATGGAATAAATTAGAAATGGTGAAATTTATAAGTATATGCATGACTTCAGTTTCCATAAATCTAACAACTAGCTAAATATTAACAAATAAAATTAAGTATTCAAGGTTTTCTGCCAAATATCGATGACTTTCTAGTTTTCTTTTGGGGGTCTAATTTTATTATTTTTCTTTCTTTGTTTTGTTATTTATTTGTTTATATTACGTTTAAATTGTAGCTTTATTTTAGTGAATTATAGCTTTAGTTTTTGTTTCATTTCTACCGAGAGAACTTTAGTTTTGTAGTACTCCATCTCTGGCTACACCATGATTTAATTTTATAAAATTTTCTAAATTCTAGTACTAGTTTTTGTTCACCGTACTTAAATTTGAGTTATTTTGCAAGTTTATTATTAATTCACTGCATATTCTATGAAAATCTAAAAATATTTCATGTTTAAATTTTATTATGTCTTGATTTCTCCCAATGAACTTTTAAAAATTCATTGTTTCGCTTTTCTTCTAAATTTATCTTAATCAAATTATTCAAATTAGAATATTGTATTTGATTTATTTCACTTCATCCCTATGAATTCGTCTTGTACTCATCTTTATTTTCTACAATATCAATGTGCTTTTAGGATTTACTTAATTTTCATGTCAATAAATATATTTTATTAATTTCATCATTGTTGTGCAAAATTATTATCAGAAGGCCTTCCACTATATTTTGATCAAAGAGCTTATTTTGGCTCTTAGATGTTGTGGATAGTGTAACTGTAAGAGGAATTAGTATATATTAAATATATAGAGAAGACAAAAAAAAAAGGAGAAATTTTATGTGAAAAAGCAAATATATGAATGAGAGAAAGAAAGGTAGAGGTACCAAGCCAGATGTGATATTCAAGGATTACAAACTTCAAAGCTTTTAATATATATAGAGCTAGCTCTAGCTTGTACTTGTCCACCAATGGAATGTGTTCAGAAAATTGAATTCGAAGAACATTTGTAACCCTAGAAATTAATTCCTTCAACTGACCCACTGCTCCTCTCCTCGAGATGTCGTGATTGAGTAGCTAGTTGAGTCGAGTTCCACGTGTGGTGTATATCCATCTAGGACAAGGAGAAGGTTCCAACCAACTAATTAGAACGGATGAGTTTAAGGCTATTTTTTATTCGAGTTAAATTAGGACTAAGTGAAACTCTCCATCATCGTGATTAATTTAATATGTCAATTATATATATGCTTGAAAGGTATGAACAATTATAGATTTTCAATTAAATTTAGGCTAGAAACCAAGAATAAGCTGGCAACTAAGTTGACTTGTACTACGTCTATAGATCAGTCTAATACAAGTATTTGTCGTTGGATATCCTCATGCACGTGTTTGTTATTATAACCAATGACATGCATATGATTTTATAGAGATGAAACTTGATACTCTTTAATAACTACTCTTATTAGTTTAATCATTAGGCTTTGGCTAACTTTTAAAAAGAAAAAACACAAGCTAATGACTGGTATGAGCTATTTATTATATATTATCATCATAATTACTCATATTGAATATCTAATGTGGAATAATTTTTCACGTATATCCTAATAAATTTTTTCTTCACATCATATGATAATTCATCTACATTAAATATTTCATTATCCACATGAATCTTATGATCCACACAGACCCAGTCAAATAATTGGCTCCAATACATTCACTTGTTAGGAGAAATATATATATAATTCTACATATGTACATCCAACAATAACTAGAAGGAAGAGTTCCATGCAACCAGTCCTAAGATCAAACACTTAGAAGCAATTTATCTTTTCTTAAGTGATTTTAATTATATTTCACATTTATATATATTTTAGAATAAAAAAAAATTATTTCATATGCAACTTATATAATTAATTTGTAATTCCCAAGTATTTATTAATTGATAATAAAAAAAATTGAAATTTAATTGTAATAATTTTGATATATTTAATTAATTTTGAATAATAATAAATTCATAATTTATTTGAAATCTGTATACATATTATTGAGAAATTAATTTAAATTAATTGTTATAAATTTTTATCCTTATCTATTAAAAAATTTAACTAAATAGCCCATTAGAATAATTTAGAGTTTAATAATAAAAAAAGAGTAATTTATTTTTTAATAATTTAATTAATTGATTAATTATTTTGGGGCTTAAATTTATAAGAGATTAAAAGGAGAAATATTTAATTGTTTCTTTTTTTTCGTATAAAACCAACAGCCCTAGCAAGAGAGAGAGAGAGATCGGGTGAGAGAAGGAGAAGAAGCGGAGGAAATAAAGGTAAGTCAATTTCGCAAGATCCTCTTCCGTATTTATCCCAAAACATCTACAATGCAGAGAAAAATCATTCTGATGCTTAAGGATTAGATAATCAAAGGATTTTAGTAAGAATTCTAAGAATATTAGTAGAAAATTTCGTCATAGTGAATAAAAGACCAGTAGTTATACAATGATGTCTATTGCAATTAAACTTAAATTATTGAAAAGAAAATATTTATTTTGAATTATATAAAATTATTGATTGTGATGAAATTTACATTTTTTGTTGTATTAGTGATGTAATTAATTTGAAGCAATTTTAAATAGCTTACATAGCTTTGTTGATGCCTTAAAAGAGACTAATAATTGTATGTTTCTTTAATTATTATGGAGATTCAAGTAATAGCCTTTAAATTATAAAATTTGTTTGTTAATTATTAGTACTGCAGCACAAACATGGCTCATTTGACAAGCTTGATAAATTAAATGCTTTTGATGAATTAATGAAAATTAAGAATGATCTGATTCATGTGATTTCAATTAATGTTATTGTTAAATTTTGAATTGTGAATTATTGATGTTTTCACCATAATTATATTTATTATCTGGTGATAATGTATGCCAATATTATTGTGATGTAGAGATTTAAGTGGTGTACTTAGAGGTGATTAAATTTAGATAAATGTTAATGATGATTTAAAGGTAAAATTAGCAATTCTACTTTTGATGGTGATAATTATATTTTTTAAATAAACTAATGGTTATAATATTATAGATGAGATAATTAAATTAAATATTGAGAATGTTATGATTTGACTGTCAATGATTTTAATGTGACACTAATTTAATTTAATAAATTTCACGAGATGATAAAAACTATAAAGTAAAAATGCTAAGAGGTGATAAAGACAGTAGAAGTAATAAATGAGTATTTCAAGGCCTTAATACAATGATATGAAATAATTTGAAAGTAAATGTTCTTTATTTATCTACATAACTAGATATATGCCTAAAATTTTCTAATATTCAATTATATGGATGCGATGAAGTAAATTATATACACAAGATGTTTGATGTAAAATTTGTGATCACATACTTGTTTGATTTATTTTATTTTAGCCAGTAGACAGAGTTTGTCTTCTCAGTTTATGTTGCTTGTACTGACATCATTTTTATAGCATGTATTGCAGGGCAAAGTGAAGCACAAGGAAAAATAGGTTCGTGATAGAAAAGAATCATAAAACAAGCTAGAATGTTATCTTTTATTTAATTTTCTTTTAAGTTATAAATATTTGAATTTTGTAAGTGATAATGAGATATTATTTTCTTATGCTATTGATCTAGATATTAGTAGTCTCTGTTTGCGGTAGAGAGCTATGAGCTTTGATTTTAATTATTTATTATTTAAATTTTCTATTTTAATTATTTCTAGCTAGTTTGGTTACTCTCTCTTCCACAACGTCACAATCCTGATTTATTATAATCAAATTCATATGTATTAACCACATGAGACTATAGTAAATGATTGGTGTGACATAAATAATAACTTTATTTTTCAATATATATAATTTTAATAAAAAATACTTTCATTCATGTATATCTTTAATATTATTAAAGGTATTACCTTTTTTATTTTTGAAATTCGGCCGTAGCCTATAATACTATAACAGTAAAAAGATACATCAGGTACAAAAGATTCGATCCTCGTTGAGGATCGCACAAAAATCGATTGGGAGGGACATGCCCCTACGCCACTCTGTGTCATCGAAACAAGAAAAGGAAGCTACAAAGTCTGTCGCTCTATAAACATGAGATATCCTATATGCCTTGAAGGCACAAAAAAGCTCAGCAATCTGGGCCATGGTCTTGTCGGGAGGGTGTCCTCTGGCTGTCCGGTGAAGGTCCGCAATAGTGATGGCAGAGTCGCCCTCTATCCAAATTTCGTCCGTCGTATCCGCCAACTCTTGGGCGGCTGTCATCGCGATGAGTGCTCCCATCGCTTCTGCTGTAGTAGTGGCATGAGTGTAGAGCTTGTAGCCAGTCGCTAGTAGGAGGTTGCCACAGTGATCCCGCAAAACCCCCCTGCGCCTACCGCACCGTTCTGTTTAACGGAGCCGTCAAAGTTCACCTTAATCCATCGTGGGGGTGGGGGATCCCAATGGGATGCAGAGGGGTAACAACAGCCTTCAAGGATGTTGGGATCCCAGTTCCCCACGTTGGATGAAGGTTGTTCTTGGGTCTCGCTAAAAGAAACAAGTGCAGCGATAATTCTAGGCAACAGGAAAGGTTTGTTGTGGACGCGACCGTAGCGAGCTCTCCATGAGTCGTACAAGGCCGCCACCCATTTAATTGCCTGAGGGTCAGCTGGATTTTTCTGGACTCTTGATTGCAGGTTGTCGAGGAAAAGCTTCAACAAGTGAGTATTGCGAGAGGGTAATGGAAGATTTCCCTCAGTCGGACCAGCCACCGTTGCTGGATGCAATGCAGGAATGCTTCCCGTTGTAACGGCTGCAGGGAGTGCAGCTATTGCTGCTACTGTGGCATCGTCAGGGACTGATTTGGCTGCTACCGCAGCAGAAAACGCTGTTGTAGCACCAGAAACTGCTGCTATAGCAGCAACATAATTGCATTCTGCTACTGTTACAGCAGGCACGGCTGCTGCTACAGCAGGAGCATGCATTGCTGCTGCTGCTGCAGAAATGTTCTCTGCTGCTGCTGCAGCAGGGTTTGCTGCTGGTGTTACAGCAGCAGGTTCAGCTGCTGTTGCTGCTACAGCAGCAGCAACAGCAGCAACAGCAGCAGCAGAATGCTGACTTGGTACTGTAGCAACAGCAGAATGTGCTGCTATAGCAGCAGCTGCTGCTGTGGCCGCAGCCAAACCTGCTGCTGCAAGTTCCCGGGGTTGCAGTCCCCTGAAGTCAGCTGCTGGGTGTTGATACGGTAGCTCCGATCTTGCACTGAATTCACCGTTGGCAGCGAAACCTGCAGGAAAAAAGTTAGTATAAAAAGGGTCCCTGCTGTAACTAGCAGGTTTGGGTTTTTTCCGTAGTAAGGGCGCTCCATCACCGTCGTACTTCCTCTTAAATTGGTTCCGACCCGAATCTTTCAAGGAAGGGAGCATAGTCGTGCTAGCGGGGCAAAGATCTGCAGAAGGAATGGGACATACAAGTTGACTTTTCTGCTCTTTCGCATTCCTCAAATCTCTGGTAGGAGCCTTTCGTTTTCTGTAATGGCAATTGACTAAGCAGGGTTGAGCATGCTTAGAGGAAGACGAGTGGCTAGTCTGCAGCTCAGAAATAGCTTCTTCTGGCAACCCAACATCACTCCCTATTGTTGATTCAGCATGCTGCTTTTGTAAAGCATTAAAGACTGCACAAGTGAAGCTGCATTCACAGACAATGTGCTGCAGGTCCTCTTCAGCAGGGCAGCCCCAAGGGCATCTATTAGACTCTCGCAAATGCCGTCGTTTGAGCCAACCAAATGTGGGGATAGCGTCGCAACAAATCCTCCAGAGAAAGGTGATAAAGCGGGACTGGGCGCGCATCTTCCAAATATCTTCCAGGTATTACCTTTACAATTAAATATATTCATAACATCTGTATTTAAATAAAATGTTATTATCTTCTTTTAATTGCTTATATAAACAAAATAAGCGCTATAAGTAAAACGCAATAAAAGGCTGTAGTATCTTTTTTTGATGCTTGAAAGGATGTAACAACAATTATGTAATCCTTATCAATATATATATATATATATAATATGTATATATATTAAATTTAAATATTTAATATTAAAAAGGAATATTGCTTGAATTAAAAAGGAAAAAATAAACAGCTAGAGGTGTGGATGATGTAATTAAATTAGTTATTAAAAGAATTACCCCACGTCATAATTGCCTGCCATTGTTTTCAGGGTCAGGGGGTGAGCTGTCAAACAGAAATGGAATGGGCCTGCTCCACTTCATTCACCGGCCCAGGGCCCACAATGTATGTCTCGAGACAGATAATGGGCCCCGCCCATTAACTCATCCCTTGTGAGATTCTGAGCAAAAAGAAATAATTTCAAACTATTTTTGCTATATTATTACATGAATTTCTTTTATGTTTTTATATTAAAGGAAAAATACCAAATAGGTCCCTCTACTTTGGGACTATGTGCACCCGGGTTTTCAAAATTTTCAAAACAACCAAACTTGTCACTCTAGTTTAGAAAATAATGCTACTAGGTCTGCTAGGCATTAAATTCATAAATAAAAGGATATTTTTCACATTCTTTATCTTATCTTCTTCTTTTGATCTCTCTTCGTTCCAAGCATTGTTACCCTGGCACTGCCACACTAGAGCCGCAGCGAACGGCAGTGCCGCCCTTGGTGTCATCACCAAAGGATGAATGATGATGACGTCAAGTGCAAATAGAGAGATGTTGATATAAAAACTAGTTAAACCACAAGCGCACGGTAATGTTGTAGAAAGCAAGTGCGAGTACGAGTCGAATCCACAGGGATGGGTTGAAACAAACCGAACATAGTCTCTTCAAAACGATTTGATTGAGATAAGATGCAAACGAAAATATTATTAAATATTTAAATGCGATTGAGTAGAGTAGAAATTCGAATAAGAACATAAAACGTTTAATAAAAACTAAACCACGGCTCAAAGATGAGCTACCAAACGAAAGTACTTTTGCTGAAATGAAATGTAAGCTAAAGCTAGAGTTCACTAGAACAACATAAAATTAAAACTACAACTTAGCGAAATAAACGAACTAAAAGCAGTGCGAAAAAGAAAAGAAACAGATCAAGCTCAAAGTCTAGCTGCCATTGATGCCCGGCGAAAAGCTTCAAGCATGCTCTCTGCCAAGCCTTGCTCCTCTGCCTCCAGCCAGCCTTGCCCTTGCCGTGCACCCAACAGCCCCCCTCTCTCGTGGCTTCCATATATAATATAATATAATCTTTTTCCTTCTCTCATAATAATATCTTCAGCAATTTTCTGTGTAACAAACTTCATTAATTTGACTCCAATTTCCCTTGACTATTTAAAGAGCTAGTTGATATTTTTCATGATCAGCCATCAATGCATAAATTTGACTTTGGTGCTTCAAGATTAGTGTTCTATGATTTGATCTTGTCCATTAACGTTTACGCCGTGATGTCACCTACAAATATTCATGAAAAATATATCTGAGTAGTAACTTAATTCTAAATTAATGTCATCGAGAAAATTATGCAATAAAATATCATTTAGATTTTAATAATATGTTGATAATTCAATTTATATATTAGAAATAAGAAATATAAAAATTATGCTTAAATCACGTAATATTGCTATTAATTTTGCATTTATAAATATATTTAACTATTCATACGAATGCAATATTTTGATCTTAACAAGAGACGAGAAAACAAAAATGAAAAGAGAAGAGAACAAATACATTCTTTTACTCATGAGTACCTAGATACAATATTTTCTAAACTTGAATAAACTATTTAGTTAATTTTAAAACTTGTAAGACTCGGATTTACATAAGCCCAAACTTGAATGACATGCTCGGTTCATTATTTGAGCATGAGTATTTGCTGAAATAAGCAAAAATGTATCATAAAAATATTTTTATGAACTTATATTTGAATTAAGAAAGATTTTACTCTTTTAGAATATAACTTGTGACTTTAAAAAGTAACAATTCGTATGATAACTTCATTTTATAAGATTCAAGAACAAATAAATGAGAAACAAAATCAACATAGAACATTTTTTATAATTTGGAGCAAAACTCTGGGAGAGCATTGCAGCTCCTTCCTATATAACTGAGTAAAGAATGATAAAAAATGCAGCAAAAAAAACACGAGAAAAAGTTGCATGCAAATAAAGAATAACTGATAATTTTTCATATTATGGCTTTTTACTGTTATTAAGTACATTGTTTATATTTCAAGAGACAAAGTCTGTCTCTGTACTAATATTATAATCGTGGCCATATTATTTTTAACTATGTAAAATGGTGAGATAATGCATTATTTTTAACAGGGATGAGATAATATATAATAGGATATATTAGCAATTTTGAAAAATTAGCATTTGGAACAATGAGAATAGCATGTAATATTTTTGCCAATTTTAAAGATCAATTTTAAAATTTTAATGAATCTCAAGACCATCAAATTTAATTTTCTTAAAGTTATGAATTTAATTAATATTATCCTCAAACCTCAAAATTTTGATGAATTTTTATTCTTCATCATATATGCTGAAATAAGTAAAGAATGAGAAAGATATATATATTTCAAATTGCAATAAAAAGCTATAATATTATAATTTTTAGCTGTTGTAAGCATAATGTGTAATACTGGAATAAATTCTGATAGTATTCTATATTTTCATATATGTATACGTGTGTGTGTGTGTGTATATATATATATATATATATATATATATATGTATTTGTATGTGTGTATGTGCAGATAGTTGCGAAAAATGAAATTACATGCATGCCATTGACATATTTTCTTATTATATATTAGGTATTAAACATATTTTTTCATATAAACCATTAAAACTATATAAAAATTATAAATGTGCTACATACTGATCAATTATCACATGCATTATGTTTAAAAAATAGAGATTTTTATCATTATGGCACAAAAAAAATTAATATTTACTTATTAGATACTCTAAAGTTAAATATTATATGACACATACTCATTTATTTTAATTTTACAATCAACACATTTTAGTAAAAAAAATTATATTTTATTTGAGTGAACCATACTTGAGTTATGTTTTAACTTAAAGAAGAATTATAGGAATAAAATCTAACTCTCGGTGCATCTTAAATAAAATCTGATTGTTCATCCAATTTCTCATTATTAAAATGGGCATTTAATGGAATATTCTACATAATTAATAGATTTAAATATTTTTTAACATGTAAGATTTGATTTAAGATGCACCGAAGGATAGATTTTATTCCGATGAACCTTATTTAAGTTAAAACATAACTTAGGTATAATTTACTCAAATAAAATATAAGAATTTTTAACTAAAGTATATTAGTTATAAAATTAAAATAAATAAGTATGCATCATGTAATATTTAAATTTAGGGTATCTAATAAGTAAATATTAAAAATTTTTATATCATGTGAGTAAAAACTCCTAAAAATATTGTATATATCTCCCTTCTTAACTCCTATAGGGTTGACTTGTTTCCTAACAATTGCTACTTGTGAGATAAAAAAAAAGGGGCATTTACATATATACTGCTTAAATCATCTTGAATTACATATTAAATCCCTCATTTTTTAATTTTATAACTTAACTCCCTAAATCATCCAAAAATAAAAACTAGTAGAATACATGTATTTGCAAATATATTTACAATATTTGTATATATATATTATTGGTAATAAACATCCAAATAATTATAAATCAGCAAAAAACATACTTTAAAAATCTTGAGAAAAACCTAAATATGTTATTTTTGGATGATTTAGGGGGTTAAGTTGTAAAATTAAAAAATAAGGGGTTTAATATGTAATTCAAGATGATTTAAGGAGTATGTATGTAATTCTCTAAAAAAAAACCACTTGAACTGTTCCCTAATACTTATTATCAAGCCTATAGTCGATACTAATTAAGTAGATTCAATTAAAAAAGGAGGATCATTTTTGTAACTTAAGTGACACCGCTAGCAAAGTCCTTGGACTTTCGTGTGGCTCCATTTTATAATATGTTCATCTTCGAACCAAACTATGAGATTGACTGATCGAGTTGATGCATGCCTTCCTTTTCAAGTAACTTTGATTGCTGACGATGAAAGTCATATGCTATAACTGCTAAAGAGATTAGTTAAGATTTCTGCTACATTTGCCTCTCTTTTGCTAGATGTGGGATCGATCAAGTTAATGTGTGCTAGCTCCTAGCAAATACCATCCCCTATGTTGCCAGTCAGCAACTTAGATTTTATTTTCTCCACTTCTCTAATTGCACTAAACTATAATATAACATGAAAATTATTAAATACAACTTACTACTATATATATAATACAAATTATGGAATATGATGTATGATTTAAAGGTATATATAGATATAGCTAACAAAAAATTTTATAGTATTTCAGTTATATTTTTTATGTAAATAAAAGGAACTTAGTATAAGATATATAATGTTATATATGTATATATATTATACACAGAGAGAGATAAAAACAACGAATTTTTCGCTATTTTTTTCTAATAAAAAAAGTAAAATTTAATCTTTTTAACTAGTTTAAATCATTAATATATTTTAAATATGCACTATTGCATGTGTTTAATTTCTTCAATATCTTGCATTGTCTATATTAAAATTTTGAAAAGTAAATAATATTTAGATTTATTTCAAAATTATAGTCTAAAAAATTTAAAAACTGATCATAAATGAGAATAATCTTATATTATAATAATAATAAATTAATAATTATATTTTAATTGGGACTAAAATTATAGTATTTTTGCAACTTCAAGACCCAAATCTAGGTAAGATTAGAACTAATTTATAATAACTTTTGGACCTCGGTGGCCGTGATGCAATTTACCCATTAATTTTTATTTCCAAATAGCTAAAGAAAGAAAGTAATTAGATACACGAGATGGCCCCTTCAATTCTCTCCAGCATGCATCTCATTTATGATATAGTAATTCAGAAAAATATTGATAGTGGCTAATAAAAAGGACCAAGGTTTTAAAATTCAAACAAAACTATTTAAACTTAATAATTTCGTATCAATTTTGATCAAAATTGATCAGAAAAAGTAACTGAGTTTTTGTTTCGGCTAAAACTCGGTTGTTTTTGCTGTTTTGGCCAAAACTACTGAAACTTGACCAAAACTCAATTGGAACTACTGAAACTCATTTTTTTAAAATTAATTTAATTTATAAAATTTAAATAATTTATAGAAAAGACCAAAATTGTAGATACTGAAACTACCAAAAAATTTGTCGAAACCAAAATCGAGTTTTAAAACTTTTAAAAGGACCTTATGGAGGTCTGTAATGTAGATAGTGTGATCATCAAGGTATATCATCAAGATCACAAGACTAAGGTTTGAAAGAAGAGGCAAGGTATGTATAACTCGGCTTCCTTGCTATAGAAAATTAAGCAGCATATCATGTTAGGTACAGTTAAGAGTTTGACATGAAAATTAATAATTATGTACTCAATGTTCTAATTGATATTATCACTATTGCGGACCTTTACCGGACAGCCAGAGGACACCCTCCCGACAAGACCATGGCCTAGATCACCAATCTTTTTTACGCCTTTAAGGCGTACAAGATATCTCATGTATACAGAGCCGCTACAAATTTGTAGCTTCCTTTTCTTGTTTAGATGATTTAGAGTGGCGTAGGGGCATGTCCCTCCCACTCGATTTTTGTACGATTCTTGACGAGGATCTAACTTTTTGTACCTGATGTATCTTTTTTTACTGTTATAGTATTATAAGCTACGGCCGAATTTCAAAAAAATTAATATTTCATTGACAAGCTACATTTACACTTCATAATTTTATCAAGCTAATTTTCAATCATGGTTCGATTAAATCAGTTCAGATCGAACTTAGCTGTTAATTTCATAAATAGAAGTATTAAATTTTATTTATAATGTGTATTTGTTTATCAATTTCATAACACAGATATAAGTTATAATGGTTAGTGTATGTGTTAGTGTGCCAATATTAAGTATGATTGATTATATATGTTTAAGACCCAATAAAGTTTGTTTAATTTTTTTTTCTAAAATAATACTTAATTCATTTGAGGATTTGCAATAAATAGATTAAAGAGTTAGCAATTTTACACCTAAAAATTATTTAAGAAAGATGTTTTAATTTTTATTTCATTACACACTAATTAGGAAAATTATTTAAATGTACTTGTGTGAAGTATTTAATATAATCTTAGCTACTCGATTGATAATGTTAGGTCCAAAAATTAAAATTTTAAAATTATAAATTTGCATGATTTATACCCTTATAACCAATGGATGTCAAAATGTAATTTACCCTTTATAATATTGAATAAAATTTGATTTTTGGTCTATCATTTTATTTGGTGATTTGATTTTTTGAAATTTAAAATTGATCCTAATCTTTTTTTCATTTTGTTAATTAAATGGATCAAACCAATCATATATGCATGCCACTACTTGCTGTGTTAATTCCAGCTCAAACAGCCAGTGAAGCCTCTCTCTCTCTCTCTCTCTCTCTCTCTCTCTCTCTCTCTCTCTCTCTCTCTCTCTCCTCTCCTCTCTAAATTTTCTTCAAAACCCTAATCGGCTTCATAATATCACGTGTCTTATATATAATAGTATTGTCTATTTCGATTTTAGAAAATCGCATAATTTGAGCACTTTTTAAGAAGGTCACCATTGTAGTGTTATATATTTTAGCTCACGTACGTTTAATTATAGAGTTTTTCATCATTAATTTTATAATTATTCCTGACCAATAAGTGACTCTATATATTGAAATCACTCTATTCACTTATATAACTCAATAGCTCTCCCTCCTTCTCACCCTTACCTAGTGTTTTTTTCTTAGAACATTGTCCGGTGATCACTCCTACCTTCTTCAGCCACAGGTCATCATCTTAGTATTATATATTTTAGCTCACGTACATTTAATTATAGAGTTTTTTATCATTAGTTTTATAATTGTTCCCCAATAAGTGACTCTATATATTGAAATTACTCTATTCACTTATATAACTCAATAGCTCTCCCTCCTTCTCACCCTCACCTAGTGTTTTTTTCTTAGAACATTGCCTGGTGATCACTCCTACCTTCTTCAGCCACATGATGCCACAAACTAGGTTAAGTAGTGATGCCGACAATGGAAGGGAAGGCCAAGCTGAAACCTTCAAAGAAGGATGAAATTGCAGGGGAAGAGTGGAGGATATCGAGCAGGGTGAGGGAGATGAATGATTGGCAGCTTCTGGGAGTAGGGGTTATGAATGAAGGAAAGAGAAAGAGATCGAGATAGATTTGAAAAGTAATTTTAAGCTTATTTTATTAGCTTTATAATAGAATGATCAAAGATGATATATTTGATAAACTCAATATACCAAATATAGGATTTTAAAACTATAAACTTAGATATTATCCCCTTACTAGTTCAAGGGCTTATATGATATTTATCTTATCTTTAAGTTGCATTTGATAAATTTAGACTTTGTTTGGTTGAAGGCTCAAAATAGCCCCAATATTGTTTTATTAATATTTTAAATTTTTATAAATTTTAATAATCTTATTTCACATCTGTCACAAATTTTAATATTAAAAATTAAATTTATTTCACATTCAATATAAATTCAATTTTAACATTAATTTTATTTTACATCTTACATACTTTTTAATATTAAAAAAAATTTACGTCACATCAAACTTATATACTAATATATGTTCTCTGTCCTATTCAAAATCAATCAAATGAGACCTAAAAGATGGTGAAGTCAACAGTGAAGCAACATCAAAGATTTTCTTCGAGAAGGTTTGAATACAATTTAGAATACTATCTTCTATAATATCTGATAGAAATGCGAGATTCCTAAGCAGATATTGGTGAACTCTTTCGTCAATGATGGATGCAATGTTGAAGATTAATATCGCTATTCTTTTGAAGACAGATGGCTTGATGGGGGTTGTGAACAAAATAATCATACACATACGGAGAGGGTACAAAGCTCGACACCCAATAATATGCAGATGAAAGCTTACCATACATCTAGTTTGCTTACAATTGAGCCACCAAAAGATCAACTAGAAAGATCCAATTTCAAGTTTTCATGGATTATACACCTTAATGCCTACTTGAGCTAGAGTTTTAAGTCGACACATCCAAGAGAATCGAGGAATCAACCAAGAAAAGAGCGCGGAAGTTCTTGAAGAACATTCATAAGATTCATGTTACTTTAAAGAAGTAATTGGAAGTCTCCTGGAAGAAATATGAAGAATGACATAACAGATAATAACTTGAATGTAGTGTTAAGGCCGGAGATCCAATGTAGCTGCATATCGCTTGGAATGAAGTTGAACCCAATCAAGTGTGGTCAATTCCAAGTCTTGGAGAAGATCAACTATAAGCAATTAATTGGTATTTAGGCATCCATGCCATCGTAATTTTTTTGTAAGAATAATTTTTAGTGATATTAGGAAACATTATTGGAGCTCACTCATTTTATTGAATGCTTTAGGTTATAAGATTTTTTTTCTTATGAATTAGTCATATTCTAACCCAATTTTATCGTACATGGCTCTTCTATCGAGCATCGTGCTAAGATGCTTAGAACCATGTACACGTTAATCATCCTAATTAGTCGCAATGCTTAATTTTGAACTCAAGATTTTCTTTACCATCTTTTCAATTTAAGAGATGCTAGTAATTAAATCATCACGTATAGAAAATACCTAAAGATCCTTATCCAATTCCTTTAATTTCCCTTTTTTTGTGATTGCAATTATTCCAATATGATGATCATCCCTTTTTCCTATCTTCATCAGATGAGGCCTTGTTCTACTTTTTTTTTTCTCTCTTTCTGTTCTTATTTTTAAAAGAAGCAATATTACCAATAAGTTCTTAGAATTTATTCGTCTTTTTCACTCTTGGCAGAATTAATTTTGGCCCAAAGTTAGAGTTGTGTATATTGTTAGTAATTAATTAGCAAACCTTTCATTTTCTTGAATTTAACTCTTGTGAAAAACAAAAATAAAAAGCTAGATACCCTCAAATGTTTTGTTGCAAAGTTTGATCCCTTCAATTGTGGTTTAACCTTAATATGATGAAAAGTTAGATGCCTCACATGCCCCTTGTACTGCTGGATTCCTCTTTTCACCAACTTATTCTTCTAGTACTAATAAAAAAACTTTCTATGAAAAAAAAAATTCCATGGCAGCATATCTCAGTCTAATTATTTAGTTCATTTTTTGTGTTAATTAATTATGGATCAATGAGGTCAAGATCTATTTACATTGCATGCAAATACCTTCTTTCTTCATCTTAGAAATCGAAGCTTTGTTGTGAATTTATGACTCGAGTAATTTGGTTTGTTATAAAGAAATTCTTGGCTTTGAACTTTTTTTCAACATATATATAACAAAAAAAAAGTTAATTGTATCAAAATTTATATAAATTGTGAAACCAATTTGATGACTATATTAAAAAGCATGCAAAATATGAAATAAAGTACATCTTTATATTAAAATTTACGTAAAATATTGTATATATATAGATAAGTAATTAATTTATTATAATTTTATAATTAATAAAAAAAATTTCAAACTCATGACTTTCTCAGACAAGAGCCAAACAAAGCTTTAATTGGGGGTGGCAATTTAGGTTAGTGAATCAAGTTCGGATGAATCTATTTTTTTATCTAACCTACTTAATTAGTTTGACACAATTTATTGGAATCTCCCTATTTTATCTTACTTAAATATTCTTCTATATGTCTTTTATTTTTTAACGAAAAAACGTACATAAAATATTATTAACGGAGAGAGAGAGGGGTCCTTAGAATTGGCAGCACGCAACATTTCTAGCCTAGAACGCTAGCTCAAAGGAGGAGCCAAGAATCATTCAGAAAAATACACAAGAATTTAAGATGGTTCTGAGATAGCTTCCCCTACGTCTATCAGAGAATCGGCGAAAAAGATTTCACTAAAGCTCAAAAAAATTTGGTCAAAGAACCAGTACAGAACGAAAGAAGAATACAAGCTTCGTTCTTGATAATTCTATGATGATTTTTTGATACTCTCTTCTTGTCTACTAGTCTAATGTGTTGTGTCCTCTCTGGAACTCTGGCCAAAAGTATTTATAGGTAAGTTGTAGTAAAATTTAGCGAATTTTTCGGCCTAAAATATTGTATTATTGATTTCATATTATCGAAATATTATAATTACTAGATCCATACAGTTGGCCTCCTCACCATTGCCAGCTCCATGATAATTTCTGAGCATCGAAGCATGCCATTCTTATTCAAGTAAAGATTTTTTTTCTTTTGTGCGAGCACCGGATGGTGTAATTTTGTTTATCAAAAAAAAAAAAAATTGTGTCATTTTGATGCATGCTGCCACGCCGCCACGCGGCAGTGCGTGGTTTGTCCCGCACATATTATACTCGTACGCCAAACGCATGATCATGATAGCCTCACTAAAACTTCTAACTGTCAACTATCAAAAAAAAAAAAAAAACTTCAAGCTGAAAGCTTGGAATCCAATGTACTGAAATTAAAAGTTGTGAGCCTGCGTAAAAATTACGCAGTACCTCGTTAAAACTAATCACGAATTAAATTTAAGAGTAAACAACAATTTATTTTTTTTGTTTAGACTAATATGTAATTATATCTTTAACTTTTAAATAAATTAAGGAGGCGTTTGATTCAATATTATCTTGATATTATGTCATATTATCAAGAGAAAATTATTATTTAATTTAATAATATCTATAAATAATTTTTTATAAAATCGCAGAATTATCAATTAAAAGATGATATCTATATGTCATGACATTTAGATTACATAACATAATACCAAGATAATAATGAACCAAACGTCCCCTAACTTATTTTATAGTTTGAGATAACGTGCAAATTAGTTCATTGATATTAATAAAGAAACCCAAATAACAACAATCAAGCCTTTATCCCACTAAATAGAGTCGGCTACATAAATCACTTATTTTCATTGCAATCAAGTCTTTATCCACTAAATGGAGTTGACTACATAAATCTTTTATTTTCATTGCATTCTATCAAATAATAAATTTTTATTTAGCTTCAAATATATAATAACATTCCTTATAGTTTCTTGCTTTTTTTGCCTTCTTCTTTTTCTTTTTTTACAGGCAATATTCAATAATCTAACTTTTCTTATTAGAGTTTCTATCGACTTATAATTTATATATCCAAATCATTGAAGCTAACTCTCTCTAAACTTATTCTTAATGGAGGCTACTCCAAATATCTACTTCAACTTTCTTGTGAATATATTCATTTTTCATCTTATTTTTTCGCATATACTCATTCATTCAGTACTTAAGTATTTTTATTTCTGTGATATTTATTTATTTATGTATTTCTGCTTTATAGGCCAATATTTAGCACCATATAATATTACTAGTTTTACAACTATTCTATAAAATTTACCTTTAAATCTAAAATAATTCTATTATATAATATACATAATGCATTTCTCTAATATTCATCTTATTAAATTCTACTAATGATATCACTATCTATTTTACCATTATTTTATGTAATTAATCTAAGGTATCAAAAGCGCTTATTTTTTTGATAATTTGATCATTAATTATCACATCCCCAATGAAAGCGCTTTTTTCTTGGCTAAATTTGTACTTCATATGTTTAATTTTTTATTTATTAAAATGAAAATTTCTAGACTCTAAAGTATTCTTCCATAACTTGAATATCGTTTTAGCCCTTTCTTTAGTCTTATTCACAAGGAATATCATTTACAAAAAGCATGCACCAAAGTATCCCATTTTGAATGTGTTTAATCAAGACTTTCATAACTAATGCAAAAAGATAAAGACTTAAAGCTAAATTTTGATGTAAATTAATTATAATAGAAAAATACTTAGTCACATCTCCTTATATATGAACACATATAACAGCTCCTTAATTTGTATATATCTTTAATAATTTGAATATAAGTAGAGAAAAAAAATTTAAAAAAACTTTTCACAGCTTTTCTCTTAGAACTTTATTATAACCTATTTCTAAATCAATGAAAACCATATATAAATATTTTTTTTCTCCCTAAACATCTTTATTAAATCTCTCAACAAATGAATAGCTTCTAAAAAAAATTTGTTTAGCATAAAATCAAACTGATTATGTGATATCCTAATATTACAACGTAATCTATGCTTTATCATCATCTTTAAAGTTTTAAAGTATAATTTATTTATTTAATTCATTTATAATTAGTAAAATCTTATATAACATCTTAAATTCTTATGAATGGATACTAATATATTTATTTTTTATCTTCAAAATTATATTAAATGATGTAATGAGTCAAAAATTTCATTCATCTCTCATATATTTTTTTACATATTTATTAGAATATTATCTAGGTATTATACAACTTTTCACACTTCACCTTCTTAAAGGTTTCTCAAACTTAAATTTTATTAATATGTCGGATATAATAACAATTTTTATCTTTTTTTATGCTAAATATAGTAAGATCAACCGTATTATCATAGCTGCCATTGAAAGCTTTTTTAAATAATTTATTCTTTTACGTTGAATATGTTCTATCTTAAAAGTAATTTTTAATTCTCATCTTTAATGTATTTTATTTCAATTAAATTTCTATTTTTTCTCCTCATGTATTTATATCTTTTTCTTTTTTTAGTATACAATTTCCTATAAAAAGCCTCAAAAGCTATAGTTTTTACATTATAAATTGCTTTTTGTATTTTCGTCGAGCCACTTTAATTTATATTTCTCTATTTTTTTTGCTCTTGTATTTATACTAGCATTTATAACAAGTTTTCTTTTCTTTAATCTTTTTTTGTATATTTTCTTTCTACCATCAAACATATTTATTTTTTAGAGCTTCCCAGTATATTTTTTGTAATCTTATGAATACAATTTGCAACCTTTAACCACATAAAATCAAGTGCTCCTTTAATATCCAACTGCCCAAGTTCTATAAATATTTTTTAAAAATATTTTTATTTTTATTATTTAGATTCCGCCATCAAGTTCGAGAGTATTGTACATGTTTTGATTTACTATTCTTTTTTCAACTCTTTATCTTAAAATCTATAAACATTAATCGATATTGTTAATAGCTAGTAAGCATTTACTTATAAACTTTATAATTTTTTTAGTCCAAATAATCTCATTTTCTTATAAAGTAATAATTAATTTATATTCTTGAAAACTCACTTTTATAAGTGGTAAGATATTCATCTTGTTTTCATATAAAACATTAGTACCTAAGAATTAGGATCTCATATCTTGCTTTATAAAAATTAAATTTGTTCCCTCAAAGTTTTTTAACTCTTAATTTTATATCCTAAAACATTATAATTTAGCACTTAATTTCTCTTATATATACTTTATCTTAAATCCTAATTTCATATAATAGAAATTATAATTTAATTTTCTGATTTACTTAGCCTTCGTTCTTTGTTCTGAGAAATTATAATTTGGTTTTTGATCTATCTAAAATTTCATCTTAGGTCCTAATTCTTGTATTAAAAATTGTTATTTTAGTCCTTCAATTTTTCTCTTAGTTTTAGGTCCTACAAAATTATAATTTGATAGTAATTTCTCTTAAATTTGGTTTTATATATATTCTAATTTTTTACAATACAAATAACAATTTAGTCCCTAATTTTTCTTAATTCTATGAAATTATAATTTGGCTTTGAATTTCTCCTTGATTTCATCTTAAATCTAAATTACTTATAACAAAAATAATAATTTTCCCTTAATTTTTAAAGTCTTAGTCTTGTATGTTAACTCCATATTATGAAAATTATAAGTCGATTCTCTAATTTTTCTTAATATATGTCATTCTCTAATTAGTATGTATTAGGTAGTATGATGTTTTTTTTTTAAATAAATGTGCTTATTAACTAATTAATTAATTAAGAATAATTACAAAAAAAAATAACAAAAGGAGTATACTTTTGTTGTCATTAGTCTGCGTGCCGTTAACTGAAGTCACTCATCTCACGAGTAACTTCCACAAAAAAGAAGTTGCTAGCAACGTGAGGGACCTCTCATCTAATGAAGTCACCGACTTGACGGGAGATTTTTTATGTTAATATTTTTAAAAAATTACATATTTATTTGATTATTTGAAAAATATTATTTCAATTTTTTTTTATGATTTACTACATAATAAATTTCACAATGAAGTTGCATTATTTTCAGCGTAATATTATCTTTAAATTTAGAAATAAAAGGAGTACATACTTTATTTTATTCTTCAATTATAAGTTTCGTAATCCTTAAAATTTTGGTAGGTAGAAAATCTTGAAATGTGACATATATAGTTGTATAGAAAATATAAATATGCATTTTTTGTCTTCATTCAAATTCTATCTAGCAAGTTTTCTATTGTCTTATCATTCTTATATTTTTTTCTTCCATTTATTTTATCCTTTTGTCTCTTTGAGCTTGAACATCCACATTTGTATTTAATATACTTTAAATTCACAATAAAAAGTTATAAAAAAATATGTAAAATATAAACAAAATGGAACGATTATCTTTAGGATGCAGGTGAGCACATTTTTATGATCAACTTAAATTTTTCAATATAGTTTAAATATTACAATAGCATAGTATACAAAATATACACATCACCTTTGCCTTTCTCCTCCTATGTGGTCTTATGTCACTCTCAGGTTTGCATAGATTTGGAGCCCGATATCGTCGTTGGTGGAGCATAGGCTTATGTGTATTACCATTATCATTACCATTGATAAAGTCTTCTTGAAATTTTTTCTTAGGTGACAAAAATAATATCGATGGGTAGCGGGAGGTAAGACAGATGCTACATATCATAGTAAACCAAAATGCTTATCACTAATAATACATAGATCTTCATATTCGGACTGACTCAATTAGGTTATGCATTCTAGTAAAAAATCAATTCTAATAGTCATTATTTTCTGACTTGATTGCAGCAAATGCTAAAGAAAGACTTCATTGTTGGCATCTATGCCCACAACAATTAAAGGACCTAAACTTCAAAATAAACATTTGAACCTATTTATCTATAATTTTTGGATATCATAAATAGTCCCCAGCATAACTATGTTTAACTACTCGTAACTATATAAATTATTATATGATTCTTTTCAACCACCGAATATACTTTTAATCTCTTTTCTTTGAGCATCTCAAGCTTTCTTGTAACTGTTTTAATATTATACTTGACATTTATCCGTGATATAATGTTACATGGATGCATATCAATTTGAATTCACATAGTTCTACTAAACGAGTAATGTATCTTGACAAAGTACTAATACGCAATACTGCTTCAATGTAGAGTATTTAAAGTCATTTAAAACCCACACCCTAACATAAACTCACATTCGTCATTATCTTCAATATACCACGTTATATATTTTATTATTTCTAAATGTTTGTACAATTTCTTCATGTCGTAATTATTTGAATAGAGACGAATCACTCGACAAATTTTATTTTTGAGATTAACTAATTTATTATGAAGTTTAAATTTTAGAACTTTAGGATATCCACCAACAAAATTCGAAAACCTATTATCCATAATTATTAAGTTATGACTAAAATGAATGGTAATATTAATAGATGAGTTTATCATTTGATTTATAATAAAAAAATATTCAATATACAATTTAGTATAAAAGTTTTAAAATATAAAAGAATAAATTAACTACTATTCTTATAGAATAGTAAGGAAAATAATAATTACAAGACCTTACAAAATTTAAATAATTAAACTTACTTTTATCTATTATATTAACTATTAATTAAAATTTAACAAAATTATTTATTAATAAATTAAAGTATTAAACTTAAAAAATAATTTAAAATTCTAATTAATAAATTAGATTAAACGGAAAATTATTAATCAGTTAATTAATAATAATATATAAGAAAATTAAAAATATCTTAGAATGCCCGGAGATTTTCTTGCAAATTCTTATCGCCTTGTTTGACGCGGGGGCCAAAACCATGATCAAAATAATACTAGTTTTAAAAAATAATAATAATAATAATAATAAATAAATTTTTCTAATCATTCTACACAAATTTTAATATAATAAATATTATTTTATTTCACGTACTTAATAATTTTTAATAAAAATATCAATTTTATTTCACAACTTAGACGAAATAAAGTTAATATTTTTATTAAAAATTATTAAATATGTGAAATATTTTTATTTAAAATATAAAATAAAGTTGATATTTTAATTAAAAATTATTAAGTATACGAAATAAAATAATATTTTTTTATATTAGAATTTGTGTAAAATAATTAAAAATTTTATTTATTATTATTATTATTATTATTATTATTAAACTAGTACTATTTTGGTCTTGATTTTGATCCTCGTGTCAAACAGGCCAAGGGAGTTGAATTTATAAAAAATTCATACCGGGGATGGAATCACGTCCATCATGCCATCAACTTCTTCTTTAAGAAAGTCACCCCTCAAACAAGTAATTTCACTTAATGGCGTGAACTAACAACGATAGAAATATGCTCTATTTTTTTTAATCATACATAATTAATTAATTAGTTAATTAAACCTATTTATTTTAAAAAATTTATCTTCTGATTCTCTATATTTAAATCTTAGATCCTATGCAATTACCCCCTTTCTTTGGTGTGAATTTCTCAAAACTCAAATTATAACTACATCCCTCAATCTTTTTTAGGTCCTAATAAATTATAATTTTGTATAATTATTTCTCTCATTTTTGACTTTTAATGTTAATTTCTTATTATTTAAATTTTTTTATACATAATTTAAAGTTTAGAACTGTCGTTTTAATTTAGTACCAAACAAAAGGTGGAATCGGGATCGAATCGAATGACAAATCCAAATTGAGTTTTTTTTTCAGTTCGGTCCCGTTTGTGGTATAAAGGAATTTAATTCGATCCTAGTTCCAAAAATTCTGGTTCCAAAATAGTTCGATTCAAGTCCAAGTTGCCACCCAAATGATATAACACGTGCAATGCACGTGCAAAATACTACTATATAGAAAACCTTCATAAATGACAAATTGAGAATTAAAAAGGCATGAATTGATTCAAAGTTATTTCAATACTATATTATATTATTTTTAAGATAATATAATATTTTAAAATAACATCGAATCAAATTCTCTAAACTTCACATAATTAATTCAAAGAATTACTCAAATGCAAACTTAGGAAGACTCAAGGCAACTTCAAAAGAAAAGATAGCTAAGATGCTTACCAGGTATGAAAGATCATATTCTGAAGTGACAGATCATAAAAGAAGATTCTAACATACATAGAGACCCCCAAATTTAAAAAAAGGTTTGATAGATATATTATTACTCATATTATCATCAAATAGGTCTTAAAATTGTCTTACACACAGCATTTAGTTTCTAAATACACCATTAATATACTATATAAATACTGTTGGAGGACTTCCCTTAGCCTCCACAGGTCCACTAGCTATACGTGCAATCCTTCTTCACCTCCCTCTCATGTCGAGGGATTGTTTGACTGTAGCAAATGTGTTGCGAGATGTACTGGATCCCTTTAGGGCTTTGATCTCTCTACGAGCATCTTATGGTGAGAAGCTCATCTACAATGGAAGCGATTGGAGGACTCCGGCCATCGCTAATCGACCAAGAGTTGATGTTGGAGGAGAAGATCTCCGAGTCTCCTATACACTTGTAATCTTAATTACATATATACATTTCAATATTTTAAAGTAATTAACTATATATATTTATATATAGTTTTTGCCTAAAATGCATATCTAAATATATATACAAACATATGCATTTATACTTTCATGCACGTATATTGCATTAAGGATATATATCTTTTGTTGCAGGTGATGATCGACCCAGATGCTCCGAGCCCAAGCAACCCTAGCTTAAGAGAATATCTTCACTGGTGATGAGCTTATACGTGTATACATACATACATACATACATATATCTTATACGTACTTATTCTTCATGATGCATACTTAATGACTCACAAGAAATAGAGGTAAAACTTTCAAAATGCTACTATTTAAGAAAAAAAAATAACACATAACTCCAATAATTGACTTATTATAGTTTGAGATTTTAATATACTGAATTATTCTGCAGATTAATAATTAATTCACTAGATAATCTAATATATTAAAGCTTTAAAATATGATAAATCAATTTATAGATTAATTATTGAGAATGTATAGCAATACTCATTAAAAAAAATAAGAATATGTCTTGTAATTCGACCTAGTCGACATCAAAGTTATCTGTCGCTGATGACCAGAAGAAAAATGTGCAAGTCATACGTATATATAATGAACTTTTAGTGCTAAAATCGAGTATCTCTCACAATTTGTATAAGTTGTGTGAGGGTAGATTACTTATTCAATTTTTTTGCTCCAAAGCAAAAAAAAAAGTGTGATGTGAACATTAACTGAATAGAAACAAACGCATTTTGAGATCCCCTCCAACAAAAACTACGCTGTTCCTCACAAGAAACGCGAGGATTTTGAAAAGTTTGTTGGCCTAGAGAAAGCTTGAAGTCCATTAATGGAGATCATGAAGGCTTTAATTGCAGTATTTTTCCTTGTTAATTTGATAGGTTGGTGACAGACATCCCAGCCACAACTGATGCCAGATTTGGTGAGCAATTAAGCTTAATATTGGACAGTTCATTTCTTTTTTTCTTTTTTTCTTTCCTTTTTGATTCTTTTACTTCTAAACATCACAATTCTCTTCACTCCAATTAAAAATTATAGTGGTATGAATTCAAATCTTCAGAACTCTTAACTCCAGGTAAGCTTCCTCCCGACTGGACTAGGAGAGACTTCACAGTTCATTTCATTCGTATATTTAATTAAAAGATAATTTCATTTGAGCCACCGAGATAGAACTCAAATTTCATGTAAATCTATAAAAACAAAAAATGTTATCTCAATCTTTTTCATATGAAATCATTTTAACCGATTCTATTAAGTTTGATGATTAAATTGTTATTTTAAGAAATTAAAAATACATATTTAACCATTGTAAATACGTCTAAGTATTTCTAATTATTATTTGAATATCATCTTTTGTTATTCTTTTATATTCTACCATAAGCCATATAACTCAGATAACTTATTCGATATTTTTTATAGATGATGTGGATGATAATCGAACAAATATAGAGAATTTTGAAATGAATCTCTGTGCTCCTATCACATTTAAGAAATACACGTATTGTAAAAATTGTATGGTATTTGATTTTCTTAAGTATAAGCATAAATTTAAATTTTTTAATGATAATTTTATAATTTTTTTAAAATTTATTTAAAAATATTATTAAATAAAATTTTACATAATATAATATTAAAATAATATTAATATTATTTATCTGCCTGTTTTAGATGTGAAACATTTGTTACAATGTTTGCAAGATCATGCCAAGATGCCAAGATTTATTTTTAAATTTAAAAAAAAAAAAAAGATTGGTTGCTTGCACAAAAGTTATATCTTTAATTGATTAGACTATTAAGTAAATTAAAACTTAATCACTAAATAATTTAACAAATTTCAATTATAAATTATAATTAATTAATTATTGATGATATAATTATAATTTACTGCAAGATATTTTGAGTGAAAAATTTATAATATTTTATAATAGAATGGAAATACATAAATATTTAAAGAAGATGTCAATTATGTAAATTCTTCTTTTTATTGAATGTTATATATAATATAAAAATGAGATTATGATTACGGAATTTGCAAAGGGTAAAATATTAGTTAGTTATTATTTTCAAATAAATATAGGATGCAAAAATTTTTAAAAAAAAATTCATAAATTTATATGTATAATTAAAATATACTTAAATTTTAATATCTAAATGTATTTATTATATGATATGTCAGGTTAAATATTTATGAATGCCCAAATTGCTTTTAAGACCAAATCAAAGCAAACTGCACAAATATTAAGATTGTAAATACCATAATAAAAAATACAATAATCTCCCTTTTTTTATCATCTATTTGCTAAAAAAAAACTTCAATACATATTCTAGTGAAATATATACGAGAATTTTACCGGTATGACAAAAAAAATTAATATTTATTTATTAGACACCCTAAAATTAAATATTACATGGCACACTCATTTATTTTAATTTTATAACTAACATATTCTAATTAAAAACTCCTATATTTTAATTAAGTAAATCATATCTAAATTATATTTTAACTTAAATAAAGTTTATCAAAATAAAATCTAACCCTTGATACATCTTAAATTAAATCTTACATATTAAAACTGTTAATTATGTAGAATATTTCATTAGACACCTATTTTAATAATGAAGAATTGGATGAATGATTAGATTTAAGATGCACCGAGGGTTAAATTTTATTTCTATGAACTTTGTTTAAGTAAAGCATAATTCAAGTATGATTTACTCAAATAAAATATAAGAATTTTTTAACTAGAATGTATTGATTGTAAAATTAAAATAAAAGAGTGTGTATCATGTAATATTCAACTAAGTATTCTTGTGTCATACGAATAAAAATTCTATTATTTTATTATTAAAAATTATATTAAATTGTAAAAATTTCGTGACCTAATTTTTTATGAAACTTCTTCTAAGCCAATGGACCAAAAACTTACCAAAAATTAGACAATCATGAGTTTGAATTCACACCGCTGTAATTTTTAATGAAGATGAAAAGAAACGGTGATGTTTGGGGTAATGAATGAAAAAATTGTAATTTCTTCCAGTAAATTTTTACCTCATATATACTGAAAGCTTTAATATTCGCGCCCCAGGACGTGAGCTGGTGTGCTACGAGAGCCCGAAGCCATCACACGGCATCCACCGTATTGTGCTGGTGCTCTTCCAACAGATGGGCCGCGAGACGGTTTTCGCTCCGGCGATGCGCCAGAACTTCAACACCAGAATGTTCGCGCAGGAATACAATCTCGGCCAGCCGGTGGCTGCCACGTACTTCCACTGCCAGAGGCCGGCCGGCTCCGGCGGCCCAAGGCTACGATGAGCTGCTTTTATAGATATCTAT
Source organism: Apostasia shenzhenica (assembly GCA_002786265.1). NCBI lineage: Eukaryota > Viridiplantae > Streptophyta > Magnoliopsida > Asparagales > Orchidaceae > Apostasia > Apostasia shenzhenica. The sequence goes on along the minus strand of KZ452013.1, from coordinate 7,826,477 downwards.
CCTGATCAAGCCAGTAATCGATAGAAATTTAAGTATACTGCTGCATGGTCTATAGTACGTGCTATATATATATATATGTAACTGTCTCATCCTAATTATGTAAATAAATGAGTTAGTATTCTGTTAAAAGTCGATACAATTAGAAGCCCGCTTTCGAATACAGCTATTGCAACACCTAGAAGAAATGTAAGTCGTGCAAATCTTTCCCTCGGCGAAGAACAAAAAATTACACATAACGCACTCTATAGCTTGGAATCATCATAAATAAACTGGAGATATGAGAGAACTCACATATCTATCAGATCTGTCAAAGCTTGCATAGAACACAATGCACCAAAATCTCAAGCTAGCAAGTCAATTTAATCTCAACAAATAGCAAATTTAAGCTCAGACTAAAAAGAGCATTTTTGGGGATTTTTTACTTTAATCAAGCAGTTTGGGTTCCAACTCGATTTCAAGTTAATTCTGGTGGGAAATCGAGCCAGCTCGATTCCAAAATCAACTAATTCGAGTTCAGCCAGTTCACAAAAACACATTTAGATGCAGCCATGCAACTCAACTTTTTGTTCCAAGATGGACTCAGCTTGAAGTCACCACCATTAACTACAGATAAAAACTCCTGGAAAGATTACTAATAATCACAAAGCCCCGTTTGTCTAGAGATTTAAAATTAACCTGGTTTAATTTTAGCCAGTCATATCACATCACACATAAAATTTAATATTAAAAAATAAATTTATTTCACATCCTACACATATTACTAAAATAATAACTAACTTATATCACATCCCTCACATATTCCAACATAATAACTAACTTTGGGCTTGTTTGGTTGGAGGATGAATTTGGGTAAGGAAAGAGAAAATAATTTATTTTATAGAGTTGATGGGAAAAAAAATTTATTTTAATATTGGGAGATGCGTAGGATGTGAAATAAAGTTGATTTTAAGGTTGGAATTTGTATTGGATGTGAAATAAAGTTGATTTTTAAGGTTGAAATTTGTGTTAGATGTGAAATAAAATTATTAAAATTTATAATAAATTTAAAATATTATTAAGATATTTTTTTGCCCATTCTTGGGTCCATACCAAACAAGGTTAT
>KZ452013.1:7814890-7825365 GCA_002786265.1 Apostasia shenzhenica | reverse complement strand
AAGTAATTCTCTTAATGGTTTTATATATATTCTAATTTTACAATTACAAATAACAAGTTAGCCCTTAATTTTCTAATTCTATGGAAATATAAATTTGGCTTTGAAAATTTGCTCCTTGATTTCATTCTAAATCTAAATACTTTTAACAAGATAATAATTTCCCTAATTTTAAAGTCATTAGTCTTGCGTACGTGGTCTTTAACGTTAACTCAACGGTCCTACGCACGTTGGATCCATACCACAAAATACAAAACAGTGTGTGGTCCATAAGACGATATCGACTATCTCTCAATTTTTCTAAATATATGTCCATCTAACTAATTCAAAAATATGTACTTAGGTCAGTATGACTCTTTTTAAATAACAATGTGCTTACTTAAAATCTAATTAAACTCACCAATTATATGGTAATAATACACAAAACACATTTAACAACAACACCAGATATTACGTATACTTTCGTTGTCCATTAAGTCTGGTCTCCCGTTTCTTCCATGCCGCTCACACCCACAGTCACGTCACTCTCCACGCACAACTTCCACAAAAAAAAACAGAAGCTCGCTCATATGAAGGCAACGTTGGAGGACCTCTCATCTAAATGAAGTCACCGAAACTTGACGGGAGATTTTTTTTGTATGTTAATATTTATTAAAAATACAATATTGATATTTGAAAAATTATTATTTCAATTTTTTTTATGATACTACATAATAAATTCACAATGAATGCATTATTTCGCCGTTAATATATCTTTAAATTAGAAATAAAAGGAGTACATACCTTTATTTTATTCTTTCCAATTTAAGTTTCGTAATCCTTAAAAATTTTTACGGTAGGTAGAAAAATCTGAAATATGACAATATAGTGTATAGAATATATATAAATATGTATTTTTGTCTTCATTCAAATTCTTATCTAGCAAGTTTTCTATTGTCTATCATTCTTAATTTCTTCCATTTATTTATCCTTTTGTCCTTTGAGCTGAACATCCACATTTGTATTAATATACCTTTAAATCCAATAAAAAGTTATTAAAATATGTAAAATATAAACAAAATGGAACGAATATCTTATAGATGCAGAGTGAAGCACATTTTTATATCAACTATAAAATTTTTCAATATAGTTAAATATACAATAGCATAGTATACAAAATATACACATCACCTTGCCTTTTCTCCCTCCATATGTGGTTTGGTTCACTCTCAGGTTTGCATAGATTTGGAGCCCGATCTGTCGTCGTGGTGGAGCATAGCTTATGTGTATTACCATTATCATTACCATGATAAATCTTCTTTGAAATTTTTTTTTGGGTACAAAAATAATATCGATGGACTAGCGAGGTAAGAACAGATGCTACATATCATAAGTAAAACCAAAATGCTTAAATCACTAATAATACAATAGATCTTCATATTCGGAACTGACTCAATATTAGGTTATGCATTCTAGTAAAAAAATCAATTACCTAAATAGTCATATTATTTTCTGACTGATTGCAAAGCAAATGCTAAAAGAAAGACTTCTTGTTGGCTCTATGCCCACAACAATTAAAGGACCTTCAACTTCAAAATAAACATTTGAACCTATTATCTTAATAATTTTTGGTGATATCATAAATATCCCCAGCAATAAACTATGTTTTAACTACTCGTCATATCTATACTAAATATATATGATTCTTTTCAACCAACCGAATATACTTTTAATCTCTTCTTTGAGCATACTCAAGCTTTCTTGAAACTGTTTTAAATTATACTGACATTTATCCGTGATTATAATGTATACTGGATGCATATTCAATTTGAATTCCATAGTATCTACTATCGGTATAATGTATCTTGACAAAAGTACTAATACGAATACTGCTTCAATGTAGAGTATTAAAGTCATTTAAAACCCACACCTAAACATAAACTCACATTCGTCGATTATCTCAAATACCAACGTTTATATATTTTATTATTTCTAAATGTTTGTACCAATTTCTTCCATGTCGTAATTATTTGAATAAGAGGACGAAATCAACTCGACAAATTTTTATTTTTTAGATTAAACTAATTTATTATGAAGTTTAAAATTTAGAACTTTTAGGATATCCACAACAAAATTCGAAAAACCTATTATCCATAATTATTAAGTTATTGACTAAAATGACTGGTAATAATTTAATAGATGAGTTATAATCATTGATTATAAATAAAAAATATTCAATATACAATTTAGTTAAAGTTTTAAAATATTAAAAAGAATTAAATTAACTACTATTCTTATTTAGAATAGTCAAGAAAATAATAATTTAACAAGACCTTACAAATTTTAAATAATTAAACTTACTTTTAATCTATTATATTAAACTATTAATAAATTAACAAAATTAATTTTATTAATAAATTAAAGTATTAAAACTTAAAAATAATTTTAAAAAATTCTAATTAATAAATTAGATTAAACGAAAATTTTTAATCAGTTAATTAATTAATAATATATAAGAAAAAATTAAAAATATCTTAAGGAATGCCCGGAGATTTTCTTGCAAATTCTTATACGCCTTGTTTGACGGCGGGGGCCAAAACCATGAATCAAAAATAATAACTAGTTTTAAAAAAATAATAATAATAATAATAAATAAATTTTTCTAATCATTCTACACAAATTTAATATAATAAAATATTATTTTATTTCACGTACTAATAATTTTTAATAAAAATATCCAAATTTTATTTCACAACTTAGAACCAAATAAAAGTTAATATTTTTATTAAAAAATTATTAAATATGTGAAATATTTTTATTTAAAATATAAAATAAAGTTGATATTTTTAATTAAAAATTATTAAGTATACGAAATTAAAATAATATTTTATATTAGAATTTGTGTTAAAATAATTAAAAATTTATTTATAATTATTATTATATTATATTATTAATTATTATATTATTAAACATAGTACTATTTTGGTTCTTAATTTGATCCTGCGTGTCAAACAGGCCAAGGGATTGAATTTATAAAAAATTCATTACGGGATGGAATCACGTCAATCATGCCATCAATTTCTTCTTTAAGGAAAGTCACCCCTCCAAACAAGAAATTCACTTAATGCCGTGAACTAAACAACGGATAGAAATATGCTCTATTTTTTTTTAATCATACATAAAATTAATTTATTAGTTAATTAAACCTATTATTTTAAAAAAAATTTATCTTCTGATTCTCTATATTTAAATCTTAGACCTATGCAATTACCCCCTTTCTTTGGTGTGAATTTTCAAAACTCAAATTATAACTACATCCCTCAACTTTTTAGGTCCTAATACAAATTATATTTTTGTTAATTATTTCTCTCATTTTGGAACTTTAATGTTAATTTCTTATAATTTAAAATTTTTTTATTACATAATTAAAGTTTAGAAACTGTCGTTTTTAATTTAGTACAAACAAAAAGGTTGGAATCGGGATCGAATCGAATGACAAAATCCAAAAAATTGAGTTTTTTTTTTCCAGTTCGGTCCCGTTGTGGTATTAAGAAATTTTAGATTCGATCCTAGTTCCAAAAATTCTGCGTTTCCAAAATAGTTCGATTCAAGTCCAAGTTGCCACCCAAAATGATATAACAACCGTGCAATGCACAGTGCAAAAAATACTACTATATAGAAAAACCTCATAAGATGACAAATTGAGAATTAAAAAGGCATGAATTGATTCAAAGTTATTTCATACTATATTATATTATTTAAGATTAATATAATATTTTAAAAAAACATCGAAATCAAATTCTCTAAACTTCACATTAATTAATCAAAGAATTAACTCAATGCAAATTAGGAAGGGACTCAAGGCAACTTCAAAAGAAAAAATAGCTTAAATGCTTACCAGGTATGAAAAGATCATATTCTGAAAGTTGACAGATCATAAAAGAAAGATTCTAACATACAATAGAGACCCCCAAATTTAAAAAAAAGGTTTGATAGAATATATTAATTACTCATATTATCATCCAAATAAGGTCTTAAAAATTGTCTTACACACAGCAATTTAGTTTCTAAAGACACCATTAAGTATACTTATATTAAAAATACTGTTGGAGGACTTCCCTTAGCCTCCACAGGTCCACAGCTGATACGTGCAATCCTTTCTTCACCTCCCTCTCCATGTCGAGCGATTGTTTGACTGTAGCAAATGTGTTGCGAGGATGTAACTGGATCCCTTTTAGGGCTTGATCTCTCTACGAGCATCTTTATGGTGAGAAAGCTCATCACAATGGAAGCGGATTGGAGCACTCGGCCATCGCTAATCGACCGAAAGCAGTTGAGTGGCAGGAGAAGACTCCAGTCTCCTAATACACTGTAATCTTAATTACATAATTTACATTTTCAATATTTTAAAGTAATTACTATATAATTTATATATAGTTTTTGCCTAAAATGCATATCTTAAAATATATATACCAACATTATTGCATTTATTACTTTCATGCACGTAATTTGCATAAGGTTATATATCTTTTGTTGCAGGATGATGATCGACCCAGATGCTCAACGAGCCCAAGCAACCCTAGCTTAAGAGAAATCTTCACTGGTGATGAGCTTATACGTGTATACATACATACATAATACAATATATCTTATATACGTACTATTCTTCATGATTGCATTACTTAATGACCACAAGGAAATAGAGGTAAAACTTTCCAAAATGCTACTATTAAGAAAGAAAAATAACACATAAACTTCCAAATAATTGACTTATTATAGGTTTGAGATTTTAATATACTGAATTATTCTGACCAGATTAATAATTAATTCACTAGATAATCTAAGTATATTAAAGCTTCTAAAATCATGCATAAATCAAATTTATAGATAATTATTGAGAATGTATAGCAATACCTCAATTAAAAAAAAATAAAGAATATGTCTGTAATTCGACCTTAGTCGACTATCAAAAGTTATCTTGTCGCTGATGACCAAGAAGAAAAATGTGCAAAGTTCATACGTATAATACAAATGAACTTTTAGTGCTAAAATCGAGTATCTCTCACCAATTTGTATAAGTTGTGTGAGGGTAGATTAACTTATTCAAATTTTTTTGCTCCCAAAGCAAAAAAAAAAAGTGTGGATGTGAAACAATTAACTAGAATAGAAACAAACGCAATTTTGAATCCCCTCCAAACAAAAACTACGCTGTTCCTCACAAAGAAACGCACTGAGGCATTAAAAGTTGTTGGCCTAGAGAAGCTTAAGTCCATTAATGGAGATCATGAAGGCTTTAATTGCAGTATTTTTCCGTTGTTAATTTGATAGGTTTGGTGACCAGACATACCCAGCCACACTGATGCCCAGATTTGTGTGAGCAATTAAAGCTTAATAATGGACACGTTCATTTTCTTTTTTTCTTTTTTCTTTCCCTTTTTTATTCTTTTACTTCTAAAACATCACAATTCTCTTCACTCAATTAAAAATGATAGTGGTATGGAATTTCAAATCATTCAGGAACTCTTAACTCCAGTAAGCTTCCTCTCGACTGGACTAGGGGAGACTTCACAGTTTCATTTCATTCGTATATTTAATTAAAAGATATTTCATTTTGAAGCCAACGCAGATAGAAACTCAAATTTTCATGTAAATCTTAAAAAACAAAAATGTTATCTCAATCTTTCCATATGAATAATCATTTTAACCGATTCTATTAAAGTTGATGCATTAAATATTTATTTAAGGAGAAATTAAAAATAACAAAATTTAAACCATTGTAAATACGTCTAAGTATTTACTATATTATTATTTGAATATCATCTTTTATATGCTTTTAATTCTACCATAAGCCACATTATAACATCAGAGATTGAACTTAATTCGATATTTTTATAGAATGATGTGGATGATAATCGACAAACATAGAGAATTTTGAAATGAAATCTCTGTGCCCTATCACATTTAAGAAAAACATGTATTTGAAAAATGATTATGCGTAATTTGATTTTCTTAAGTTATAAGCATAATTTAAATTTTTTAATGATAATTTTTGTAATTTTTTTCAAAAATTAATTAAATAATATTATTTAAAATAAAACTATCAAATATTTATTCTGCCTGTTTTAGATGTGAAACGATTTGTTTACAATGTTAGCAAGATTTCATGCCACAGATGGCAAGAATTGATTTTTAAAATTAAAAAAAAAAAAAAGATTGGGTTACTTGCACAAAGTTATAGTCTTTACATTGATTAGACTATTAAGTAATTAAAACTGAAATCACTAAAATAATTTTAACAAATTAAAATTATAAATATAATTTAATTAATTAGTTGATGATATAAATTATAATTTACTGCAATGATATTTTGAGCGAAAAAAAAAAAAAAAATTTATAATATTTTATAATAGAATGGAAATACATAAATATTTAAAGAAAGATGATCAATATGTAAATCTTCTCTTATTGAATGTTTATATATAATATTAAAAATGAGATTATGATTACGGAATTTTGCAAAGGGTAAAATATTTATGTTAGTTATTATTTTCAAATAAATATAGGATGCAAAAAATTTTAAAAAAAACTTTCATTAAAATTTATATGTATAATAAAAATATAACTTAAATTTTAATATCTTAAATGTATTTATTATATGATATGTCAGCGTAAATATTTAATGAATGCCCAAATTGCTTTTTAAGCCAAATCAAGCAAACTGCACAACAAAATATTAAGAATTGTAAAAATACCCATTAATAAATAAAATACAATAATCTCCCTTTTTTATCATCTATGTGCTAAAAAAAAAACTTCAATACATATATCTAGTGAAATATATACGATAATTTTATCGTTTATGACAAAAAAATTTTAAAATTATTTATTAGACACCCTAAAATTAAATATTACATGGCACACTCATTTATTTTAATTTTATAACTAACATACTCTAATTAAAAACTCCTATATTTTAAATTAAGTAAATATTATCTAAATTATATTTTAACTTAAATAAAGTTTATCAAAATTAAAATCAACCCTTGATACCATCTTTAAATTAAATCTTACATGTTAAAAACTATTAAACTATGTTAGAATATTCCATTAGACAACCATTTTAATAATGAACAATTGGAAGAATGATTAGATGTAAGATTACACCGAGGCGTTAAATTTTATTTCTATGAAAACTTTGTTTAAGTAAAGCATAAAATTCAAGTACATGATTTACTCAAATAAAAATATAGATGATTTTTTAACTAGAATGTATTGTGGTAAAATTAAAATAAAGAGTATGTATCATGTAAATATTCAATTAAGTATTCTTGTGTTCATACGAATAAAAATTCTATTATTTATATTAAATTGTAAAAATTGTTCGTGACCCTAATATTTTATTGAAACGTCTTCTAAGAACAATGGACAAAAACTTACCAAAAATTAGACAATCCATTGAGGTTGAATTCACCACCGCTGTAATTTAAATTAAGATTGAAAAAGAACGGTGATGTTTGGGGTAATGAATGAAAAAATTGTAATTTCTTCCAAGTAAAATTTTTACCTCATAAATACTGAAAGCTTTAATATTCGCGCCCCAGGACGTGAGCTGGTTGCTACAGAGCCCGAAGCCATTCACACGGCATCCACCGTTATTGTGACTGGTGCTCTTCCAAACAGATGGGGCCGACGAGACGGTTTTCGCTTCCGCGGATGCGCCAGAAACTTCAAACACCAAATGTTCGGCGCAGGAATACAATCTCGGGCCAGCCGGTGGCTGCCACATACTTCCACTGCAGAGGCGGCCCGGCTCCGTGCGGCCAAGGCTACGTGAGCTTTTTTGGTATTTCTAATTAGATATTTATCCTGATCAAGCCAGTAATCGATAGAAATTTAAAGTATACTGCTGCTATGGTCTAATAGTACGTGCCTATATATATTATATAATGTAAAACTGTCTTCATCCTAATTTGTAAAATAAATGAGTTAGTATTCTGTTAAAAGTCGATTACAATTAGAAGCCCGCTTTCGAAATACAGCGCTATTGCAAACACCTAGAAAGAAATGTAAGTCGTGCCAAATCTTTCCCTCGGCGGGAAGAAACAAAAATACACATAACGCACTTTTATATATAAGCTGGCAATCATTCATAAATTAAACTGGAGATATGAGGAGAACTCACATAATCATCAGAATCTGTCAAAAGCTTGCATAGAACACAATGCCACCAAAGTCTCAAGGCTAGCAAGTCAATTTAAAGGGCTTAAGCTCAGACTAAAAGAGCATTTTTGCGGGATTTTTTACTTTAATCAAGCAGTATTGGGTTCCAACTCGATTTCAAGTAATTCTTGGTGGGAAATCGAGCCAGCTCGATGTCCAAAAATCAACTAATTCGACGTTCAGCACAGTTCAAACAACAAAAGCCACATTTAGAATGCAAGCCAACTTCAACTTTTTGTTCCAAGATGACTTCAGCTGAAGTCAACACCATTAACTACAAGAATTAAAAAACTCCTGAAATTACTAATAATCACAAACTGATTACATTTACAAGGCGTCATTTAATCACAACTTTCAATAAAAAATATCTCTATCCAAATTTAATTTTAACTTTCTTAAATTTAACCTTACAAACAAACATGTCATTTAAGTTACCTATTTACACAAATAAAGCCGATATATAAGAATGTGCCAATTATAGAAATATTAAATTAATGAGTCATATTTTAAAATTTTAGGAGAGAATAATCAAGTAAAGATTACATTATAATAATAGAGTGTCATAAAACCAATATAGTTTTATGTTTGATAGATCCACTATAGAAACTATTCATTTGTTGAAGGGATTAATAAAAAAATTCAAGGAGAGCAAAGAAAATATGTATTTAATTTTTATCGATCCGGAAAAAATTTATGATAAAATTTCAAAGAAAATGTTTTGAAAAATTTTAGAAAAGAAAAGAGTTTACACTGCCACATTCAAATTATCAAAGACATGTATAAAAGGGATGTTACTTGTATTCAAACACAATGTAATTTAACAAAAAAAAAATTCAATTACAATTGAACTACAACAAAACTGAGCTTAAAGTTCATATCTTTTTGTATTAGTTATAAAGACCCTGACTGATCATATCCAAGAAATAGTATCATAGTATATGCTTTTCGTAGATAATATTCTACTTATAAAATTAGAGAAAAGGCTAAGGGGGCGTTTGGTTCGATGTTATCTTGTTGTTATGTTATGTAATCTAGATGTCCCATGACATCTAAATGTTATTTTTTGACTAATAATTTTATAATCTAAAAAAAGATTCTTTGTAGATGTCACTAAACCAAACAATTGCTTTCTGATCTAGATAACACAACATAGCATCAAGATAACATTGAATCAAATGCCCCCTAAGGCAAAACTCGAGTTACGAAGGAATACCTAGGAATCTAAAGTAGAAAAATACTTCTAGTGTATTAATTATATGATAAAAAAATCCGTTTAAACTTAAAAGTAATTTTACAGAATAGTTGTGAGGCTAGTAATGTTAAATGGTGTAGAATGTTGGCCTACAAAGTAAAAACACACAAGTAAAATAAATATCACAAAGATAACTCAATAAACGTTAATCTAGCATGACAGCATTCAGTTTGATCTTAAGAAATTGAGAAATTATCATGGAGTAAATAATTAACCACAACTACATATTAATCATAACAGTATATACTCTGAATCAATCCATTTACTGGAGGGACAGAACCACAATCATATGAATTTGTACAAAAAAAGAAGTGACACCATTCAACCTGACATGCAAATACGTTACACTATAACACTTAACAGTTTCCCTACAAGCACGTCGAAGATCTTCATAAGGGAAAACTTCCTTCAGCATTAACCAACGTGACAACGTTAACAGCATTTGCTTTTCTTTAATAACCATCAGCTGTTCTCAATAAACGCTCAGCTGTTCTCATATTTCGAACAAGAAAAAGCATAGTCAAGATTCACATGATGCACAATAGATCCTATTTAGTTGTATATATTTTGCAGTTTCACATTCCTTTTTGAGTAACGTCATGCATTAACCAGTAGATAAATATGACTAGTGGTTTATTAAAGAAAAGCAAATGCTATTGTTAATGGCTTATTTGTCTTCGCTTGTAGAGTGGTAGATGAACTAATAACCAACAAAAATCATATGGAATTTGGTACAAAAAGAAGAAAATTGACACCGGAATTTCAGGACCAGTACTATTTGCACACATCTTATAGCTGAAGTGATTCTCGTTCAGCATGCTTACCGGGTAAACTGTTGAGTGTTATTAGTGTAACATATTTGCATGATTACTGAGGTCGAATGGTGTCATTTTCTTTTTTTGTACAAATTCATATGATTGTGGTTTTGCCTCCAGTAAATGGATTGATTTTGATTATATGTAGTTGTAGTTAATTATTTACTCCATGATATTTTCCTCAATTTCTTAAGACCAAATCTGAATGCTGT
>KZ452013.1:7769442-7811738 GCA_002786265.1 Apostasia shenzhenica | reverse complement strand
AGAGAAAGAGCCTGGGGGGATGACGGGTGAAATCGGAAAAAAAAAAAAAAAAAAGTTGCTAAAGCTTGTTCACGAGGGGGAGTAGATGTTCTAGTTTGACGCGGTAAGAGCGCATCTTCCTTTCGAAACACAAGCCAGAAGGCGTTTGACGTTCGCTATTGATTGGTGTGCATTTTAAGTCGCACATAGCGACGGCAGCTCGAATGACCCATGACGATCCCGATTCTTTTCAATCTGTTTCTCAATGCTGTTGAGGAAGTTTTTCGACGCCGTAGGCCTATTCGTTTTATTGCGTGGATGTCGACTGATGCGAAGCTCAGGTTGATTCTGTTTTCCAGTAACACAGATTTCAGACGGGGGTACATGATTTCCCTACTACGACAATTTGCGAGCCATTGATGATTACAGTCCTGATTGAATCCGAGTTAGGAGTTTCTCGATTCCGCGTCGAATCGCTCGCTGCTTTTCGCCGCCAAAGATCTCCTCTTCTTTTGTCTGAGGGAGTTCGCTCAGGTTTTGAACTTAGCGATGTTCGCCCACGGCCCTTTCTATTCCTCGCATTATCCACTAGTTCCGCAGGCGTAATCATCAAAATACCGAAAGGAGGCCGCCAGAGCGGGCTTATTCATTGTCAGGGAATCCTCTTAGATTAATACATATTTTTCCCGTCGGCGACGGTCACATGAAATATTTGTTCGTATTGGTCGAAGCTAGGACGCGTTCTCTAGGGTCTAGTGGCCTTGTGGAGACGATGCATTATACTCGAAGCATTCCTGGACCCGACTTTAATCCCCTCTGATGGGTGGCGATTGCGCGCGCGATCAGTGGGGGACACTTGACGCATAAGTGTAGGTCGGATCGATTTCACTGGAATGCTCCTGGAGGCTCAGTCCAGGGATTGCATTATACCTGAGGGGAATCCATAATGATGAAAGTCAATTTATTTCACTTGTTTCCTTGCGCAGGCCCTCTTCGAGACGCAGCACATGCAGGTAGCATAGCTCGAGCAGGTAGATCGCTAAGAAGCTTAGATATGGTATGGAGGGGGAGAAGAGTTTAACTGACCGACCGCCATTTCGTTGAAGGCCACGGGAATAGAGCATTGTCGGACCGAACTGCCTGGGGGATCGACCAGGTACGTGGTGGACATCACAGTGCGCTGATTTTTCAAGCGACGATGATCAATGGGTCGTCGACGGATTGGACCCTCTCTCAGAAGGTTGCCTGCGGTGAAGAAATGTCAGCAAAAATGGGGGAATTTGATGGCGGCATACCTCTCGGCACCTTCCGGGCCCCGGAGATTGGCAGTCTGACCCGAAATCGACAGACGACCTTCTCACTAGCACAATGTTTATGTTTATACATTGAGTTTTTACACGGTTCTCTTAAAAGACGAAGCTTAAAAAACATTACGTGCGGCATGAAATAAACGTGCTGTGGAAAGTAAAAATTATTATAAACGCGGCGATGTAATAATGACCCGCTGTTGTTTGAGTTATCTATTACAGCGGTCGACTCACTGAACAATCTGTTCGTAAATTCTCTACGCCTAAAATTCTCAACCAGCGCCCTCAACAAGCGCCCCTCTCTCGTTGCTCTGGCTCGCGCGCCTGTGTTCGATCCCCTCTCTCTCTCGTGGTGCATCGCGCGGCTAGACGCCTCCCCGCTGCCACTTCGCCTGCCCCGCAGGTCGGGAGCTCCCCCATTCGGCCGTCGGCTTACGGCCGCTCGCTGTCGCGCTCGTCCTGCCGCCCGTTCTGCGTCGTGTCCCATTGGCCGCCGCGACCGGCCCTGCCTTCGTCGCGTCCGCTCGCGCCCAGTTTCGCCGCCAGCTGTTCGTTCGCGCGGTGCGCCGTCTGATTCCGCGTTCTCCGGTGGCCTCGCACCAGCCCTCCCTGTAGGACGGTGCACGAGTTGATACGCTTTTTGGGAAAGACATCCAGGAATAGTTAACGCTGGCGGTCAATTGCTCATTTAAGGGTCAGTCACATATAAATGAAACTACAATGAATCAATCTATTATGTTCTTTCATGTAGATTGTTTTTAATCATATAGATTCACATATATTGATAGTACCATTGGATCTAGCATTTTTAGATCAATTCCATTTACGATTTTTATTAGATGCATCCTGCAGACTATGACGTAGTGACGCTGTTGCTGTACGATCTAGGAAGCGTGAAATCATGGGTATTTAATGATAAACTTTATGTTCAAATTTATTTTAGTAATAACAGTTAATTTATTTTCTACCAGTTCTATGTCTAAACTTTTGTTCGGATCGCCTAAACAAGCATAGAGTTAAAACTACTGTAAGAAGATGTTGGAGATATCATTTTTTATATTGTTTTGTTTTTTATTAAATATTTCATCAAAAGTTTTTTAATTAAAAAACATTCATGTTTTTTTTACTGAATTTAGTGGTTTGCAGTAGTAAGTTCAATGTGGATGATTATTAATGAGATATTTACGCCAGATTGTTTATTCTGCCGCGCTTACTAGATTTTTCTTTATTAGTTATTTATGAGGTGACAACATATGATAAAAAGATATAGATTTAGTTTCTGAGAATTAGCTGCATATATATTGGAGAATTGGAGTCTTACGTAACAGGTATGTTTTTTAAAATTTTGTATTAAAAATTTAATTATTTGAGTTAAAATTGATTATTTTGTTATTTATACTGTTTCTATAAGTTATTATTATTATATATATATATATATATATTATAATAAGAGCTGAAAATTTATTTGACTCATTTTAATGTAAGGCTGAATCTTCTCCACCGAAGCATCTTTAGTATGATTATATTGTCATGAAAGAGTTTAAGGAGCACAAGATTCCATTCACTTGCTATTAGACGACATTCTTCTTGATGGAAGGTATATATATGTAGTATATGTTGTTACTATTACATTTTATATGTTGTTTAAAACTGTAAATGCTATCTGATCTTGAAGGATGTTGTTGTTTCTGAATTCCTTTTTGGCTTTCTATCCTTTTTTTGTTGCAGTGGTATAAAAGAGATAATGCCATGTAGCCAGACGAAAGGAGCCTGAATAGTTCCCGGATGAATTTTCACCCCCATAAAACCATCAGCTGTTCTCAATAAACGCTCAGCTGTTCTCATATTTCGAACAAGAAAAAGCATAGTCAAGATTCACATGATGCACAATAGATCCTATTTAGTTGTATATATTTTGCAGTTTCACATTCCTTTTTGAGTAACGTCATGCATTAACCAGTAGATAAATATGAGTGAAACATTCATCCGGGAACTATTCTAGGCTCCTTTGTCTGGGCTACATGGCATTTATCTTCTTTTTATATACCACTGCAACAAAAAAGGATAGAAAGCCAAAAAAGGGAATTCAGGAAAACCAGAAATTTGAACACAACATCCTTCAATGCCTGCCTATTGATGCTCTCCACCAAACCAATTGGGATAACAAATCTAAATATACAACCAAAACAATTAAACAATGTAAAGGTAAGCTCAATCACAAAAGCACAAATTAAAAAGTCATCTGCCAAAGATACATTAAAATTTCGAAAGACAAGAAGAACGATAACAAAAAAAGAAAGCTCAAATTTATTTGGTAAACAACCTAAGTAAAAGTTAAACTGCTTAAGTTATTTTGATATCCAAACGCTTTTGCTGATGCATTTTTACCCTAAGTTGTCCTTTGCTGCTAAAGTGCTCAAATGGATGAGTTAAGCTGCTTAAGTTAAGTGACCCCTAAGATGGCTTATGATGCTCAAATTTCTTCGCATCTTCCCTCCTTTGCCTTCATTTTCTCGTGTGCTCCAGTCTCATGCTGTCGATCGCAACACTTTTCTTCTTTGTGCGCTCACCCGGTGCTCTGTTGCTCCCGCTCCTCTCTCGAGCTCTCAATCGCAATACTCTTTTAATTGTATTCTTATTTCATTGCGCTGATGGATGGGTTGGTAATAAGTTGTTATTGTGATAAAATTAGTTACCTATACATGATTATGCTTATCTACTATACATCAAATTAATATATTATAGCCTGGTCATTTAAATATTTCAATGGTGGCTTGCATTTTTTTCGATTCTATGCATCTCCACTTCCATTTTCCTACTAGTGGAGCAAGTGCAAATGTAGAAGTAAGGATGGTGTACAGGACTGGGTTGATAGGATATGTCAATATAATCTTGCAATGGGATATATATGTAATTTTTTCACAAAAAAAAGGAGGAGCACCATTTTCCTAAATACAAAATATGCTACTATAGGCGAAGAAACAATTAAGAGACTTCATTAATGAAACAGTTAACAAAAAAAAACAAATGTCAAAAACCTAAGAAATTTTGATTATAAATTTCAACTACAGTGCAAAAGAGTAAAATACAAAAACACTAATCTAGGAACTTATACAAGATAAAGATAAATACCTTCGATATTTTATGTGAAAAGTTTAAGAATCATGGTTACTATAAATATGATAATTAGCATGACATAGCATTTGACGGTATCGTTTTGTTGACTTGCTCAAATGTTACAGAGATTTTAGCCTAGGATTACCTGATAACTAACAATACATCTGTTTTTCTTGTATTTCAATAGGACGACAATAGTAGAACTCAGAATCCTGCTCAAATTTTCAATGATGGACTTCTGATCTCGACGGAGGACCTATTGATGCTTGCCCAATAGACTCCTAGCTTCACCTTAATAGTATCAAGCACCACACCGCATATCACTCTTCTCTTCCCAATTTTATAAGCAAGGAGGAGCAACGATTTGACATGATGAACTTTCGAGAATATCCTTAGCATCGCCATATAGACTGCAAGCACTCCTTAGTAGTTTGATTAGTTGGCATGGTTATTACTCCACAATAGTTTAACAAGTCATTGTGGCAGCCTTCTATAACTACAAAAGATTATCTGACATTTTAGAACAATTGTCCAATTCAATTCAAGAAATTCCTTCTCAACAAAAAGTTGAACAAGTAGACGACGTCGCTTCAAATTTAAGTGCTCGTCGAAACTATGTCAATGCTCTTTGATAATGACTTTCGTAAAAAATCTTTCAACAACCTTTTTGATTTACTTCTCATTCTTATAGAGGAGGGATCCCCAACCGAGTATTGTCATGACCTAACCTAATATTATATAGGTATTGTTCACTTTAACCTAGCTCTAAATGAGTTTCACAATATTACTTTTCAAAAAACATCTCAACTTATTATTTATATAAAGCTTTATGCATATAACTCAATAATTCTTCTTTCATTACTAATGTGGGACTAATGATGTCCCAGGTTGTTACATGTCACTCGCCATCTCCAAATCCTGACATCACAAGTCACTCCTTACACTTTTTCGACTAGAAATTACAAGCAATTTAATTATAAATTATTTCAATGGCAATAATACCCATTTAATCAATGTTCTATAAAGCTTATCCCAAAAGAAAATAAAATGATACTAGAAATATGACTTGACCAATATAATGCTACATTAGTTGGTGCCATTTTTGTCGATGCTTCTAAGAAATGAGCCGCTTTTTGTAAGCTCACGCAGCGGCTTGTCCGTGTACCGGATGAGGTTATAGGCCCAAGCGCCTGCGATCGTCCCACCAATCGGACCCACCAAGTAGACCCAGATCGATTCGTAGCGAGTCGCAATGATCGCCGGTCCAAGAGACCTTGCAGGATTCATCGATGCTCCAGATATCGGCCTGCAGTTCAAATTTGGCTTTAAGGTTTAAGATTTAAGATCAAAAACAGGTATGTTAATATGTCAACACGTTAAAATAGCATTCCGTTACCCGGCAACAACCACATTTAATAAAACAGTAGCACCAACTGCTAGGCCAGCAAGTTCACCAATCTGCATTAATTCTTTAGTCAATGAGTGAAATCTAGTAGAAGAAGACGAGGTTGCAGTAGAAGGGGAGAAGATCAGCTTACAGCTCGATTATCAGTGGCGACGCCAGAAACCACAAACATAAGGTAAAAGGAGATAATGAACTCGAGAACCAGAGACTGAACATTGGATCCCACCGGAATCGTGCCGGGGAAGAGCTCATGATCACCACCAAAGAGTAAACGCAACGTGCCGCTTGCTAGGGTGGATGCAACCACCTGTGCTATAATATAGGCAGGAACCTGCAAAAGCTTTTAGTAGTCAAATATATGAATAATATTTATTTTTCTACGAGAATAGTTTTAGGGGGTGCTTGGTTCAATGTTATCTTGACGTTATGTTATGTTATCTAAAGAAATAATTGTTTAGTTTAATGACATCTATAAATAATATTCTATAATATTATAAAATTATTAGTCAAAAGATGACATCTAGATGTCATGACATCTATATTACATAACATAACACTAAAATAACAACGAACCAAACGCCCCCTTAGTATAAATTTACTGATTAAATTGAATCACCATCATGAGTTGTGATTCAATTTCTTGCTCTTGCTTGAGCTCACTGCAACCGTCAATGAATAATTTACATTGACCGGAGGTTGTCGCCAACTAGTCGATCACCTTTGGGAGGACCTCACTTTTACGTAGCCGACCTCTTCTTTATTTGCTCTGTCTAAATCTCTCTCTCTCGTCTCTCTCTCCTTCCTAAACAATCACAAACCCAATCTTGTGGCTTCTTAACCGCTTTCACCACCTCTCCCTCCGATTTCTTTTCTAGTTCCCGACCGCCTACAACTAGGTCTAGAAGTTCTTTCCGCATTCAACTTTTATATAGAAGGATACTCAATTCTCAACCTAAATGTGAGCTTCTTTTCATCTCTTTAATCTTTGCAAACAATCAATCTTTTTTGTACTAATTTACAAAAAAACATTCATAAATGTTCAAGCTTTTTACAACAGTTGACCAAGTGAACTGCTATAAAAGTTTTATAGTAGGCATGAGATCTTTTACAGTTGCAACAACATATACAATAATCTTAGTATATTCTTTAACTAATATAAAAAGTCTTACTTGTGTTGATTTTTTTCTTTATTATTCTATTTGTGAATAACTATATGATTAATCATTGATACGACATCATTTTGATGATATTATGGTGGTGTGAAAGATTTTTATATCTTAGAAATGACTCAGAATTGTTGTATTCATAGGATTTAGCGGTTGATACAAAATTAAGTCATGAATTTTTTTTAATTTTTAAACTATAGAAGAGGTTGGTCAAGGATGTTGAATTTAGCTCAAACATTGAATATTTTATTAAAAAAATTGTACAAAATGAAATACTAAATTTAGGGCCATCAAAGCTAATGAATGACTCCTCCAAAAATAAAAAATGCCTCACAATTAATAATAAGTTTTGGTGCAATCAACATTAATTCTTGGTTATACTAAATGTATGGAAAGATTAGCCAAGATTTACCCCTATCCTTCATATAAATTCATATACTTTTAACATTTTATATGAATATTTTTGACAAATTTTATTTCATATAAAACCTCAGTTACTTCTTTTAATATTATACGTTTAAATCGTGATAAACATTTTATAGTCTAACAAGATATCATTCAAATTGCTCTTCTTTTTTTATCATTTTCTTTTAACACTCTCATCTTCTTTTTATTATTTTCTTGTTTTTATGATACAAATATTAATATTGAAAAAAAAAGAAAAAAAATCACAAAAAAATAAAAAGAAATGAGACAAGTAAACTAAAGGGCTTGTGTAAAACTATTGAAAAGATTCAAACACCACAGAGCTACCTAGAAGTTTACCCAACCTCCTGGACCTGAATGTAATTTGCCCTTAACTATTTCCTACTAAATTAGATCTTATTCCATGTGTTTGAAGGCAGATTCAAACCTAAAAGTCGTCCCCATTTGAACTTATCCATCTTCTTCGTCATCAAATTTTTAAATTTTATATTAACAGAAAATGTTAAAAATATATTACAACAACAACAACAACCAAACCTTAATCTCACTAGGTGGGGTCGGCTACATGAATACTTTGCTTTCATTCCGCTCTATCAGTTACTAAATTCTTATCTAAGTTTAAGTAACTAAGATCACTCCTTATAGTTTTTTGCCATATCTTCTTTGGTCTCCCTCTTCCTCTTTGTACATGGGCAAAATTCAATAACTTAATTTTTCTAACTGGAGCTTCAATCGGCCTACGATTTAGATGTCCAAACCATCGAAGCCGACTTTCTCTAAGTTTATCCTCAATTGGTGCAACACCAACTTTCTTTCGGATATACTCATTTCTCATTCTATCCTTTCGTGTATATCCACACATCCACCTTAACATCTTCATTTCTGCAATATTTATTTTATTTGTATGTTTTCTCTTTGCAAGCCAGCATTCAACTTCATATATCATCGCTGGTCTTACTACAGTTTTATAAAATTTATCCTTGATTCTGGCTGAGATTTTTCTATCTCACAACACACCAGAAGCATTTCTCCATTTTACCCATCATGCTTGAATCCTGCTAATAATGTTATTATCTATTTCGCCATCATTTTGTATAATTGATCCAAAGTATCTAAAGTGCTCACTCTTCTTGACAATACGTTAAAAATATATTACACGAATTATTCAATAGATAAATAAGTTGAATAAATAGTAAATTATATACGATTTATGTTAATGATATATAGGTCAGAACTTATATCATATATCCTGCATTCTCCAAATTTTCTACGATATAATTGCTCGCATGTAATTTGAAACTATAAAAAAATTTACAAAATTCATATTTTTAAATTTACGACAAATTATCTACCGAACATGACATAATTATCAATTTTTTTGTTGGCTTTAATTAAAATTCTTTAATGAAAAATGATTAAAAAAAACTTGAATAAAAAATAAAATAAAATGGGATCGAATTTGCACTATCAAACGAATTCTTCATCAACAAAACCTGCTTCCATGGGAACCTCCGGCAGGAGGCGAAGGCAATGGTGACTGCCGGATTGAAATGGGCGCCGGAGATATGGCCGACGGAGTAGACCATCACCATCACCGCCAGCCCCCACACGATGCATATGCCGGGGAAGGTGATGGTTCCCTTCGTGTGCTTGTTCACCGTCACCGAACCGCAGCCGGCGAAGATCAAGAAGTAGGTGCCCAACACTTCTGCTATCAGCTGCAAGCAACAGTTAGAGAATCATGGAGGAGAAGAAGAAGAAGAAGAAGAAGAAGAATTTAATTCTGATGCTGCCCAACAACAAAATCGCTAAGAAATTCACAGAAAATTGATGTTGTGAAACAGAGAAAAAAACAGGGGAACAATGGAGGCGCTTACTTTCTGTAAAAAAGGAACAGTATTGATGCGCAGCCCTGTATCCTTATCGCCAGAAATGCCATTAATCTCCTCTCGTGAAACCGGTAGAGCCCTATCTCCTTCTTCCATCGCCATGGGTCTCTCTGAAAATCCCTGTATGCCTCTCTCTCTCTCTCTCTCTTTCCCTCTGCCAGATCCCTGAAATAGAGCACGCTGGCTACAGCTGCGATTTCCGTGAATTAGCCTGTATTTATGGAGGCCTGAAGGAATAAAAAGGAAAAAGGAAGATGGATAAGACCCAGAGGAAGCCGATCCCTTCTCTCTTTTGGGTTTTGATCTTCTGTGATCTAGTTGGCAAAAATAACCATTTTGGATCCTCTCTGTTCTTCCTCTGACTAACAGGGCGGAGAGACCGGAGGAGAGATGAAAACAAGGAGAGAGAGAGAGAGAGAGAGAGAGAGAGGGGCTTTTAATGGGGACGGGTAGGGAGGCGTGCAGGTCTGAATGGAGAGCTAAGAGCAGAACGACGAAAACAGAGCATTGAAATCTACACCAACCAACCAACTATTGCGAGGCATGTAAATGAGCCGAATTTTAATGCGATTCATAATTCAATTTAAAAATATATTATATTAAATATATTTTATTTACTATTTATCTGATCCTAAATTTGACCTGATTATCATTTTTCTACAAATTCTGATCATAGATCGACAATAATCCAATTCATTTATATTGGACTCTGCTGACTCGCCGTATATAATTTAATTTTTATTAAAAATTCATCCACATTTATGTGTTCTTTATTGAATAATTTTACTAAAATAAAAGTGAGATGTCATATTTTTATCACAGTTGAATTATTTATATTTTTTAAATTAAAATTTCTAAACTATTATAATTATTATACCACATTACTTTTATTAAAATATATTATTTTTCTAGTATATTAATTATCACAATATTAATATATTAATTAACGACTTTGAAAATAAATCGAGATTGTATATATGAAACTCTCTTTGTACTTATGCAAAGCAATAATCTGATTTGATCTGAGATCTGACCTGACTTGAGTGTGATCTGAGTCAGATTCAGGTTAAACTGATCCGATCTGAATATAAATGAATTCGGATTTAAATCAAGGCTAATCCGATCGGAATCTGACCGTTTACAAGCCTAACTATTGTTGCTTAAGCAAATAAATAGCAAATAAGTCCCTTTAATTTAGATTTATGTGAACGAGCATTTCGTTCAATGTTATCTCGATAATATGTCATGCTATTTAGAAATAATAATTAGATGACATTCTAAAAACTCGTAGAAATGTGACTTAGAAGATGTTATTTAGATACATGATATAATATCAAGATAATATCGAATCAAACGCCCTCCAAATCTAAGTTTTTCTCATTTGTAAATCGACTCATTTAGTTCGAGAAATAATGCAACTAAGTCCTCTAGCTATTTACTCCAACAAAAAATTCTCTCGCTATTAAATTTATGAGTAAAATTTATGAGTAAAATGATATTTGTTATCCTTCTCTCAATCATCTATTTCTATTCTTTTTTTTTTTCTCTTTCTTTTTATTATAGATATCTTTGCTTTTACTGTACATGAGAATCAAAATCAAGACCAAAACAGTACTAATCTTAAAAATAATAATAATAATAAATAAATATTTTTTTAAGTATTCTACACAAATTTTAATATAAAAAATAATATTTTACTGCACATATTTAATAATTTTTAATAAAAATATTTATTTTATTTTAAATTTTAAATCAAAATATTCAAATCGAGTATTTCAGAATAATGTCAGATGTGAATAAAGAGAAGAGATATAGAAGTAGAAATAAAAAAATTGAGGGGTAACAATATCTTTTCCACACGTTGATTTAATGATAGAAAATTCTAATAACTTTCTCAGCCTTTCGGCTAAGATCAAGTGTAATGATAGAAAATTCTAACTGCATTAATTTTCAAATTACGGATCCAATTGATTTGAAAATAAAACGGACTCAAACATGTATAAGTTGAAATTAGAGAGACCTAATTGTTATTTATCCTAACTATAAATGATTCTAATAGCTTCCAGGAAAATTTTGAAATAAAAAATGACATTTTTTTTTGATAATTACCTACATGTCACGTAATTTAGTTTTATTTATGTCTTATCCATTCATCCTTAGTTAATTACGCTATGCATACTCAAAATATTGTAAAATCTTACATACACATATTTTAACTTATTTCTATTATAATGAGTAATTATAATTTTTTAATAATCTAACTATAATTAAATTACAAAAAATCTGAGCCGTTCATCGTATTATTTTAAAGATATTTAAATATATTTTTAGTAAAAATCCTAAAATTTAAATGTTTAGATGACGGCAAAGAAAGAAGACATCCGCTCGTCACATCTCAAAATCCTATGTGCAATTTGTCCTATTAAGTTTTAGTATTATAATGTAACTTATAATCATATCATTCCTTGATATCATTTGTAACATCTAATAAACTATTTATTTTCTATAATTATTATTTGTAACCAATAAATAATAGCAATTAAATCTATGTATATTTAAATCCTTTTAACTTTTAAATTACCTAAATAGAGCCTTTAATTTGAGATAATATGGAGATAGATTTAGGAATGACAACGGGGTAAATTTAGGTCAAGTTTATAAATACTCATACTCGCCCCGCTATATATTATACATTACATATACCTGCCTTATACCCGTTTTTGCCCCGCCCCTATTCTAGTTTTCACAAAGCCGTACTTGCCCCGTCCTGTCACATTTTCTCATTAATATTAATGAATATTGAATTATTTTACTCTATTTGAAATAACAAAAATCGTAGTCACATGGTGAATACACTATGAAAGCAAGGTCTTATATTTCTTTATTTTCAATGCACTCTTTTTATTTTACTCTATATAAGCCTATATAAAAATAAATAAATATATATATATATAACAAAATGGGTTGCAGGTCGTGAGTAAAATTTTAGTACCCATACCGATCCCATTAGGGGCGGGGCGGGGGATGTTTAATCGGGTACGAGTATAAATTACCACCTCTAAATAGACTCTTTAATATTAATAAAAAAATTCAATAGATGGCATTTTCTCCGAATAATGGATCAATTAGATCAAATAAAAAATTAAATTAATATTTTAGATAAAAAAAATATAAACTGACTAATTAATTAAAAAAAATATTCTATACTGAGTAGTTTAATTAATATCAAAAAATATATTTATATTTTATCTCAAATTTAAAAATTTATTTAATTAATTTAAAAACTAAAAGAACTTAGTTATATATAAGCCTAAACTCATACCTAATTGCTTTTAATTATGAAAAAAAATTCAAATTAATATTTAATGAATTATTTATAAATAAATTTAGGAAGCAATTCGTTCCTTGTTACTTTGATCTTATGTCATGTAATTTAAATAATTTTTAACACTCTGCACCCCAAAATTTAAAACATATTTTTTATTTTGACAATTTATACTCAAAGAAGCAAACAGAATAATATATATATAGAGAGAGAGCAACTAGAATTTTTTGTATCAGATGCATGTACAGTGCACACGACAATCATAGCGTACCACGTCAGCACATGGAGCCCACTTTTATCCACATGGTGCTCGCTGATTGGCATGTGCACAGTGCATGCACATGATACAAAATTTTTCAAGTACGAAGTAAAAAAGTCTTAATTTTTAAGTTGAGAGTATGCAAGGCACACACATTATTTTGTTAGTGACTATTATGTCCCTTCTATTAACGGATACCCTGAAAAGCAATTGAGGAGCCCAGCCGTAATTTCCCTGCTATAAATAGAAAAAAATCCGTCGACCGTTGTCCCGAACCTAAATTCAAATCTCCGAGCCTCTTATCAACGTTCATCGTAAACCCAAAGCTCATATCTCCCGTCCATCCCACTAGCCAAACCAGTTGAGCACGAACCACCATGCTCCTCTGTTTACAAAACAGAGCACTCACAGCGAAAGCTTTAGATCAACGGAAAAGAGAAGGAACGAAAGGGCGAAGGACGTTTGAGAATGGTCTCCAAATTCACCAGGAGAACCCCCACGAAATCCCGTAAGTTCAGCCCCTCTGGAGCTCGCCGTTGCCGGCAGAGAAAGCCCTCCTCATCTCCTCTCAAAACCCTCGCTGCTGCCGCCGCGTCCTTCGATAGATCCCTCCGATCCTGCCAGCGCTGCCTCTTTAAGCTCATTCCTTGCCTCGCCGTCCTCCATACGCCTATAAAGCGTAAGCAAGGTTTCCGCCGCCTCGTCCCTGTCCAAGATGACAAAAGTCAGACCACCGGAAGATCCACCTCTAGCTCCTTGCCGCTGCCGTCGGCGACAGGGAGGAAGACGATCGTCCTTGATCTAGATGAGACCCTGATCCATTCGACAACCGGAATCCCTCCCGAGAGATACGACTTTGTCGTCCGCCCGTGGATCGAAGGCCAGGAGATGACCTTCTATGTGTTGAAGAGGCCGGGAGTCGACGAGCTCCTCTGCTCCGCCGCCGAGTTTTTCGAAGTCATTATCTTCACTGCCGGGTTGAAGGAGTACGCCTCCCTCATCCTCGACCAGCTGGACCCCAGCAGAAAGTTGATCGCCCACCGGCTGTACAGAGACTCGTGCCGGGAGGCCCAGGGGGGAAAGCTAACCAAGGATCTGTCCGGCCTTGGAAGAGATTTGCGGAAGGTGGTGATCGTAGATGATAATCCAGTGTGCTACGCTCTGCAAAAGGAGAACGCCGTCCCTGTGACCCCATTCATCGATGATCTCGGAGACCGGGAGCTCCGGCGAGTGATGAGCTTCTTGAATGTAGCCGGCGGCTTCGAGGACATGAGAGATGCGGTAGAGTTCTTCCTCGCCGGCGCTAAGCCTGCCGACGAGCCGTGAATCTGTGTCTATTGCGAGCGCAAGGTCTAGCTGAAATCGCTGTTTCCTTTGTGTTTTGCTGACATCGAATTAGGGAAATTCTTTGGGAAAGAAGGCCTTTTTATGGGAATTTTTTATTTGTTCTTGGATCTGCAACAGAAATTATCCACAAAATATTATATCTTATTGAAAGTTTTCATTGTAATTTGGCTGATAAAATTTTCCTATGATCAAGATTCAAGAAGGCAAGCCGCGCAATAGCAGGAAATTCTATTGTTGGCTTTGCTGCAGCTCAAACTCAAATTTTTCACACTGAAATCTGAGTTTATTTGCAGGTGATTGACATGCATTTGATTTAAGAACACGTTATTGAGTTAAAGAGGCAACTCAAACACCAAGACCTGAGATGACAACTTATGTTTGTCATTTGGGATTGAATTCCGAATAGGCAAATGGCGTAAGATCATTGACGTTACAGGTCAAAACCAGCACTATGGCGATGTTCGATAGGAGAAACAAGATTAACGACCGCTATAAGAAGGTAGAGTATCAAAAATCTTCGTCTAACTTGCCGCAGATGCTATATGAATGCACAAGCTTCACGCACTCGTCTGTCAGATGGCTCCATAAAATATGCTATTACCCAAACATGCCAGTGTCTGTCACGTTAACCCTCTGATCGAAGTTAGGTTGTCGATCAAGTTTAGAATGCACGAAAAGTTTCCAAGACCTTGGTCAAGCCAGCTGGGACAGACATCGAGAACAGGTTGATGATAAAGGTTAGTTTTGGTTTCGTATATTGTTGATGCAAAAATTGCACCACCACAGAGAGAAATGAGACGGAAATTTTTACGTGAAAACCCGAGTGTCCGGGGGAAAAACCACGACGCCGTCCAGACGATTTGAATCCACTAATCGAATCTCCTTTTACAAAGTTTGATCTCTAAATGGAGACCGAATGAGTACAAGAGGGATAGAGAGAGAGGGGCAGCTCAGCCCGAGAGAAAGAGAGAAAGGAAGGATCTATAGAGAGAGCAATCCCCCCTTATTTATAGCCTGGAGAGGAGAGGATATAGCCTTAGTCTTCCACATCTGACACCTACTCCTGCAAAGGACGACTAGGGAGTGGGCTTCCATACTGTCTTAACACAGTAGTACGGAGAGTACGATCTTGTGATATTTCTTTGAGCTGCTGTTCAACAAGGGGTTGCTGTTGAGCAGCTGCTCGGCAAGGGGTGTTAGAAAAGGTTCTAACATATATAATAAGTTCTTTTAGTTCTTTCTTATGGCCAATGACATGTGCAATTAAGATCAACATGTAAATTTCAATTTTAACACCTTTTAATGTCGCTCTTCTTTTGAATAGATAGTTTTGAGCTCACGAGCTATTATCAAACAATCGTTTCAATCTAAAGCAAATTTAGAAGGCATTTGGTTCCTTGCTATTTAGATGTTCGTATTATTCAGATATAAAAATTATCTTAATATTTATATTAATTTTAAATTACCATTTACTTTTTTAAGTGTTCAAATTATTATTTAATTGATTTAATATTATTACGTTTAAATTTGAAAATAGAAAACGTGATCCCCCAATATTAAAGTTACTGAGACATCTAGGTGTAACTGAAATTTGGGTCATTTAAATATTATTTTAGATAATTTTTGGAAAAAAAAATTCTATAACACACCCACTTAATATACGAAGGAAAACAAAATTATTAGCCAGCTAAATTCTCATAGTTACAAATTAATCACAAATCAATTAATTTCATGCAAATTGCAAAAACTATGGTTCACGTGTGTTTATTTAGCCCGGCTAAAATTAATTATGTTAATTTTTATCTTATATATCAGATTCAAGATAAATATTAACATAAATAGTATTCAGGGCACTGAGGTCGAAAATGCATTGCGAATTTGTCTTAATAATTTAAAATTTTGATTTGCATTTCTGAGGTCGTAAAAAGATTAAGTTTATTGTCAATTGTTAAATTTTTTTGTTTTTTAAAATAAATTTTAAAATATTAATATTTATATTTTTTAAATTTTAAATTTTTAGGAAGAAGAAAGTAGGTGACGTGAAAAATTAAATTTGATATTTTTATTAAATATTTAAAGAATTGTGCAGATAGAGGAGTATAATATAATTATATTTTAAAATATATAAATAATTTAAGCTATTAAAATATAATTAAATTTTATGTTTTCTATTAAAAAAGATTAAGAAAATAATGAGATTCTAAAAATGAGATCAAAATTGTAGTAATTTTATAATTTAAAAAATTAAAATTGTAATTTTTTAAAAATTAATTTACGCCATTCTTCAGATTTTAGAAGCCAAAATATACTTTATCCTAAATTTTAATATTAAAATTTAAATATATTTGTGGTGAGCCATTAATTGGCACATGCGTGAAGTCACAGGAGAAATTTTTATGTGCACAATATGTGCCACATTATCCGTCCGCACACAAATAAAATTAAGCCACGTAGCACGACGGGTTGCTTTAGATATTATATAACACTAATTTTTTGTTACGTAGTACTGATTTTTTGCTATGTAACACTAATTTTTTGCTATGTAATACTACATAATATCGATGTCTTGTTATTTTGAGCTAAGTAGCACTAATTTCTTGCTACGTAATACTGTCTTTTCCTACGTAACACTGATTTTTTGCTACATAGGACTACATAATATTAACGTCTTATTATCTACATAATATTACGTAGCTCTATGTAATAAGAAGTCAGTACTATATAGCAAGAAATTAGTGCTACGTAACTTCAGACAATAAGACGTTAATATTATATAGTCCTACGTAGTAAAAAATCAGTGCTACATAGCAAAAGACAGTACTATGTAGTTAAGAAATAGTGCTAACATAGCTGTCAGATTACAATAGACGTCACATATTATGTACATCCTACGTAAGCAAAAAAATCAGTATGCTATCGTAGCAAAAAACATACAAGAGTACTATCTGATAGCAAAAATCAGTTTGACTATGTAGCAAGAATTTAGTGCTAGTAACTCCAAATAAGCACAGCATCATATTAATGTAGTCTTACGTAGAAACATAACAGTGCGTATGTGTAAGAAATAGTGGCTACGGTAGTCTTCAGATAAACAGAAACGTCAATATTATGCTTAATCCTACGTAGCATAAATCAGTGACTACTGTCAGCAAAACAATCATACTATCTGTAGCAAGAATTACGTAGTGACTAACGTAACTCAAATAACAAGACATCAAATATGTTAGTCTTACGTAAAAAAAAATCAGTGCTATGTAGTAAGAAAGCAAATTAGTGCTACGTAGCTTCAGATAACAAGACGTCAATATTATGTAATCCTACGTAGCAAAAAATCAGTGCTATGTAGCAAAAATCAGTACTATGTAGCAAGAATTTAGTGCTATGTAACTCCAAATAACAAGGCATCAATATTATGTAGTCTTACGTAGCAAAAAATCAGTGCTACGTAGCAAAAAATTAGTGTTATATAATATCTGAAACAACCCGTCGTGCACGTGACTTAATTTTATTTGTGTGCGGACGGATGACATGGCACACATTGTGCACACAAAAAATTCTCGAAGTCACAGTTTCTTGCGTCTCGCACGGTCCTCCTTGTACGAAATGAAGATCTTCCTGCGGCAAGAAAATTATAAATAGCTACCTTATAAATTGTTTCCCTCTTTCCATGATCCTCCAAAGGTACATAAATGGATTCAAAGAAAACGTTGGTAGCAGTACTACTGCCGGTCTGCATATCATTTCCAGCTTTCTCACAGTCTATAGAAGCAAGGAAGTTAGCATGTGTGAGGGAGAAGAAGCTCAGCAAGTTCTCATCTTCTCCGCCCGGCGGTGACGAGCAGTTCTTCGGTGTGGCTACCGGAAGCAAGAGGAGGTTGACGGCAAACCTGAAAAGTGGTAGCAAGGATGAGCCGCTTGAATCCGTCCCCAGCCCGGGTGTAGGGCATTGAGGCCTTTGGTTTAACGTCATCTTAATATTATACACGCTATCTGTCACATTTCTCCAGTTATTATCAAAATTTTCTATAACATAACGACTAAAACTGTAATATTTTTTTGCATATAAAATCAGAATAGTAGTTCTTGTATTACAAAATTATATATAATCAATGTTCTACACCTCAAATACAAGTGACCAAATGAATATATCAAACACATATAACAATAATTCATAGTATGTACCATAATACAAATCATAGTACGAATAATCAGTATCAACAAGCAGTCACCCAACATTTATTTTAAATTTAAAATATACTAAAACACAGTTATAACCAACAATATCACATAATATTTATCTCAAAAATGAAGCTGCGGTAAAATGTAAATATTGTAGGGCATCACAATATGATTCTCCAACCTTCCCAAGATCAATATTAACCTGCAAAATTTAGAGAGTAGTGAGTTCTAACTCACTAGGAACTAAGATCGTTGACTTACAACGTGTAAGAAACATATCCAAAGCATATATGAAATTATTACATATTGAAACATCACTAACCAAAAATATAATTATTAGGTGAGCATGGCGATAGCTAAGTGGGCCAAGTTAAAATAACGAAGGCTAGGTGAGCCAAGTCACCAGTGTGGCAGAGGCCAAGTTGGCCGAATCACACGCTCACGTCTAACATCCTGTCCGACAAGTAATACGTGACTGTCAAAAAATCGTAGAGATAATTCGTGAGTGCATTTAGGTGCTATACTAATAAGAGGTTAGGTAGCGATATGCTTTCAGGCAAGTTGCTTTTAGTGAGTTAGTAAGTGTCGAGATCCTAAGACCTGGTATCAGAGAAGGTGCAGGTTCGATCCCCAGCAGTGCGTTGGAGGGTGGGGGGGAATGTTGGGTAAGCGTGGCAGAGGTCAGGTAGGGCATGCTACGGGTATGGCAAAGGCCAAGTTGGCCGAGTCATACGCTCACATCTAGTGTTCTTCCCGATAAGTAATATGTAGATGTCGAAAGACTATCAAGATAACTTATAGGCTCATCTGAGTGCTATAATAATAAAAGATTAGGTAGCATCCTAACTATCAGCAATTACTTTTTTATATACATTAAAATATATAATTATAATTCATTATATATATTTGACTTAACTATTTAAATAAACATCTTTACTTCTTTTTTTGCATAAAATAGTACAATTATACAATAAAAGTACTTAATACATTTGATTATATACAGAGAGAGAGTCAATTATAATTTAAATCAATTCTATTTTAATCAAATTGTTTTTAAGTCATAAAAAATTAAATAAAATATAATCAAATTTTGAATTAGTTCATAGCTTGAATTAAATTACCAGCCAGCTCATTTAGAAGCACCACGGCTATAAGTGAACAAAGCATTTGATGAACAGCTCGCCATTCAGTTAGGTACGAGCCAATTTATGTTCATTTTGATAATATTAATAAATAAAGTTGAATATAATTTCAAAAGACTAATAAACGAATTTAAACATATTAACGTTTAGCTCGTTAATATTTGTAAATTATATTACTATGAAGTTTATGAACAAGTTCGGCTATTTAGTTTGATATAATATTATTTTAAAATTATAATATATTTTATTTATTAATAAAAATTTAATAATTAATTATGATAATAAATTTATTTATGCGCACATTAATATTTTTAATGCATAAGAATTTATTTATAAATTTTAAAAGCTCGTTTATATATATATATATATATATTTATATGATCGAAATATGTTCTGCCAATGACCGAGAATTCACGCGCGGGCCCTACTTTTCGGCCGGTGTTCTGTGTTTGCAGGGAACTCCGAGTCATTTGAGTGGTGCAAACTACTATCCGCTGTTTGGCACAAAACATCAAATCCGATCACGTGCCCATCCTTTATTTTGGTAAACATTTCCATCAATTTGTAAAAAGAAAAAAGGTAACTTACATACAGATCCTTTAGTTTAAAGCTTAATAATTTATAGGTCAATATTTTTAAAATTATAACATGAGAATCCTGAGTTTTAATAAATTATCAAATGAGACTTTTTTTATTTTTTTATTAATTTTTTTTAAAATTACTATTATACACCTCTCCTCTCTCTACTCCCGATCCGGTGCATGCGCAAAGCCGCGAGGCTGTCATATCTATCCAACAGCCGCACGACGTGTGCGACCCACTGGCGGTTTCGCGCTTATGCAGGGATCGGGAAGAGAGAGAGGAGGCCTCGCGTGTCAGCTAGATCGGGAGGAGAGAGAAAAAGAGAGGTATAATGATAATTTTAAATAATAATAATAATAATAATAATAATAAAAGTTCAGTTTATAATTTTTTAAAACTCAGAGACCCAATATTATAATATTAATCTGTATTTTATTAACATTAAATGCAGAGACCTGTGTGTAATTTACCCAAAGAAAAATTCGCTCACGTGCCGTCTCGTGCAGCGTTCCTAGATGTGTACAAGCAGAGCGCCGGAGGTGGTGGGCCCTACGACGGCGGCGGTCCCACGCCGCTCGCGGTTCCCAAGGTGTTGATCTACCAGCACCTGATACGGTAGCGTGGCGGGACCGAGTCGGTGGGGCTGGGCATCAACGAGTTACGTTCGAAATTAGAAACCCACTTTAAAGCCCTATTTGGCACAACCATCAAATAAAGAAAAAATGATACTAATTTAAAAAATAATAATAATAATAATAGTTTTTTTAATTATTCTATAAAAATTTTAATATAAAAAAATATTATTTTACTTCAGATACTTAATAATTTTCAATAAAAATATATATTTTATTTCACATTCTAGATCAAAATATTCGAATCGAGTATTTTAGTTTAGGATGTAAAATAAAATTATTTTTTAAAAAAAATTATTAAGTATATGAAATAAAATAATATTTTTTATATTAAAATTTGTGTAGAATAATTAAAAAAATTTATTTATTATTATTATTATTATTTTTAAATTAGTATCATTTTTTCCTGATTTGGTCCTCGCGGCAAACAGCACAAAAGTTAAAATTAATTTACATTTAATTTTCATTTAAACTGAAATTATATCGCTCAAAATAAATTTAATTCATAATTAATTCAATATTAATATAATAATACGTATTTAAACTTTTTATATATTTTTTAAATATTATTATTTAAGAGTTAATAACAATTTGTTCTCTCTAATTTAAATTTATATGCATCCAAGTCTTTTAATTTTTATATTAATTAAATAATTCTTCTACTTTAAATTATATATGTATATATATATATATATAATTTTTTTAATATTAATAAATAGACTCGATGGAAGATATTTTTTTTAACTAATAAACTAATTTGATTAATTTAAAAGTTTAATTAATATTTTAAATAAAAATAAAATCTAAACTGATTTATTACTTCAAAAAAATTTATATTAAGTAATCTAATTAATATAAAAAATTTATTTGTTTTTAAACTGAAATCAAAGGACCTATGTAATTAATTTCAAAACTAGGATGAGCTAATTATTGAAATCAAAGGGCCTACGTACATAAACCCAATTAAAAGTACCTAATTGCAATTAATTTTATGCATAAAATAATTAATATATATAATTACATAATATATATATATATATATCTAACAAAAATGGTATCTATTAATATTCATGAGTTTTTAAAATTTTTGCAAATTTCTCGAAATATTTTGAAGGAGAACATTTGATGTCTAAAGATTTTTGTACGTTAATATATGAAATTTAAATTGTAATAATTGGGTTCTTAATAAATTTTTTTTGATAGATGGGACCCTAATATTAACTCTTAATAATTTATTGTAATATGATCATTCAATTTTCTATAATATTATATGTAATTTAGAGTGATTTGATTAGATGTTATTTTAATATTATATTATATAAATATCATAATATTTAGATATTATTTTTGACTGATATTTTTTATAATTTTTTTAAAAAAAATATCTAATGATATTGTTAAATTAAAATAATTATTTTATTTAAATATTGTGATATAATATTAAAATAATAATGAATTAAATACTCTTTTAAATTAAGCATGTAAAATATTAAGATGCAAAATAATCAAATGACAATAGATCACTGAAATTAGAGATCCAAGTAGTACATTTCATAATCTGTGGACTAGCTTATAAAAATATTAAAACCTCATAAATTTAAATATTAAGATACAAATTTTATGGATTAGTATATAATATCTTTTAAGACTTCAATGAATTATATATATTATCATATATTTATGTGAAATGAATATCCAAAATTAACATTAAGATTAAAAACTATTCTCAATTTAACTCAAAATTTGAATTTAAATGCTTTATTTATCAAAAATTATAAATTTTACATTATTTTTAAATAAAATTTTATTATATTTCAAATTCTAAACCTTAAAATTATAATTTAACATTTGAAACATTAAAATCTATTTAAAATTAGTTTAATACTAAAATTAAATTTTAAACTCTAAGGCCCTAGTCGTTTGGCCTTTGAAAAGTAACATTATTTAATTTTAACCAAGCATATCACTTCACACGTAAAATGTAATATTAAAAATTATTTTATTTTACTTCCTACACATATTACTAAAATAATAACTAATTTATATCACATCTCTCATATATCTCAATATAATAACTAACTTTATATCATATCCTTCACATATTCTAACATAATAATCAACTTTATTTCACATCATTCACAACTTTAATAAAAAATATCTCTATGTAAATTTAATTTAACTTTATTAAATATAATTTTACAAATAGGCCCTAAATCTTAAAGCATAAATCTTAAATTCTGAAATTTTAATTTTTGTATATTAATTATATATAAAAACTACTTTAAATTTAATTTAATGAGATTTAATAATTTATGTGAATTTATAAATTATACACAATTTCACTAGAACGTAAGATTAATTTGTTTCATTTAAAAACAAATATATTAAAATGAAATGTAATTTTATGGAACTTTGTGTTCTGTTTGTAATTATCAAATTTTAATCACACGAACTCAGATGGAGGCTGGGATCCCGACTGGGCCAGCTGGCGGGCCCGAGGCGACTGGGAGTGACCAAGCTCGCTGGATTCCAGCTTGGTGCTCGGTGGAGCCCGAAAAGGATCACATTATTTTAAAAACATTTACATATATGTCATTCTAAATGTTTATATTTACATCCAAATTACATGAAGCTTATTTTTTATTTTAATTCCTCAAAACGTTTATTTACAGATATATCACTCAAACTTTTTTGTAATTTTTTTTTTGAAAACTTTACTAATAAAACTTTTACACATAATTTTTTTTATACTCTTTATTGAACATGAATTTTCAAATTTTAACTCAACACAACTGATGCATTAACTTTGATTTTATTTAGAGTTTTTTGAATATTTAGTTTTTAGTATAAAATAAAAATAAGAATATTTTGAATAACCTGTCATGAGGGATAAATCATACTCAATTTTTTGAGCTTAAAATATAATAATATTCAAATTTATATTTTTAAGATTTTAATATTTAAGTCTCTAATTTTAAAATTTAATTATTAATTTTTTAAATTCAAATTTTACTCTCCTCTCTCTTTCTACATTGGCGATGGAGAGAGAGAGGAGAGAGTATAATTGTAATTTAAAAATAATTTAATAATAAAAATTTTATAAAAAAATATCGATAGTAAAATTTAAAAATTCAGAGTCTTTTAAAATTTTAAAAAATGAATGTAAATATTATTATTTCATTAATTAAAAGATCCGAATTAGTTAATAAATTAGTTAATAAATTCAATTTTATTTCATATCAATTATATATCATGTTATTTATTAACTAACAAATTCAATTTAAAATTAATAAATCTTGATCTCTAAAATAATTTTTCTAGATAAATATGTCTTTAGTCCCAAGGTCAAATTAATTTTAATGTGATAATTTTCTTATTTAAAAATTTAATTAAGATTTATTACACATAAAGTTTTAAAATAAAAAAAAAACTAAGTTCTGTTTATCTTAATCTAATAGTTAAAACGTAAATAAAAATATTTACAATAAATAGAATTTTAATAAAAATATTAAGAAAAATCTAATATAATCATTCATTATGCTATTGGAAAAACACTAATATACTAAGCAAATTATATATGTAAATATTTATAAATAAGTTTTTAATCATCTAGATCTCAAGCTTGAGTGATATGATCTTATGCTCAAAATTAAATTAATAAAAATATTATGCTTCAAAAAATAACTCGTTAGCCAGCACACAAGATTAAGTTGATTTGAATTCGATTCAAAATATAATTCAAATATAATTTTAAATAAATCATCAAATACAACTAAGAATAATATTTTTTTCAAATTAATTACTAAAAAATTCTTGTAGTTACTTCTAATTATATTTTGCTTTACTGATTCTAAAAACTTATTAAAAGATCTCTGATTTAAAAACTTCGAAATAATAAAAATTCTTAAAATACCATTAATAATTAACTTAAAAAATAATTCTAAAAGTAATTACTCTCTTTTAGAGAGAATTTGCAGTAGCATAAATTTAAATATTTGAAAAAATATTAAAGTTAAAATTAAAATTCTGAAAATTTTAATTAAGGGGGATTTTTTTATATTATTAGGTGAATTGTATAAATTTTTCAGTAAATTTTTTAAAATTATAAATTTAAATATAATTAAAAATGAACTATAAAAAATTTAACAATAGGAACCTTCCAGCAATTATTTTTTTTAATGGGGAAGAATAATGATCACTTTTACTTAAAAAAATGTAAAATTGGCAGAAGATTATGCCTGGAAGCTGGAACAGTTGAGCGCGTCGAGGATCCATGTAAAGACAACCTCAAACCTCAGGAACCTTCCTGTAATTTTCCACAATTATTTTGTAATTGTAAAATGAATTGCTGTTTTATCAGTATTATTACTGTTAAATCTCCGGTGACGTGACGATTAAGTTGTGTATGGTGCGTAATTTTACAACGCGATCCTCAAATCTGCGAAAAATTATTGGTGGGTGCGTACAGCGCACCGTTCGAACGCCCAATCAGAGGGTGCCACGTGTGCTCAGACTCAGCTGTACGGCACATGTGGCACCCTCTGATTTGGTTCCGGACGGTACGCCGTCCGAACCCAATAACTTCTCCAAACCTGCATGATGCGTCATTAAAATGGTATTTATTTATTGAATGGTAAATTGTATTTGGGCTCTTCAAGTTATACAATTATTACAATCCGACCATAACTTATCTAAAATTTCACAATTTGATTCGGTCAAGTTTTGCACTGCTGTTAGGTGCCAAATCTAATGCCACCACTAAAATCAATGTACACTATCTCTCTGCCTGCCAATATTTCGAAATACCCTACAATGACCCGCGGGAGATAGGCGTGCAACTCGGTTCGATTCAAGTTGGACCTGTATCAATGAAAGTTGAATAGAACCAAAGAAATTCGGTTCATATTCGAGTTAAGCTTGGTTCTAGCTGCTGTTTGGCATCAAATTAAGTAAGCAGTTCTAAACTTCAAATTATATACATATAGAATTTAAATATTTTAAACTATGATCATTATTAATATATGTTGACATGTGGCTCCAGCGCTGCATCACAGCCATACACGTGGCGCTTCTTCATCTTGAAACATCATATACGGCCTTTCATACCTGTTCGGTTTCAAACATCATACATTAATCTTTGAAGCTGTGTTTGCCTTCTAAACATCGTGAGTGATGTTTGGAGCCTTCCAAACATCGTGAGTGATATTTGGAGCCTTCCAAACATCCTGCATGACCCTTGTTCAATAGCTCCCAAACTTCGTCCATGATGTTTCCAACTCTCCCAGCCACATCGGGCACGACATTTCTCAGCTATACCTATCGCTGTCAGCGTGTTCTGGCCGTATCGTTTCCAATACAGCATGCTTCTTCTAGTTACGCAAACCAAGGCCCCGTATACTTCGGCCATCAAGCTCTTCAGTCATTGTTTCTAGCCCCTCTAGTGGCCGACAGTGGTGGGACCACCAGCATGGACTCAGCATTGTTTATACTTTTTTTCCTCCTAAATGCAGCTTAAAAATAATATCTAAATAATATAATTTATAATCAAGATAATATTGAATCAAAATCTCATTAAATGATATACATCTTAATGATTCTCAACTATTAATAGCTATTCATTAAAAAACAAAATACTTACACTTAAAAGTCTCACCATTAGTTCAATGGTAGGGAAAGAACGTGAACTTCAACATTAATAATAAAGAGTGGTATTTTTTTATTTATTTTTTTTGTAATTTTTGATAATTTACTTGCTCTTGCTTTCTTTCTTTTTTTTTTCTTTCAATTTTATGGTTTTTTTATCAAGTTTTTCTTTCTAAAATTCTATAGTTTTATTTTGGGATAATTACCTACATGCCACACTATTTAGTTTTATTTATACTTTACTCATCCATTCTTAGTTAATTATGTTATACACACTGAAAATATTACAAAATCTTACATACACACACTTGAGTTGAAACTTAATCAAAATTTATTTGAAAAAAAAAATTTATAAGTAAATCATGCAAATTATATTTTTACTCTTAATGATACATATTTTTCTCTTTCTCAATACCATACTAAAGCACTGATTTGTCCTAAAATCAATTCACATTGCGAATGTCTCCTTCCTTTACTGCCACCTAAACATTAAGATTTTAGGATTTTCACTCAAAATATATTTAAATATCCTTAAAATAATATAATAAATGGCTCAGATTTTTTGTAATGTAACTATAGTTAGGTTATTGAAAATTTATGATTACTCATTATAATAAAATAAGTTAAAATGTGTGTATGTAAAATTTTATAATATTTTGAGTGTGTATAGCGTAATTAACTAAGAATGAATGGGTAAAACATAAATAAAATTAAATTATGTGGCATGTAGTTAATTATCCCTTTTATTTTTGATTCATACAATTACCTCTATATATTAATATTAACCCTTTAAAATAATCAAAATTTTCAATCAACATGGATTTTAGTGATTTATTTATAGCCATTACACCTGAAATGGCATTATTTAGTTAAAAACAAATATATATATATATATATATATATATATTATTTTTATAATATTATGCTTTTGTTGTGGATTATATGTATGAGCTGTGTAACATCTGTATATTCCTGTGAAAATAATTTAAAATTCATGTATGACCCTTTTTTTAAATGTTTAATTAAATACATGAATTTAACAACTATATTCAATCTAGATACCTAAGAAAGGAAAATGCAAATTAATCAAGCTACATCATATAATTAATTATAAATATGGAAAATAGATAATCCTTTTTTTTTAAATGTAAATAGATAATCCATTTTACAATAAGTAAATAATTTTGATATTTTTTTGATTTGATGACTCATGCATTAGGTGTCAAAAGATCATTGGGCCGCCCTAATTAAAGCTATACTTGCTCTATAATGAAATCTATCGTCTTAAGTTACATCATTCCACATTTCCCATCTCTTGGTCTTATTTTGAAATCTTCCCAACATCATTGTTTGGGCAAATTGCATTAGTGTTCTTGACGTTTGGATTATATTACTTACGCGTAGATCAACAATCATAAATTTTAATTTATGTTGACGCGTGTTTTCAACAATTGTAACTAAACGTACGATATTAGTAAATAGGTAAAAATTGAGAATAAGTAGAGATGTAAAAAAGATATATAAATGACAAAAAACTTTTACACTTATGATGACATAAAGGGCAGCATACTGCATATATGTTATTCTTGCCAGGATTAGTGTTGGAACGAGCTCTTCAGAACATTTACTTGTAAAATAGACAGCTGGGTCATATGAGATATTTTATTAATATAATAAATATGTCTTAACTATTTCATACTCTCTATTCCTTATCTTTTGCCTCTGAAAGACTGCAATGAGAGAGTAAGATATAAAAGAGCAGTGAGATAAAAAGAAGAGTAAAAAAAAATTGCATAAAAATGAGAAAAATATTATAAGGAGAGATATAGAGGGAGTTGACAACCCCAAGCTTCTCACTGTAGATTCCTATGTTCTCTATTTCACCTCCCTTCGTATTATCTTTATCGCTCTTGCACTACTTGCGGATTAGTGAAGAAGGGGGCTTTGGTGGAGGAGTCTGCTAATGACGAAAGACATAGTTTACGATGAGTATAGAAAGAGAAAAGAAAGAATACTTTTATTATTTTACAGTTACTTGACAATTGAATGAGTGAAAAAAATTACTGTAAAAATTTAAATCAATATTGAGTGACTAGACGACGAGTTTGTTTTTTTTTTTTTTTATAAAGTTGTGTGCATAAAGGTCCAACCTAATTAGCTCGAACGAAGTAGAATCTTCATTTTTTGTTTAAGGGCATCTGTTCAATGTTATTATAATATAATATTATATTATTTAAAAAAATCAAATGTTTCATTTGATAATATATTTAAAAACAATGTAAAAAATTTATATGATTAACATATCAATAAAGAGGTGGATAAAATTACTTATTATTATTATTATTATTAAAATATAAAAATAATTACCTACATGCTACACAATTTAGTTTTATTTATACCTTATCCATTCATTTTTAGTTAATTACGCTATGCACACTCAAAATATTATAAAATCTTACATACACACATTTGAGTTAAAATTTAATCAAAATTTATTTGAAAAAAAATATTCTATTAGTAAATCATTAAAATTATATTTTTACTCTTAATGGTATATATTTTTCTCTTCCTCAATACTACACTAAAGCATTGAATTGTCCTAAAATCAATTCACGTCGCGGATGTCTCCTTCCTTTATCGACACCTAGACATTAAAATTTTAGAATTTTCACTCAAAATATATTTAAATATCCTTAAAATAATATGATGAACGGCTCAGACTTTTTATAATTTAATTATAGTTAGGTTATTAAAACATTATGATTACTCATTATAATATAAATAAGTTAAAATGTGTGTACGTAAGATTTTATAATATTTTGAGTGTGCATAGCGTAATTAACTAAGAATGGATGGGTAATATATAAATAAATTGAAATTATGCGGCATGCAGGTAATTATTCCTTTTAAAATTTATTAAATTAATATGAACAGCCTTGTTGTTTTTGTTTTACAAAATTACCATGAGGGGCAGAAAAGCAAATAAAGTTTTTGCAGAGCAATTGCAATAAAATATTAAATGTGAATAAAAAAGAGAGCAACGGTCTTATTCTGAATAAAACAAAAAAGAATTGAAAGGGTCTGCCTTTCCCTTTTAAAAGATCGAACCCACTACCATCTGCTGCGTCTCTTAGACCGAGGCGGTCTGACCCGGCAGAGCCGAGCCGGTCCTCCGATTCTACACGACTTCCTTCCTCCGACCATGGATTCCGCCCGCCCGGCGCCGCCGCCGCCGCCGGGACTCGGCGCCCTCGCCAAGACCTTCACGAAGCTCGTCCGCCGCCGCCGCGAGGCGCCCGGATCCGGCGGCGCAGATGACGGCGAGGACGAAGTCCTCTACAAGCCGAAGCCGTCCGGGAACCTCGGGGATTTCTCCGGCGTCGTCTTCTCCGCCTCCGCTCCGACCGGCGGCGAGATGCAGAGGGAAAGGGAGGCCCTCATCGCCAACGTATTCGCCGGCGTCTCCGCCATCAAGGCTGCCTACGCCCAGCTTCAGCTCGCCCAATCCCCTTACGATCCTGACACCATCCAGTCCACCGACCTTGCCATCATCAACGAGCTCAAGCGCCTCTCCGACCTCAAACAGAGCTTTCTCAAGAACCAACACGGCGTCACCGGCGCCGCCGGAGCCGTCGGCGCTGCCGGCGCTCAGATCCAGGAGCAGCGTCATCTTCTGAAGACCTACAAAATCACGACTTCGAAACTTGACTCCGAGGTCCGGTCAAAGGACTCCGAGGTTGTCTCCCTCCAATCCGAGCTCCGGGTCGCGGAGAAGCGCTGCCGGGCCCTCGAGGCCCGACTCCGGCCCGGTCGTACCCTTGCCGGGCTCGACGGGCTCCATCTCTCCGGCATTAACCCCATCCACTTCCTAACCCTCCTCCGCTCGACTGTCAAATCGATCCGATCCTTCGTCAAAATCATGATACACGAGATGGAATCCTCTGGCTGGGACCTCAACGCCGCCGCCGGCGCCATCCAGCCGGACCTCGTTCGCCGTCGAAACCCTAATCACAGAACATTCGCCTTCGAGTCTTATGTTACGCGTTTAATGTTCTCCGATTTTCAGCTCCAAGATTTCGGAATCGGAGGCCCGGTGCGGGATCGCCTGAGGTTCTTCGAGGAGTTCACGGAGCTGAAATTTGTGAAGCCGGTGGATTGCTTTGGGAGGGAATCCCAATTTGGAAAATTCTGCAAAGAGAAGTATTTGGGGCTCGTGCACCCCAAGATGGAAGCTTCATTTTTCGGCCACCTGGAGCACCGGTCGCTGGTGAGCACCGGCCGAGGGTGGCCGGAGACGGATTTCTTCTATGGGTTTTTTGAGATGGCGAGGCGGGTTTGGCTTCTTCATTGTCTCTTCTTCTCCTTCGAAGAAAAAGGGGCCATCTTTGAGGCGAGGAGGGGGGCCCGATTTTCTGAGGTTTACATGGAGAGCATGGCAGAGGAGGAGGACGAGAATGCGGCGGCGGAGGGGGGCTGTGGAAGTCGCCGGCCGGTGGTGGGTTTTACGGTGGTGCCAGGGTTCAGGGTGGGGAGAACGGTGATCCAGTGCAGGGTGTTTCTGGAGTCTCGTGGCCATTGACATCTGATGAAGGCAATGGACGGCTATGATGCCACCGCCTCGATGTGGTCGGCCAGCTCTGACCATCGGACGGCTGTGATATTTTTTGTAGGTGTATGGGAAAAATTATAGAATAAATCTCTCCTTTTTTATGTATAGCGTATTTAAGGTAATGTTTTAAATGTTGCAATGACGTCATTATTAATGCTGCTAATTTAATGTTAAACTTATAATCTTTGTGATATTTATTTAATTAATTCATCATTTTTATTTTTGAATTAAGTTTAGTAATACTAAATTTTGAACATTAGTTTTTATAAATGATTTGTTACCAACCTTCATTAAATTTTTTGTTGATTCCAAATCAAGGTGGGAATTTCTTTAGCATAGAATGTATTAGAATATATTAATATTTTGAGTATAACAAATAATTATGAGCTTCTCTTGAATTTAGGAAGAGATTTAATTTTTTATAATTTTCTTTGAAAGAGGATTTTTAATTTTTGATATGTGATGGTATTCTTCAGATAATTTGAATCGAAGTAATTTGATATATAACTTGTCTTGTTTGGCGCGAGGACCAAAAAAAGATCACAATAGTATTAGTTTAAAAAATAATAATAATAAATAAATTATTTTAATTATTTTACACAAATTTTAATATAAAAAATAATATTTTATTTTACATACTTAATAATTTTTAATAAAAATATAAATTTTATTTCAGATCTTAGATCAAAATACTCGATTTGAATATTTTGATCCAGAATATGAAATAAAATTGATATTTTTATTTTAAATTATTGAGTATGTAAAGTAAAATAATATTTTTTATATTTAAATTTGTATAGAATGATTTAAAAATTTTATTTATTATTATTATTATTATTA
The DNA here is from genome assembly GCA_002786265.1 of Apostasia shenzhenica. NCBI lineage: Eukaryota > Viridiplantae > Streptophyta > Magnoliopsida > Asparagales > Orchidaceae > Apostasia > Apostasia shenzhenica. The sequence continues at coordinate 7,779,891 of KZ452013.1, read as the reverse complement.
TTATTATTTAAATTAGTATCATTTTGGTCATGTTTTGGTCTTTGCGCCAAACATGGCCTTTTTAGAGTCTCATGACATTGATAGATTGAAAAAAAAATCACCTTTATCATCATAGAATGTGTTGGAATATATTAATATTTTGAGTATAACAAATAAGTTATGACTTTATAGGTAAATATATTATGATATTATTTCAACGATCGTGCCACTTAAGTAGTGGAGCCTACTCCAGTGTTGATGTCGCGGCGATTGATTGAACCTTGAACGGTTAATTTTGGATGATTGATAGCTATGATTTTTTTTTGGGTAAGTGGCCTAAGCCTATAGTATTAGATCATTGGGAAGAGCTATACTTTTTTCCCTGTGAAAGTCGCCTAGTAAAAAAGTCAATGCATTGTTTGCATTTCATTATATATGTATCGGCTTATAGTTGCGAAACAAATATAAGAGATTCACTTATGTTTTCAATCGTATGGTCTATTGATGTATCACTGCTTTATTTTCTATTAGTTGTCTGCTGTAATCTATTTTGGATGAGTAATAATTACTTCATAATCCTTCAAGTGCTTCTTATTTTTCATCAATGTGAATAATACTTATAAGTATTTTTTTGCCTCCATCTTTGATGAGTATTATAAGATGATCTTTTATAATGAAGTTATCTCTGCCACAACATCACCCTATATTGATCCATCAAAATTGAGTTTGAACCATCTGGGAGGAGGGGAAACTCATTTGTTAACAGAAGTGATACAAGACCCCAATAGGCCTAGTGGATTCCAGTAGTTATCAATATGATTCAAAATGTCAATAGTGATGCATAGCACTATAAAAGCAATAGGCTCGATAGAAGGGATTGGATTTTCATGCATTTTAACATTCTAAACTTGCTAGCAGTAATAGAAGACAACTCTTCAAGCGAAAGCCATATGTCCTTCTTATTGTTTCTAGCTATCCTCACCATCGCCTCAAGCCTTACCTGAAAAGACATTGCTAATGAAAATAAAATGTCTTTTTTAGATAATAAACTGCATTTCATGGTAAAGTTTACAACCACTTACCATATGAAGCAAAGTCTCCTCAACCCGGCATCATGAAGAACATAAAAAATGACCTTGTCAAGCCTTTTCTAAGTAACTCGGATTTGGTGGGTATTCGTGGCTATGTATTAATTCTCCAATACCAAGCTCCAGATAAAAGTACATTTTGCTTGACAAGGTCAATAGTCGTGTAGCTCAATAGTCAGAATCTTCATATTTGTGCTTTTGCCCTGAAGATGTCAACCAAACTCGAATCGTAGCTTGAGTCCTGGCTCGGCTCAAACTCGGATCATTCTTACCTACTTCTGTTTGTTTGTAAGGTTAAATTTAAGAAGGTTAAAATTAAATTTGGATAGAAATTTTTTTTATTGAAAATTGTGAATGATGTGAAATAAAGTTAGTTATTATGTTGCGATATGTGAAGGATGTGATATAAGTTAGCTATTATTTTAGTAATATATGTAGGATGTGAAATAAAATTAATTTTTAATATTAAATTTTATGTGTGATATAATATGCCCGGTTAAAATTAAATCAGATTAATTTTTAACGGCCAAACAAACAAGATACATGCACGGCCTACATTTTTTATGAATAATTTCGTTGTTCTTTTTTCATTATTTCCTTGGCTCTTGGATTACTTCCTGCGGTATATATCCAAAGAGCTCTGTTTTATTATAAAAAGGATTGTGTTGCATATTGGGCTGAGCTGCCATATATTGTTCATAAATTAGGGGTAAATTACTATACAGTTACTGTTAATGCAGTAAAAGTGTCAAAATTAGAGGGGTTTTTACGTAGAAACCGATCAGGCTGAAAATCACGGCGCCAATCTATCGATGACTTGAAAAAATTTTACTAGAGATTAAATTATTTACAAGAAAGCGGGCAATGGTTGACCTTCAGTCTGAGAGGGGAGATAAAGGGGGAGAGAGTTCGATAAGATCTGGGGGCTCCCTTTTCTTTATTACAATGAATTTTTATGATCTAAATTTGTCTTAGAATAGTCATTTCAAAGGAATGGTTCAGAGTGGTCATTTCAGATGAATGACTTCTATTTTTGGCTTTACTGTAATGATGACTGCTGGCCCAATGTGTGGCGGCCTTGCTTGCATGGAATACACAGATCCTACAGATAAGCCATACTTCTCAAAAGCAATATGAGGGTCTTTGTTTTGTACTTGACAGCGCAGGCAGCTCGACATGGGTGTTCGTCAAAGGCAGTTCGCCACGGGCCTTTCGCCATCTATCGTCGAATTTCCCTTGGGCTCTTGCATGTAAGCTTCCACGTGTACGCTCTAAATATGTCGGCGCATATCCAGATACAACAATTACTAATCTGTACAAAAAAAAAAGTATACAAATGACATTAATTCTTAAAAGTTTCCATTACGATCTTTCTAATTTGTTAATAGAACCTACTTTGTTTAAATGATGGAAATTATAGACCTAATTGAAACTTTTTAAAATCAATTTGTAATTTAGATATAATCCTTTATAGTAATTTAGACATAGAATAATTATTATGATGAATTATAATCTTTAAATTATAGGAATAATTACATACATGTCACATAATTTAGTTTTATTTATGACTTACCCATCCATTCTTAGTTAATTACGCTATGCACGCTCAAAACATACAAAATCTTACATATACTCAGGCTTGCAGGCCAGATGGGTCAAGTCACAGGCTTGCAACCATTGCTTTACTTGACAAATAATACGATTTTCAAAAGAGCGTTGGGTTGGACTCTTAGGCGCTATTGGATGCTGAGTATAATAAGTAAATTGGTAGCATCATTTCTATCAATTTAAGCTTTTAGAAGAGTTAGTAGCACTAAAAATCCTAAAACAATTGTTGATTCTTTTATTGTGATTATTACATAATTATATGTTTTGATATTTATGACAAAGTTAATTAGTAACAACTAGACTATTCAATTTAATGTATATAGACTTGATGATTTATTGTTAACTTAGTTCTTTACACTATAGTTGAAATAAAGAAACTTGAAGTGTGAAATCAAGCTTGAAGTAAAGTGATTGAGTGATCAAAACTCAAATACAACCTTCGAAGATAAAAATATATTAAAACTAATATAATTATTATTGTATTAAGTTTTGGTTTTATAATATCAAAATTATCATGTATAATTATATAGTCCTAAATCAATAACAAAGAGACGACTTTCTATGTTTCTTTTTTAAAAAAAATTTCACGAGGTTGAACTTCCTATGGGTTGTTGATCTTCATCGCAGAACTTTGGTTGATGATAGTTGTTTGAGACACTGTTTTAGGAGACGTTTAGTTCAATGTTATCTTGACATTATGTTATATTATTTAGAGAAAACGATTGTCTGATTTAATGACATCTATAAATAATCCTCTATAAAATTATAAAATTATTAATCAAAAGATGATATTTAGATGTCGTGATATCTACATTACATGAGATAACACTAAGATAACAGCGGACCAAGCGCCCCGCCCCCTTAATTTCTTGAAACAGGTCTCTTTTTGATGAATAGTCAAATGACTAGCTTCTTAAGTTACTTTCAATTAGATTTTTCCTTCGAGGATTTCATTGTACGGGATTACCCGTCCTCAAGGTTTCTATCATCGATCAAATCCTCAGTCGATATTCTCTTTGTCATGGACTCCCAATCAACAAGTCTTCCTTAAATGCATCTTCAACAAGTTTCCTTCGAACTCACAATAAATCTTTGAAGGTTTTAATACATTAGATATACTTATTTGAGTTGGATTCCTAAGAATAATTTATGATGGAATATTTATATCTTAATTTCAGCAAACACTTCATTAATTTTACTTTAAATTAATAGCAACTTTTTATTATTTTAAAACGATAAAAGTGTGCGTGACACTTAGGCCCGTCAACGGATCGGATCCGGATCGGATTGACCCCGACCCGGATCCGATTCCAATATATCCGGATCGGATTAAAAATCTGATAGGATCGAGATCAACCCAGATCCGTTCCATGACCCACCACAGTTCGGATTTTCGGATTGAATTTCGGGTCGACCCGGAATTTTTTTAAAATAATTTAACTCTATTTTTTTAATGACTATAACTATTAATTGTATATATATTCTTATATTTTTAAATAAAATTTTGATCACTAAAATTTATAATATAAATTCATTATAGTAGAAAATATAGGGATAATATATAAACATCTAAAGATCATATCACTGATATCAGCATTATATCACAATATTACAAAACATAGAACCAACAGTGTGAATGAAAATATTACACAAAAAATAAAACGCAATTCTTTTAAAGCTAGCACTAAATATTTCATCTCAACGGTAAAAAATATTTGTAGCTATTAATCCTGCCTCACAATGCAAGCATTTCCTGTTTACTGCACTTAAAATAATTTGCAATAGTCTCTTTAATAATTATAGGCCTCAGTCACATTTCAAAACCTTCATAAAATAAAACAATAATTAACATATGCAATTAAATAATAAATATATAAATACGTAAAATAATTTCGTACTTATAAATTTTGGGTCGGATTTTTTTCGGGTCGAATCAGCATCGACTCGGATCCGGCCCGACAATACTTAAACGGAGCGGGTCGATTTTTCGGAATAATCGTGAGGGTCAAAAATTTATTCCGTTTCATAAGATAATCGGTTCGGATCACGGATCGGATTGGATCACGGATCAGATCGGATCATGGATCAGATTGGATCACGGATCGGATCGGATCACAAATCGGATCGGATCAAGATCTGATCCATTTACAGGCCTAGTGACACTAGCCACTAAATTTGACTTTTGATCATAGAAGAAGAAATAACACAGTGAATTAATATTCGATAGCAAACTTAAAATGTTTGATAACAAATATATATATATATGTATGTATGTATGTATGTATATATGTATGTATTTAAATTCATGTTACCATACTAAAACATCAAAAACTTGGTTGCAATTTAGCCAAAAAAACTAGAGGGACCAAAATGCAATTTTACCTCAAAAAGAGTGGCGAAGCTTCCTACTGTTCGGCGCTGCAACGGTTCTTTCGCTTCGACTGGCGGAAATCGGATCACGTATCGTCTCGGCGATGCCTGATTCCTTCGATCCCTCATCGCCTTCCTCAAGCTCGAATCAAGGAGAGCTAGCGGAGGAGCTCCGCGCCGATTAATTGTCGAGAAGGTAATCCCTCTCCCGAGAAATCCCCAATCCCCTTTCAAACCCTCGCTTGTTTGCTGTAATTCATGCGTCTTCGTGGCTGTGGCGTTTGCGGAGGATATAGCGTTTAGAGATTTGCTGCGTATGGTGCTAGGGTTAGGTCGGAGGAAGAGGTGTCTATCTCGATCTTTGTGATTAATTTTTCGCGTTTTGATCGCGTTGATTGCAGTTTGAAAAAATGGCACATAATCTCTTAGTAGAAGATAGGAAAGCTTAAATCACATTCTTCTGTCCTTTATGATCCCCTTTTAGGGGGAATGGTTGAATGGCGAATTGATTGTTTTGCAGTATTTTAGGATTTTACAGCCATTTTTTTGTGCGTTTCGTTTCTTTTTGTTTTGATCAGTTTTTGGTGCGGTTTAGCTTCTTGAAAGCGTCCTCTACTGGTTTGATGATTCTGCTTAGATCAGGGGAAAAAATCCCCTCGTATGATTCTGGATGGAATGCATTTCTGAATTTGATGGAATGTATTTCTTTCAACTGCTTGCCCTGTTTAGAACGGGCAAGTTTTCGCTCAAATTATTTCTTGGTGTGATTCACCAGAATATAGGAACGATTAAAAACACATTATAAAAGATAATTAAAATTTCTTCAACTTTTTTTTTTACAAAATAAATGTATTTCAACCTTTGTTTATGTTATGAGATGTTGGCTAGGGACGTATGTTTTCTTTGGTTTCCAAGATGAACAGACAGAATGATGCAACGTGAGGATCAGTTTAAAGTGATCATAATGCTACCAATACTAAGTTAGCATCAAAGATTTTTTTTGGTTTTGTTTTTTTTTTCAATAAATTACTAGATGCAAATGGAGAGGAGATTAAACTAAGCTTTTCAAATTATATTAAATATAAATATTTACATAATTATGTAAGCGTCATGAAATAGTTTTTGATGATTAAGTTTTAATCAGAGCAAATTCAGGAAGTTATTGCAAATAAGATAATTAAATTACCGAGTTTTAGAAAGAATTTAATGCGCTTGTATATTATCTTGAAGTACTTTGCACATGATAATTAATCGAGTCATTTAACATATAAATCTTCATCAAGCATGAGTCATATGAATTCAGCATAGAGCAGAAAATGTAACATAAATTTAAGCTTAAGAATTTCGCTCTCAACAAGTTGGCAACTAATACATGGGTGTCAAACACATTTGGGCTTAAGTAGAACTATGATGTAATGCTAAAAGTTTACATTATGGGAACTATAATGACATTTAAATGGCTTTAAGTTGGTTTTTTGTGAGTATGAAACAACCTACGGCCGAAAAGAAAGTGATGTTCGGAAAGAAAGGGAATCACTAGTTCAAGGAACTGGTCCTATGTGGTTTCTAGGCCTGATGAGTGGTGAGAGGACTATAGGAATGAATTGTCATACATCGAGAAAGGAGGGGAGTTTCCTGGTTGTATAAGTATATAGTTTGATCTCATATTGTAGAGGCACATTTTGGGAAAAAACTGTGTAGTAAGTGATAAAAACTCTGTAGTTAAGCGTGTTTTAGCTGCAGTAGTCCTGGGATAAGTATCCAACCAAGGTAATACTCAAGTATTTTGGTTCCCTAAAGCCAGAGTGTATAATACCTTTACATCTTACATACACGATGTTATAATATGATATCAGAACTAATCTCTTATAGCATGATATAGTTCGAGGATAAATTCGGTGAAAGCTGGTGGGCCTGTGAAGTTCTATTGCTGAATACAACAGTGAGTGATCTTCGAGTCATATCCCAATAGAAAGAAATCATTGGTTTAAGGAGCGACTCCTAATAGGTTTCTAGACCTGATGAGAGGGGTACATGAGTGAATTATCCTAAACTATAGAGTCGTCTTTTGGAGTAAAACTATACAGCTAATGATGAGAACTCATTAAATGTATTTTTGTTGAGTAGTTCTGCGATAGGTGACCTTACTGGAAAGTAATTAAATCACGTAGTTCTTTAAAGTCAAGTCAGATAATGCCTTTATATCTGGGACATGAGATATTACATTGTTGGTCATTTTCTAATTTTTAGGATGATGGTGAAACAACTACGTATTTTATGATTTTAAAAATCGAGATTCAGCGTTAATTTTAGCACATTGTATAAAAGAGCATTTGAAAGCTGTTGAAGGCAATGCTAGTACATTAAAATGACATACAAATCTAAGTACTTAAAACAGATCATCTTACACTCTGATTATGAGCATTCTTTCTCAAACATTTTCTTCCCAGAACTTGTCTTTGTTTAATTGGCTCACATATATGACACAATTTGATCTCTATCAAGAAATGATTGGAGCTATGCTGAATATATTTCAATGGAGCTTCATAAGACAATACGAGTCAATCTAGCTCTAAATGAATAAGTCCAAGCTATCATAAGAAAAACATAAAAGATTCATGCATGTCGATAAGCTCAACTAAGGAATCAATCACGGTAATTTCATGAGAAATAAGTGCTAACATGAGATCCTAAGCTACCATAAGCAATAGCATAAAATTCATACGAGTCGATCCGAGATGTTGACATCACATCGACGGAGAAGGCCTTGCGACGGTCACGACGACTGCGGCCGGTGGTCGGCGGCGGGGCGGGGGGCGGTGGTCGGCGGCGGCGGCGGGGGGCGGTGGCGGGCGATGGTCAAAGGGGAGGGGTCTCTCCTTTCTCTCCCTTTCTCTCTTTTTCCAATGAAAATGAGTTCTTCAAAAACAACACCACCTTTCTCCCCTTTCAATTTTTCTATTTTATAGGCATTTGGTTCTTTTCATGACAATATTTAAAATGGATTAAATCCAACCATTGGATCATTAACTTTTGATCTTAACCATTGGATCTAGGGTTATTTAACCTAATGGTAAGATTTTTTTTTTTACCTAGATGAAGTGCCATTACCCATTAAAAGCCACAAACCCAAAATAATATATGCTCTTCTCAGAAGGCCATATATAAGCCCAATGCTCCCCAAGCCCATGAATAACATAATATCTCTCACATGCTCACATAAAGTGATGAAAAAAATAAAAATAAAAATAAAAATAAAAATGTTAAGAAAAAAAGAAAAAGTACAACATATCAAAATAAATAATAAGACACAAATATAATATGTCTGAACTAAAACCATTGTCGCTGATAGAGTTGATACCGAAGATGTTCCGCATTATATGCCCAATCAGTAGCGGAGCCAAGATCTCAGACCAGAGGGGTCGGGTGAGGCCGATAATTATAGGAAGGAGGAACAAGAGGTGCAAAAGATTAGTTTGAAGGAGAAGGCTGAACAAAAATCATTAGATGAGGCGTTGATTCGATAAAGAAGGTTAGATGGAGGCGAGGGTGATCAGCGGAAGCCTAATGATGGAGGTGACGTGAATCGACTATTAGCGATGTGAAAATCAATGGGAATCGACGGAGGGCCGACTCAATGCGAATCGACTATTGATGACTAGAATTTCACTTTAAAAAAGAGCGGCTCAAGTGGCTAAAAGATAGTAGTAAGGTAATAGAGTGCGATAATGAATATAATACATAATTATTAATTAATTAATTAAAACTATTATTATATTACATTATAAATAATAGGGTGAATTGCATCTAAGCTTTCGAGGTTAGAAGGGCGTTGTAACTTGGTTCAAATTTTTAAAAATTCATTTGGGTCCTAAGATTGTGAAGGTACTGCAGTTTTGGTTCTCTTTTAAAACATCATTATTTTCACTATTTTTAATTAAAAATATAAAATTTGATCATTTTTATTACTTTAAATCATTTACATATTTCAAAGATCTATTACGCTCTTTTTTTCATTTTTTTTTAAATTTAATTTCTCTGATTTATTTATTTCTATACATTAAACATAAAAAAATAAAAATATTAATATTAATGTTTTAAAATTATATTCTAAAAAATCATAGAGTTAACAAATAAGATTAATCATACAATATCTTTAAAAAAAAGTAATAATTAAATCTTAATTGATATCAAAACTGTAGAGTTTTTGTAATTTCATAGATTAATATTAAGATCTTAAAAAACTTAAAATTAATTTGCAAAGCCCATTTGACTTTAAGAGTCTCAATGCAATTTATTCTATATAATAAATTTATAGAAAATTATATATATATATATATATATATATATATATATAATTAAAGAAGATTTAAGGGGTGCAATTGCACCCCTTATTAAGGGCTGGATCCGCCCCTGTGCCCAATCCTCAGAAAGGTTAGTATCGTGTTAGGTTGGTCAACATAGCATTATCAAATGAGCCTTTCTTTGTTAAGAGTCAAAACAAATAAGTTTGAAATGAGCTCGAGCTCGATTTTATGTCTGCGAACTGCTACTTGGCTCAGCTCGATTCATTTACAGCTCTAAGTATTTACGAGTTGTTGCGTGACTTATTGACTATATGTGTGTGCCTGTATGATTGATCTCTATTTACATTAATTTCTTAACAAAATTAACAAATAATGGACTAGAAAATGAATATATTAAGATTGTAGAAAATTAATTTTATTCCAATTTAATAGGTTGCTTCCAGTTTTAGTGTTCTACATGCTTGAAAGTTCACTGTCAGCAGTTGTTGGATTCGGAATTTTTGTCCACAGAGATGATGAAGAGCTTGCAATCATTTTGACAATCAGCTGAGGTTGCCGTTTACTTTAGCTCACAGCCTGAGGTATGCGTGAGTTTTTTTAATTATATTTTGGGTCAATTACTTCCTGGTCCTTGAGCTTTGGCACTGCTTATACATAGGACTAGTTAAATTGGAATAATTTGCCCTCACGTGCTTTTTTAAATCTTTCTCTCGACTTGATAGGCCGTGTGCGTTGTTTTAAAAAAAATTATATTAAAGAGTAAATTACACCCAGGTCCTTGAGTTTAAGGCTAAATAATATATAGGTCTAAGTTTTTAAAATTATAACATCGGGTCTATAAGTTTTAATATATTATCAAATGAATTCTTTTTTATTTTTTTATTATTAATTTTTTTAAAATTATTATTATACCCCCTGTTGAACCCTTTGATTTTGATGACAACAATTAATTTAGTTGTTATAGACTAATCCTCTTGTTTAGTGTGTTAACAGGTTGCATTATCTCATATGAGGATTGAGTCCAAATTAAAGTCCAGAGAAAAGATGGATCTCACTGGAATTTTTATTGTTTTCTTTTTTAGGACTATTATGTAAGC